>JAGWCC010000590.1:0-488408 GCA_022651775.1 Drusus annulatus
AAAATATCAATAACTCGCCGAAATTACCTGCGCGAAACGCACGAAACATCTGCTCCGCGTTTTACAATATCCCCGGGGATTTCGACGCGCCATTAACTGTCGGATTAATGAATACGCCTCCAGATCTGAAATACGGTCGCCCCCGACTCGCGCCCCCCACTTCGGAACGTCGTAACTCGCCGCCTGCCACATAACCTAGGCTGCCGGGGTTGCTCGAAGTTGCCCCCCGACCCCCCCTCAGTACCGTGTGGGGGATGAGAAAATACGGAATTGAAATTAACTCGTACTTGTATAAATTGAAACGGCCGCAAAATTATGTTTGAAATAAATCCTTTTGTATATATACGAGTATAACTGCTCCCAAACGTCTAGATCCAGTGATACTATGGCATCCCCTATTAGTTTTGAGGCTGAAGGAAGTTAAAGCGATCCACAAAAACACCACATTTAAGTTAATCTTATAATTCACGAAACACCAAATTTATTTTATATTATAAGAAGATTTTTTTACAGTGCATACCGCCCAAAAGCCTCAACTGGTCAGTGAAACTAAGACATACCCAATTAGGCTATGTTGTGAGGCTGAAGGTAGTCAAAGCGATCCACAAAAACACCACAGCAAATTTAGTATTCTAATTCGACGAAACACCAAACTTATTTTATATTTCTTAGAAGATTTTTTTATCGTGAATACGATAAAAAAATCTTGAATATTACCGTCTAAACCAGTCGGACTATGGCATCTTCAATTAGGGTATGTTGTGAGGATAAAGGTGGTCAAAGCGATGCACAAAAACACCACTTAATTTAGTCTTCTAATTCACGAAGCATCACATTTATTTTAATAAATATTTTTTTTTTTAATATATAATACGAGTATGTGAAGATTAAAGTAGTCAAAGCGATATACAAAAACACTTCAATTAATTCAGTATTCTAATTCACGAAGCACCACATTTATTTTATATTTTTAAAACGTGATGTTTATTTTAATATATAGTTAATACTGCACAAGAGTCCCAACTGCTCCCGAACGTCTGAAACCAGTTGGACTTTGACATTCTCAATTGAGGTATGTTGTTAGGCTGAAGATAGTAGGAAGGGGAAGGAGATGAGGGAAGGAAGGTCAGAAAGTATTTGGCTATTCAGATCTGGTCACCAAACACTTCTAAAGCTATTTAAATTCTGAATGGTGGTCTTTCAGCAGCGCGATACTTATACTAGAGACAGTTAGACTATGGTATTCCCGATCAGGGTATGTTGTGAGGCATAATGAAGTGGGGAGGGTAAAGAGATGGGGAGGAGGATGGTTGGTAAGTACCTGGCTATTCAGACTTCGTCACCGAACACGGCTAAAGCCATTTCAATTCCAAATGGTGGTCTTTTACCAGCGCGATAGTTAAGAGTATCAACCACTCTAAGAGGGAAATCGCTCGTTATCATGCTGCCTACATCAACTACGATCGGATTTCACACTCGTGGCCTCGAAAGGCTTTCTTCAGAGTATCTTTTATGTTGTCTTCCTCTCCCCACTACCTTCAGCCTCACAACATACCCTGTTTGGGTATGGCATAGTCTCACTGGCTCTAGACGGTTGGGAACAGTTGAGACTCTTGTGCGGTATTCATATTTAAAAAAAAACAATTAAAAAATTTAAACGGTCAGAATAACAGAAGAGTCTGTATGAGACAATGTATGAATGTGAATGCAGCAAGGATTGTGTGCCGAGACAGAGTTTCATGCGAGAAAACAGCGTGATGGTTAGTTAGTTAGCTAGTTAAGTCTGTTTAAAATATTTATCGCACATTTTGGCAAAGTCCTTTTGATGATATGTATTTGATTATCCCTCCTGTTAAAATTACATAAGGGTTCACAATTTAGTGGAAGGGTCGACCACCCATTGGCGCACTGGCAAAATAACCGCAATGTATAAAACGAAAGTAATCTATCCCAAATATGTATAGGTTGGGTAAAAAGAATTAGCTCTCTCTCTCCATATTTTGTTACTCCAAGATGAAATAAATCGAAACATTCCTCACGGGCATTAATGACGGCCTCCGTGGTCAGGTGGTAAGACGCTCGACTACAAATCCAGAGGTCGCAGGCAAACAATTTTTTTATTTAATTAATACAAAATAATGTGTTGCAACCAGAGGCGGCTCGTGAATTTTTAGAATGCTAGAGTGCTAAGATTGAAAAATACGATGTTATTGATGTTGTTGTGACAGAAAATGATTTTTATTTTTTTGAAAAAAATTTTTTTTTTGTATGAAGTTATTCAGGATTTTTCAGTTTTGGTGGTGCACTGCACGGTTTTCTGAAAAATCTTCACACGAAAAATTGAAATTTTGAAAAAAAATAAAAATCATTTTCGGCTACAATAACATCAATAATGACGCTTTTTTCAATCTAAGCACTTTGAAACACTAAAAAGCCACGAGCCGCCACTGGTTGCAACACATTTACTTCACATAAAATACGTAAATTTGCGGTAAGTTCCAGAGTGGTAAATTCACCGAGTTTTGCCCTGGTGAAAGACCACCATTCAGAATTGTAACGTAGCTTGAAATGGCTTTAACCGTGTTTGGTGACCAGATTTGAGTAGCCAGGTAATTTCTAACTTTCCTCTTCCCATCTCATTCCCTTCCCCCTACCTTAAACTCACAACATACCCCAATTTGGGATACCATCGTCTCACTGACGGCCTCCATGGTCGAGTGGTAAGACGCTCGACTACGAATCCAAAGGTCGCGGGTTCAAACCCGGCGTGCGCCAATAACTTTTATTTAATTAATATGTGTCATAACACATTTAATTCATATGAAAATAATAAAAGTATATTTGCGGCACGTTCCAGAGTGGTAGATACTCTAAGTATCGCCCTGGTGAAAGACCGCCATTTAGAATCGAAAATTTGCTTGAAATGGCTTTGGCCGTGTTTGGTGACCAGATCTGAATAGCCAGGTACATCCCAACCTTCCTCTTCCCAATCTCCTTCCTCTCCCCACTGCCTTCAGCCTCACAACATACCCTATTTGGGGATGCCATAGTCTCACTGGCTCTAGACGGTTGGGAGCAGTTGAGACTCTTGTGCGGTATTCATATAAAAAATAAATTTAAAAAAGACGGTTAGAACGGTTAGATAAAATTCTAGTGCAATATTCACTATTTAAAAAAAAACAACAAAAAAATCTAAATTTAATTTATTTTTGTTTGCGAACCCGCGACACAGGTGCTCAAAGCATTTGACGTTGAAAATAATCCAACATTGATCGAAACCTTATTTGATTTTTTCCAATATATGGAAGATATGGTGCAAAAACGAATCTAGTACCAACAAATTTCCAATATGCGTTTGAAAATCTTTCCTGGAGAGTAGCCAAACGTGAATTATGTGAAAATAAATTTGCATCGACCATACGTTGAGTAACGGCCTTGTTTGTATAATTTATTGGATTTACACTAGCTATATGGTGGGAACAGTACAATACAAGGCATTTTTCTTTGGATGTTACAAAGAAAACTGGCATTGTGACTTCCCTTAATTTATTTATACACTTTCAGACTAAAGTCCAATTACAAAAAAAACTCCAAAACACGAAATGGGAAAAAGAGCAACAAAGAAAGAACAGCACACACATCATATTAAGTGAAGCAATTAAAAAAATAAGACAAAATAAACATAACTTTAAAAAATATAACATAATTAAAAAATAATTTGTGTCATTTGCCTGCAACATTGTTTTGGACAATTATATTTTATTTGTTTGGCCACCATGTCATTATTGTTGTGTGCATCAGGTGTCAATTACCTAGGCACAATGTTGCGCGTAGTGCAGCCTTTGTGTATTATACTTTGTTAATTACAATATTATAATGTATGCTGTGATCACATTAATTTGAAATATTTACACTCATCTTTTTATTTGATAATACTTTAAACATGTTTCTGTAAATATTCTGTTTGTGTTCCTAATAAAATAAAATTAAAAAAAATAAGAAAGAACACTCAAATCAAAGACAAGGTCAAGTCAAAGTTTTGGTAGAGTCGCAAAGAATGACAAAAATCATTTAGACTGCTACCAAAAATTTCAAGACTGTGGCTTGAGTTAGCAAATCTCAAAATTCTAGACAGAGGAGAATGATACCCATAATTAGTGAAATGATGATTGAGGAACAGCAATTCATTGTTTCTGAGTCTACGGCATGGAATTTTGAACTGGATAAGTTGCAATAGAGAAGGTGAGTGAGTAATAATATTGACCCACTGCGGCAAGTCCGCCTCTTTGCAGTTTTCTAGGAAAAGCAATATATGAAATGTCTTTGGACTTTAAGTAAACCTTGTCTATTATATTTCCGCTCTACGCACACTATCTGCACTCAACTCACCGTCATCAGTCAGTTAAAATCTTGTTAGAAAGTGCAGCAAGCCAGTAGTAAAGAAGTAGTAAGTTTTCCAGGTCCTAAGCAAGCAGCCAAAGACACTGCCACTGAAATGGATGCATTTAAAACAAAAGATTTTATTTTTCAAAACATTCGATAGTGTTGCATTCTTGAAGTAACAATATATGGAGGGATAGCTAATTATTTTTACCCAACCTACACAAACTTGCGAAAAAACACTTTCTCCGGGTTCTTACATAGTACACTATAAGAGAGAAAGAGACAGCAAATTTAATTCCCCACTTTTACGTAGTGACGCAATGATCTTAAGCTACTGGGCCACCGCGGGACTCCGCCCACATTTTTTATTATGGCACTAAACTTGACACAACTAAACGGTTTATTTGCTTATATGCTATATTTTTATTGATTAAAAATACTGTGAAAAAGTGGCTATACGAATAAAGAAAAACATTATGTCGACATGTGCTGTGAATGGATATACAAATACCGTAGCCCCAGTCTTAGCCACGCCCTTTTCCAACCGAGTCAGTTACTTCAAGGTAAAAGCTAGTTAAAACTGACTACAGATCGATCTACAGCTATACCTCTTGTATATTATTGCTCTAAGGTTGCATTCAAATGTGGTGGTTTTTACTTTTCATAGAATATTGTATCAAACATTCAGAGTTTATGACTGTTGAAATCTGTACAGAATAACTTTATCATTCTGGAACGATCACTTTCCACGTATGGACGACAAACATTTTGATGGAAAAAGTGGAATTTCGAGATGTCGCACTCAGTGTGGCGCGCGCCCAGTCATGTGAGTTGCAACTGCGCGCCCGGCAGAATTATTATTATTTGATTTATTTTGAAATGCAAATTAATTCAAAGTCTTTTCCACGCATTTCTAATGAAGAAATTTTCAATGATTGTTCAATTTCATTATATATGAATAATCGCCTCCCTCTCGCCCTAATCTCCGTGCATTTCTGCGTAAGAAGCGATGTTTTTTTTTTTTTTTTACATAAATACCGCACAAGAGTCTAACTGCTCCTAACCGTTTAGAGCCAGTGAGACTATGATATCCCCAAATAGGGTAAGTTGTGAGGCTAAAGGTAGTGAGGAGGGGAAGGAAATGGAGAAACTGCTCCCAACCGCTTAGAGCCAGTGAGATTATGGCATCCCCAAATAGGGTAAGTTGTGAGGCTGAAGGTAGTGGAGAGGGAAAGAAAATGGAGAAGAGGAAGGTTGAGAAGTACCGGGCTATTCAGATCTGGTCACCAAACATGGCTCGAGCCATTTCAAGCAACGTTTCGATTCTGAATGGTGGTCTTTCACCAGGGCGATACTAACAGTATCTACGATACGACTCTGGATGGTAAGTCCCAACCATCTAGAGCCGGTGGGACTATGTCATCCCCAAATGGGGTACGCTGTTAGGCTGAAGATAGTGGGGAAGGCAAGAGGAAGGTTGAGAGTACCTGGATATTCAGATCTGGTCACCAAACACAGCTCAAGCCATTTCAAGCAACGTTTCGATTCTGAATGGTGGTCTTTCACCAGGGTGATACTTAAAGTATCTACCACTCTGGAACGTGCCGCAAATATGCTTTTTATTATTTTTATATCAATTAAATGTGTTATGACACATATTAATTAAATAAAAGTTATTGGCGCACGCCGGGTTTGAACCCGCAACCTTTGGATTCGTAGTCGAGCGTCTTGCACTCGACCATGGAGGCCGTCAGCATGATGACCAAATGACACTGGCATATTCTAGATTAATTAAACAATTAATTCAATCAATTGAAACAATGCAGACTTCTTCCTTTCGAAAATTCAGTTTTGCTATTACCGATATCAATTGTGCCACCAATGTCAAAATCTATTTCTCATGTACACACAAAATCTTACGTCCAAAGACATACAAAACATTCGCCAATCCGGAATCATTAAACTTTCGCTGTAAAGATTTACTGGGCACAATATAATCTCATGCCACATAAAAAAAATACGATAAGAAGAAAAATAAATCAAGAAATACGTAGAAGCCTTACGTAAAACTCTTCATAAGATGGATTAAAAGGGGTAATAAAAAACTTCAAAGAGGGAAGATCTCGAACACAATATAAAAGAAATAAAAACATGTACCACCATAACAGAAGACTTCCTGGTAAGAAAGGCTGTGAATAAGTTATGGAACGGTCTAAAAAAGAATCAAGACCTAATACATTATTCATAAAACCTCATTATAACAGTGCTAAACTAGACAGTAAAACTATGTTGTACAGAAAAAAATACAAACTCGACCTTCACCCACAGATAAAAAAGACTTTATTACGACACTTATAAAGAAAAAAAAATCGTTCGTTATTGTATGCAGAATGCTCGACCTCCACACCCTGCCAGCCCGCCGGAAGATGTTTTTGGGTGAACATTTTTAATGAGAAGATTTCCGGGGGTATTTATAATAATAATAATAGCAGTGAACTTAAACAGCGCAGTTTTGTGATATCTCACCTCAAGTGCGCTCCATACCAAGGAGAAAATAATATACAATATGTTTACAAATTAAAACTATCTAAAATCATGATCGTTATCATAAATCATGAGAGAAAAAGGGTTCAGATATGGGTAAAACAGTGCATGTGTACATCAACAGATTAAAAAATCAATTTACCAGAAGCTAAGAGTATAAAAATTCAGATGAAACGTATGAATTCATATTAACATATAATATTTGTCAAATCAAAGAAAAGGAAATAAGATTGAGGACAGTTAATATGTTGGTACTTAAAACATTAATATTCAAGTATTATTAGTAATTATCCCATATATCGTCACCGGAAAGGTAAAAAGACACTATGTTGGGAAGTTTACACCAGAGCTCTTTAAAGTTTGTTTGTGTAACAATAGAATTCATAAGTACCTGGTAAGATTTTGAAAAAAAAAATTAATTCAGGTAACTCAACGCTCTCACCTAGTTACCTGAAATGACAAAAAGCTTATAAAAACGACCCGAGCAAGCTTCTGGTGTTTAAATCGAGCCTTCTCCCAAATGGTAAATATATTTTAGATGGCTGAAAGACACAAAAATCTTCAGAATCAAAAGAGAGTCGGAGCTTTCGATGCAGAAAAAAACCTGATTAAAACTGCATGCTTAACCTTTTTTTTTAACCAAAGTGACGATTAAGCCCTTTTGCCTTTCCAGCGACGATATAAGAAAAGAGATAAACCTGTTTGCCCCAAGTAAGAACATTCGTGCGAGGCATCATGTGACGTTTTTTACACCGAAAGTCAGAACGTCCTCATACAAAAATACGCCAATATATAAAGCTATGGAAGTATTTAATGAAGCTGCATCTACCTTAGATACATTCAGATGCAGATATATAGAGTTCTGTCACTTTCTTTTGGTGTACGTACAAAAGTGACCGTTAGGTAGATAATAAGTCACATACTTGTTTAAGGAGATGTTTGAAATAAATAAGACTAGGCAGAAAATGTAGCAATAATTGAAGATCACTAACCACCAAAAAAGCTTACCAATTTTAAGTCCGCGGGACGATGGTGTTGGGTCCTAAAATCAACAATTTGATAGGTCCTAACCTGATACCTTTTGTCCAGTTCCTACCTCCCCTTTTGCCAGCTTGTTCTGTTACGACGCATTATTTGTACGGCTGAATAAAGTGTGTTGAACAGCCTGTAACGATAACCCCACCACTGGGCAGCCATATTTAGTTCTGGACGTCGAGAGCGGCGCGTCTCAACTCGACCTCATTCATCTACAATCGCTTGGACCACCCAGGGACGGCGCCTCGCTTCGCATCCGTCTCTGTAGGATTCGCCTCACTCAACTTTTCATCTCACGGGCAGATAGGTCGGCCCCTCTCGCAGACGTTTTAACAGGTGAGCAAGTTGGCATAAATTTGCCCTTTCTTACTTGTCCTCGAATACACTCAAATCATTCATTAAGTATAATCGTTTTACAGTCCACTCAAATTCATTCACGTCTTTCCAAAACTGAATCGCAGTTTCTGGATCGAACAGATGGTGTGTTAGGAAACCTACAATTTGAGTGATTGGATGGTGTGGAGGCTAACACCACATGTAAAAGCGCAAGAAAGTGGATGAAGGTAGCAGAATGCTGGCAAGATTTCAGGTGTTTCTTTAAAACGATTTCCTCTCCAAAGGTTGTAACACCAATAATGATAATAACGTATTTTTTAGTCGTAAAATGATGATTGCTAGAAGGTGGTAAAATGCCAATCAAGTATTTTTTCAATGAGGGCAGTTTCCCAACAAGCCTTTTATTGCCATGCTAGTTGTACCTTAAGTGACCAGCTGAGGCACAGAGGCTCCATGGAAGCGAGAGTTAAGTTGACCTCTCAGAAGCTGGGCGTACTGTACAGGACCCGCAAATACTTTAATGGTAAACTGATGACCTTGTACAAGTCGCAAGTGCACCTCAGTCTTGAATTTAGTAACCAACCTCAAAGTACCAAAATGTGTTTCCAGCTTCAGATAAACTTGGAAAATAGTGAAGATTAACTATACTGTTACAGTTGATGGAAGTGGAACGAATGTGAAAGTAAGGAAGGAAAATTGGAAACTATGGACGGTCGATATTCCTGTCTCAGTTAAAAAGAACCGGTTCCAAGCCCGTCACTGGAACCGTAAATATCATTTCTCCGAGGAACCGGTTCCTTTTTTTGGCAAAAAAATCGATATTCTTTGTTCGAGGAATCGGTTTCTCTTTTGGGCACCATAGGTTTTTGGCGGAAAGAACCTTTTGACAAGGAACCGGTTCTACAGTTGCAGTTATTTTCATTTCTTGAACATCGCTGACAATCCCCCCTCCCCCTTACCACCCCATGAAAAAAAAAATTTTGGTGTGGAAAATTTTTTTCCTAGTATAAAAATCTTCTTGGAGGAACTTTTTTGACACCAGGAACCGGTTCCAAAAAGAGCTAGATAAATAACCGGTTCCTCCCCGGTCTCCGGTGATTGGAACCGCAGTTAAACCCAATTCGGATATCGACCATCTCTATTGGAAACCATTCACTCACCGATAAGGTGATGAAAACTTCCCAAGTACAAAATAAAAACTTTACGTATCTTTCTCTTTTGGGGGTGCTATAAAATTGTGTTATGTTAATTTTCTTTCGGGGAGTCTCTCTAGCGTAATCTACCGCAGCGGTTTACAACCCTCACTACTATTATTATAGTACGAGAATATTTATCCGATGCGTTTTCCACTCGCGCGTACTCTAGCAAGCAAAAAATGCGGACAAATATTTTATTTTATTCACTCCGTCGCCTCTGGGAGCTTTTTTCAAACTTTTTTTATGGAATATCAGAGAACTCACGTCGGGTCGTGAATTTTTTTGAGAACTGGCCTACCAAGCAATTGTTTTTTGCGGTTTTTTCACGTTTTCTGTAACGACCCCGGCTGGTCGTTCACGTTTTTGCATAGCGTAATATCGTATTACGTTATGTAACCAACTCGGCTGGTTTTAGAGCGGCTTAAGCTAGCTTCGGTTATCTTGAGCATAGCTGAATATTGAAATTTGTTCATCGGTGGTCCATCTTTTGAACGATTTGTTCAGTATTTTACTTGTAAACTTATTTTGCGTTTCTTGTATGCAAGCCTTGAAAGGTGTGAGCTGGGCGCAAAAAATAATAATCTGCAAGTTTGTTGTATATTGATGATGCGGTGCTGATTTCTGACTCTAGGAAGGTCAACAGCTTCTCGTGTCTAGGATGAACCAAGTGTGTATGCAGAATGAGTTAATGATGAATGGAAGTAAGTCCTAAGTCAAGTTGTTTGAAAGGGAGAGTACGAGAACGGCGTGCAATATAGTTGTGAATGATAAATACTTGAAGCAAGAGAATGAGTTTGTGTGTTTAGGTAGTATGTTTACGAGTAAACGAAAAGGCTGATGAGGATATCGAAAGAAGGGTGAATGCAGGAAATCCATTAATGGAGGACTGAACGCTGTTGGTGTAAATAAAAATTGTCCACAGAAGCGAAGCTAGCAGTCCAAAATGGAGTGCTTTATACCAACCCTGATGTATGGCAGTGAGGCACGAAGCTAGCAGAGGAAGGATGAAAGTAGACTGAATGCTGTAGAAATGAGAATAATAAAACCATGTATGACCGTGTTAAAAATGTGAATATCCGGGAAGAATGCAAAGCTGATGTAAGGATAATGAATAGAATCAAGAAATGGACGCTTAGATGGCTTGGGCATGTACAGCAAATGAACGAAAAACGGAGTGTGAGAAGAATATATACAACCGAAAGTGAATAGAAGAAGTCGGGAACCCCGAATCGCCCGAGAAAGACATGGTACGATAATAGTTGAGTCGGACCATTTGAAGAGTCCAAACAACAGAAGGGTATATAAGAGACGACGTGTGATTGTGAACGAAGCAAGGAGTGTATGCCAAGACAGAATTGTATGGCGTTCTGTCCTCTCTGGCTACCCTTGTTAAGAAACGGCGTGATGGTTGTTTAGTTAGTTAGTTCTGAATATTGATATTTGCTCATCGGTAGTCCATTTTTGATCGATTTGTTCAGTCCATTATCTGTTTATTATTTTTTTTTATATCCTTTTCCTTTATATTCAGTATCTTCTCGTTCTTTTTCAGGTGTCTTTGGAATGTATTTTTTCTTTATTTTTTTATTTTTTCCTTTTTATTTGGTTTTATATCTTCCCACCCTATAAATTTATTTATTTTTGTATAAAGCAATCACTTTGTGGTTTGACATATTTAATGAAAATGAAATAATAACTTTGTATAAGACAACCGATTTAATTTCATTTTTTATGACCGACCGGTTTCGTACGAAATTGTGATTTTGTAATAAGTTTGAAAAGTCACAAATGATTCTTAGTTAAAATCATAAGAAATTTTAAATTAGAAAATTTCATCAAATTAGTGAAAAAATTCGATACGTAGGGACGGAGAAAAATGCGCCTTTGTCATTAACAAAACACTTGCATTTCAATAACTCATTTGATGAAATTTTCTAATATTAAAATTTCTTTATGAGTTATTATTTCTTAGAAATTTAAAACTTTATTAGGTACATTATATGAAGTTTAATTAATTAGGTACAATAGGTAAATAGGTAGAAAAGAGTACATGATGCGAAAGTAAATAGGAAGAAGAAGAGGGGGACGCCCGAGGAAGACAACGTGGCACGATCAAGTGAATCAAATACTTGAACCGGCCCACGTGAAGAGTCAGAATAACCAAAGAGTGTGTACTATGTAAACGAAACAAGGAGTTTTTGCCAAGACAGAGTCGTATGGCAGTCCGTCCTCTCTGCCTACTCCGGCGGAGAAACGGGGTGGTCCTAAAGGGGGTCGTAACTTTTAAACACTAGATGAAATATGATCAAGACGTTAATTTTTTTTCTCGCCTGTGAGACATGGAACTGGCATAGGAATGATAAAGTAGACTGAAAGCTGTGGAATTGGGATCCCTGAGACGTACAAGTATGTGCGGTTAAACCATGTATGACCTTATTGAAAATGTGGATATCAGGAAATGATGCAAGGCTGATGTGAGCGTAGTGAATGGGATTGAGAAAAAGAAGCTTAGATATTTTGAGCATGTAGAGAGAATGAACGAAGAAAGAAGTGTGAAAATAATATATGATGCGAGATTCAATGGAAGACAAAAAGTGGGGTACGTGGAAGAAAACAACGTGGCACGATCAAGCGAATCAAACACTTGAATCGGGTCGGTTAGTTAGTTGGTTAAATGGCCTAAATGTTTTAAACGGATCCAATTCAAACTATGCTGGAAGATTTTTAAAGCGAAACATGACATGGCGCCGTCTTATTTGCCGCATCTGTGCATTCCAAGCGATACTAATACGAAACAACCAACTCTTCGATCAGCATCTTCAACGGCCATAGATAGACTCGCAGTACCTATAGACGCAATCCAACACCAATTTCGGAGAGCGAGTTTTTGCCGTAGCAGGCCCCACGGCTTGGAATAACCTCCCTTCACATTTGCGAAAGGTCGACAGCTCCACTGAGTTCAGAGCAAAACTAAAGACTCACAGTTTTTAATTATCATATTAACAATAACGTCAATTTGCTTCGCTAGAGTTTTGATCACTCAGTCCGAGTGCTGCATAGTTTTTTATATATAGTTTGCTATTACTCACTCCATTTTTCTACCCTAGGTCCGCCAGCACGGGCAACAACCACTATTATATATATTTGTTTAGTGTAAATATGTTAGTTTTAAGTCAATAGTTATAAGTATAAGGCATTAGTTAGTACTAATTCTTAGTTTTAATATTATGTTAATTATGCTGTAAGGCGCCCTTGAAGTGATATTTCTTTCACAAAAACTGCACTGTGTAAATCAGCCAATTATTGATTAAATAAAAACAAATTTACAACTTTATTCCACTTTTTTATTTTTTGACTGGATTGGTTTCAGCCTTTAACGGCCATCTTCTGACTAGTACAGGTTGTTCTTATTCTATGGCTTATTTAATAAGAACAGCCTGTACTAGTCTGAAGATGGCCGTTATAGGCTGAAACCGGTCCAGTCCAAAAATAAAAAAGTGAAATAAAGTTAAAAATTTGTTTTTATTTAATCATTAAAATGGAATTCCACCATGAATTAAAAGTTACAAAATTAGAAACAGCCAATTTTTATTATTAGTTAGTTGATTGAACTAAACTAATCTTAGGTAGAACTCAGGAACTATAATAAATAAATGTACTAGTTAATTGTCAAATGATAGTCTTTAAGGTTAGGTAGATCACGTTTATTAACGAATTTTAACACGCTGTACGTCAGAGATCACAAAACAAGAGGTGTTCACCGCAACCGAAGTGTCAGCGGGAAAATTCCTCCTTTCCCGCTAGAAACACCTTCCTCTGCTAGGCTGTTAGGTGCGCCCCGTTGCTGGCCATATAAAGACATATTCTAATACGTGTAAAGAGACCCACCCATTCGCGCCACTTGTGCAGATTTACCCATGTCAAAAACCGTTCATACAAACGTCCTTTTGTATTTCTTAATTGCTTCTTTTAATGTCTTTCTGTCTCTTGAATTGTATTGTAAGGGCCGATTTCTAAATTTTTTTGAACATGCATTATCCCTTATACCGCATGTTGGACTATGACCATTTGCTACGACTCTGTTTTACCCTCAACCCATTTCATCTGAACATTACTTTCCAGATCGCACTGCCGTGCGGCACATAAATATCTACAGTTAAAGGTTTAATTATTGTACTCTATAAATTCTTCTATTAAAAAATATGCAAGTAAAGTGATTATGTTTTATTCTACATCCCCGAACAAAAGCGCGCCTTACCCAAGGAGCATCTGTCGAATTCGTCAGCGAACATTACGTACGCCTAAATAGGCATTATACTCGTTTTCCTATTTTTCGTGTTATTTTAAATACAAGTATTAGTGCAGGTAGATCGCTAATTCACCGTTAGTGAAAAAAACCTTTACGTTCATTCGGTTCCGGAATAATTGAATCTCCACTCGTTGAAAATATCAATAACTCGCCGAAATTACCTGCGCGAAACGCACGAAACATCCGCTCCGCGTTTTACAATATCCCCGGGGATTTCGACGCGCTATTAACTGTCGGATTAATGAATACGCCTCCAGATCTGAAATACGGTCGCCCCCGACTCGCGCCCCCCACTTCGGAACGTCGTAACTCGCCGCCTGCCACATAACCTAGGCTGCCGGGGTTGCTCGAAGTTGCCCCCCGACCCCCCCTCAGTACCGTGTGGGGGATGAGAAAATACGGAATTGAAATTAACTCGTACTTGTATAAATTGAAACGGCCGCAAAATTATGTTTGAAATAAATCCTTTTGTATATATACGAGTATAACTGCTCCCAAACGTCTAGATCCAGTGATACTATGGCATCCCCTATTAGTTTTGAGGCTGAAGGAAGTTAAAGCGATCCACAAAAACACCACATTTAAGTTAATCTTATAATTCACGAAACACCAAATTTATTTTATATTATAAGAAGATTTTTTTACAGTGCATACCGCCCAAAAGCCTCAACTGGTCAGTGAAACTAAGACATCCCCAATTAGGCTATGTTGTGAGGCTGAAGGTAGTCAAAGCGATCCACAAAAACACCACAGCAAATTTAGTATTCTAATTCGACGAAACACCAAACTTATTTTATATTTCTTAGAAGATTTTTTTATCGTGAATACGATAAAAAAATCTTGAATATTACCGTCTAAACCAGTCGGACTATGGCATCTTCAATTAGGGTATGTTGTGAGGATAAAGGTGGTCAAAGCGATGCACAAAAACACCACTTAATTTAGTCTTCTAATTCACGAAGCATCACATTTATTTTAATAAATATATATTTTTTTAATATATAATACGAGTATGTGAAGATTAAAGTAGTCAAAGCGATATACAAAAACACTTCAATTAATTCAGTATTCTAATTCACGAAGCACCACATTTATTTTATATTTTTAAAACGTGATGTTTATTTTAATAGTTAATACTGCACAAGAGTCCCAACTGCTCCCGAACGTCTGAAACCAGTTGGACTTTGACATTCTCAATTGAGTTATGTTGTTAGGCTGAAGATAGTAGGAAGGGGAAGGAGATGAGGGAAGGAAGGTCAGAAAGTATTTGGCTATTCAGATCTGGTCACCAAACACGTCTAAAGCTATTTCAATTCTGAATGGTGGTCTTTCAGCAACGCGACACTTATACTAGAGACAGCTAGACTATGGTATCCCCGATCAGGGTATGTTGTGAGGCATTATGAAGTGGGGAGGGAAAAGAGATGGGGAGGAGGATGGTTGGTAAGTACCTGGCTATTCAAACTTCGTCACCGAACACGGCTAAAGCCATTTCAATTCCGAATGGTGGTCTTTTACCAGCGCGATAGTTAAGGGTATCAACCACTCTAAGAGCGTGTCTAAGAGGGAAATCGCTCGTTATCATGCTGCCTACATCAACTACGATCGGATTTCACACTCGTGGCCTCGAAAGGCTTTCTTCAGAGTATCTTTTATGTTGTCTTCGTTGATAATTTTCCCGGCATATATAGTGCAAATCTTGAGTAAAGGCTGACGCATCGAATAAAAAGGCTGTATGAAAACGATATGGCCTTAAACCGCCCCAATTGGGTGGTATAGTTTACGACCCGCTCGGCATATCTGGCACAGTCGTTTGATCGTAGAACTTACTACGTCTTTACGTCACGTAGTAAACAACGTCAATGCAGTATCTATCTCTAACACGTAGATAAGAATGGTTATGCGATATTAAAAAAAAAAAAAAAACATTTTTTGATGACTTAAATGTGTAAAGAATTATTTTTACAAAAATAATTGATATGTCGGAATTCTTATTTTATTTTTTATAGGGAATATTTTTCATATTTATCCGAACTGCTCTCGACTGTCTAGAGCAGAGGTTCCCAAACTATAGTAGACCACTTGTCGATTTTTTCTGTTTTGTATAGACCCCCTGCTTTCCTAGTATTGATTTTTTTTAGCGTTGGGAAAAACTTCAAAGTTTTGTGAACGCTTCAGCAACTGCTAGTTCTTTGAAATGAACCCATCGCGGTGAACACTTCAATTGTAGTCGAACTCGTCAAAAAATAGTACTAGTCGGCAGAGATCCCGAATCGAAAAGTGCTAGCAAATCAACGAAAATTCCTCTCCGAAAAAAGCACTAGTCGGTAGAGATTTGAAATCGAAAAGTACTAGCAAATCGGCAATCTTCCACAAAAATTATTATTATTAATATAATTAGGGAATCAAAGTCCATTATAAGATAGTATTACGTAAGTACCTACATAGGTACTATCTGTGAGGTGGATTTTTACATTTGCGGGAAGCCAACATTTTGGTGACGGTCTGCCTAAATGGAATCCACTTCCGTGGACCCCCATTTACGTCTCTTGCACCCCCAATTTTTTTTTTCATTGACGTGGACCCCTTCCAGGTCGGAATCGACCCCTGGGGGTCGATATAGACCACTTTGGGAATGACTGGTCTAGAGACAGTGTGACTATAGCATCCCCGATTGGGGTATGTTGTGAGGCTGAATGTAGTGGTAGGGGAATGAGATGTGAAAAAGGTAGGTCGGGAAGTACCACACCCGGTTAAAGCCATTTCAATTCTGAATGGTGGTCTTTCACCAAGTAAGACTTTGGCATCCTTGATTGGGGTATTTTTTGAGGTTAAAATTAGTGAGGAATGGATAGGGGTGGGTAATAGGAAGGTTTATATTTTATTTTTTATGTGAGTACCACACAAGAGTCTCAACTGCTCCCAACCGTCTAGAGCCAGTGAGACTATGGCATCCTTAAATCGTCTTCCTACGTCACTAATCATCTACGGGTCAGAAGGGATGTGTACATCGTCACCCATTTCTTCAAATTGACACGTGGATGTTTCGAAAACTTAGCTATCATGGAGAGCATTAACTTTTATGTTCCCGATGGTTATCGCCGTCATCGACAGCATAGATTGTTTTATCTCCCGGCCTGCAGGACTAACTTGCCAATGGTCATGCCGGTGGGGAGGGCACTCTTGCTGTTGAATCGAATCGCTTCGGATATCGATATTTTTTGCATCAGCGAAACTGTATTTAAACAGCAAGTTTTATTGCTGCTTGCTTAACTTGTATTTACCATATATCTATTCTGTTTAGTTATAAAATCTTGTCTTATATTGTATATTATATGCAGTGTACTCTGTTTTTTGTTTACTCCATATATTTTTTTTTCTACATATCTTTAATAACGCCTTAAATTTTATTTTGTAATGTTATTAAAATGAATAAAGAAATTGAATTGAATTCCTCATTTCTCCCCTTCTCCACTGCATTCAACCTCACACCAGTGGCGGCTCGTGAGTTTTTAGTGTGTTAGAGTGCTAAGATTGAAAAATACGACATTTCTAGTATTTTTGAAGCCGAAAATGATTTTTATTTAAAAAATATATACTCGTATATTTATTTGAATGAAGATTTTCAAGATTTTTCAGTTTTGGTGGTGCACTGCACGGATTTCTGAAAAATCGAAAAAGGATCTTCGGCTACAACATCAATAATGATGTTTTATTCAATCTTACTATTCTAGCACACTAAAAACTCACGAGCTGCCACTGCTCACAACATACCCTTATCGGCTATTTGTGAAATATGTTTTTTAATATTTAATACCGTACAATAGTCCTAACTGCTTTCAACCGTTTGTAGCCAGTCGGATTATGGCATCTCCAATTGAGGTATGTTGTGAGGCTAAAGGTAGTGGGAAGGGGAAGGAGATTGGGTAGAGGAAGGTTGGGAAGTACCTGACTATTCAGATCTGGTCACCAAACACGGCTAAAGCCATTTCAAGCAACCTTTCGATTCTGAATGGTGGTCTTTCACCAGGGCGATACTTAGAGTATCTACCACTCTGAAACGTGCCGCAAATATACATTTTTTTTTATTATTTTTATATGAATTGGATGTGTAATGACACATATTAATAAAATAAAAGTTATTGGCGCACGCCGGGTTTGAACTCGTGACCTTTGGATTCGTAGTCGAGCGTCTTACCACTCGACTATGAAGGCCGTCAAGGAAAGCAGAAATTATCTGGCTATTCAAATCTGGTCAACAAATACGGCTGATATCAGGAAAGAACGCAAAAAAGCGTAATGAATAGGATCAAAAAAAGAAAGGGACGCTTAGATGATTTGAGCATATAGAGCGAATGAACAAAGTAAGGAGTGTGAAAAGAATATATGATGCAAAAGCGAATGAAAGAAGAAGTCGGGGACGCCCGAGGAAGACAACGTGGTACGATCAAGTGAATCAAATACTCGAGTCGGGTCATATCATGTCGGGCCGGTGTGCGCCAATAACTTTTATTTAAATAATATGTGTCATAACACATTTAATTCATATAAAAAGTATATTCGCAGCACGATCCAGAGTGGTAGATACTCTAAGTATAGCCCTGGTGAAATACCACCATTCAGAATCGAAACGTTGCTTGAAATGGCTTTGGCCGTGTTTGCTGACCAGATCTGAATAGCCAGGTACTTCCCAACCTGCCTCTTCCCAATCTCCTTCTCCTCCCCACTACCCTCAGCCTCACAACATACCCTATTTGGGGATGCCATAGTCTCACTGGCTCTAGACGGTTGGGAGCAGTTGAGACTCTTGTGCGGTATTCATATAAAAAAATATATAAGAAAATGTCAAGAGTCAGAATAACAGAAGAGTCAGTATGAGACAATGTATGAATGTGAATGCAGCAAGGATTGTGTGCCGAGACAGAGATTCCTGCGGGGAAACGGCGTGATGGTTAGTTAGTTAGCTAGTTAAGTCTGTTTAAAATATTTATGGCACATTTTGGCAAAGTCCTTTTGATGATTTGTATTCGATTATCCCTCCTGTTAAAATTACATAAGGGTTCACAATTTAGTGGAAGGGTCGACCACCCATTGGCGCACTGGCAAAATAACCGCAATGTATAAAACCACGATTTGAATTTGGAAATTGGAACAGGTTGTTCCATTCCTATTTTGAATTTGAAATTGGATTACGTTTGAAAAAACAGATGGGCGCCGCGCCATAGATAAGCTTCTCAGTTGGTTTGTCGTTTGCACCAAATAGATATTTGGTATTTTTAAATTATTATTTTAATAGTAAAAACCGCACAAGAGTCACAACTACCAACCTTCTGAATGGAGCCAGTGAGACTATGGCATCCCCTATTGGGGTATTTGTGAGGTTGAATATAGTAGAGACTGGAGAGAGGTAGGAGATGGGGAAGAAGAAGAATGGAAAGTACCTGCCTAGTAACTTATTTATAATATTAAAATATTTGACCGGTCGGTAGCTGAGTGGAGAACGCGTCAGATTCCCACCCGGGCGTCGTGCGTTCAATTCCTCTACTGGCTAAGTCCTCCATCGTTGCACAAGCAACACCTTCCGCTTATTATGATGGCAGCAGGAGTTTTTTAAGCTTTGTCAGGTTATTCGTAACCCGGAAATGTTTGTCTTTCTTTAAAAAAAATAAAAATATCAGATCTGGTCATATCAAGCAACGTTTCGATTTAATTACCGGTTAGAAGCTGAGTGGACGAACGCGTCGGATTCCCACCTGGGCATCGCATGGGTTCAATTCCTCTGCTGGCTAAGTCCTCCATCATTGCACAAGACACATATTCCGCTTATTATGATGGCAATAGGAATTTTTTAAACATTGTCAAGTTATTCGCAAACCGGAAATGTTTGTCTGTAAAAAAAAAAACTTTCGAATCTTAATGTTGGCCTTTTGCCAGGGCGATACTAAGAGTATCAACCACTCTAGAACGTGCCGCAAATTTAAAATGTATTATTTTATATATAAATTAAATGCGAAAAAACACAAATTAGTTAGAGTCAATTTATTTTCGCACCCCGGGATTTGAACCCGCGACCTCAGAATTGGTAGTCGAGCGTCTTGACCAGTGGACCACGGAGGTCGTCATTACAGTACCCTGTTTCGCATTTGACTCTTACACTTCAAGAGTATTTATGGTCATTGATTCGAAGAGGGTAAAGTGAAGGTTGTTTATTTAAACCAGTTTTACATCGCGGCTTTAGCAGAGCTTTTTTGACATGAAAAACAAAATGGGGTCGTGTAATTTTTTATCGTGTTAAATTGATGTTTCGAATCTTCATAGCTTGAAGTGAAAATAACGTTGCTAACTATTTTTTTTTAAATAGTAGGCATAAATATAATCCTCTTGCTTTCATTTTTTCCATTTAGCTGTTTGAGAGTTTTTCTACTGCGACAGTAAATTTTTTTTGTTTTTAGATTTTGAATCCAATATTAAGATGCTATTTTTGACTATATTCGAAGACTTCCGTGGCCGCGCGGTTGGATCCTCGACCGCGAAACCTAAAAATATTGCAAACAAAATGTCTGCATAAATACGCTGGCGCTTTATTCAACTTCCTACTATAACGTGTCAAAATCAATAACCACATATGCTCGAACGCCGCCAGCGTCAGAGTAGACTATTCTACGTTTACTAGACTTCACTTAGAGTAAATAAAGCGGTATCTATCCAAGGCAGTGTGGTCAGTTTTTGATGATTTTAACCTGACTCGGCGCACCTGGGCGTGGCTAAGACATAAGGGTATTTATACATCCATTCATATCACATACCGACATAATGTTTTTGTTTATTCGTATAGCCAATTTTTCACAGTATTGATATCAACAAGAATATAGCATATAACCTAAAAACCGTTTAGTTGTGTCAAGTTTAGTGGCACAATAAAAAATGTGGGCGGAGTCCCGCGGTGACCCAGGATCAATCATTGCGACAGTATATAGAAGCGGTCTATTAAATTTGTTGTCTCTTTCTCTCTCATGCTGTACGACGTAAAAACCCGGAGAAAGTGATTAATCGAGTTTGTGTAGGTCGGGTAAAAATAATTAGCTCTCCTTCCATATATTGTTACTTCAAGAGACTACACAAAATATGTATGCTTGTATGCTTTGAGCTGTGGGCGCGTTCAAGTAGCTCGTTTGTGTCAGTATCTTTGTCTGTGTCTAGGCAGTGCTTTTATAGAAGAAATACAATAGCAATCAGTGACAACTCTTGGTACATATCTATATTATCAATTAATTCGTTGTTTTTCTTACTGCCTAACCTGATAAAAACACTCTTGTATTTATGGAAGGTATTGCATTGCACTACTCCTGCATACCTTCCGGAATAAAACTTTTATCATTATTATTATTTTGTTATTGCCCAAGGCAGTGCTTTTACAGAAGAAATCCAATAGCAATCGGTGATATTTGTTGGTATCTTAGTGTATATAGAGTGGTATCTACCCAAGGCAGTGTGGTCAGTTTTTGATGATTTTACCTGACTCGGCGGACGTGGGCGTGACTAAGACTAAGGCTAGGGTATTTATACATCCATTCATATCACATATCGACATAATGTTTTTGTTTATTCGTAAAGCCACTTTTTCACAGTATTGATATCAACAAAAATATAGCATATAACCTAAAAAACCGTTTAGTTGTGTCAAGTTTAGTGGCATAATAAAAAAATGTGGGCGGAGTCCCGCGGTGACCCAGGAGCCCAAGATCATTGTGACAGTACATAGAAGCGGAGTATTATATTTTTGGTCTCTTTCTCTCTCATGGTGTATGACGTAAAACCCCGGAGAAAGTGATTTATTGCAATTTCGTATCGGTTGGGTAAAAATAATTAGCTCTCTCTCTATACATTTTTTCTCCAAGGTTGGCACATATCTTTATTATTAATTAATCCCCTGTTCCTACTGCGTACCTTGATCGAAAACTTTTTCCACGCCAACGCCTCTCAACATACCCTAATTAAGGATGCCCCAGTCCCACTGGCTCTGGACAATCGGGATTTTGTTTTGTTTTCAAACAAAACAATTTATAAAAAAATTGTAACTTGGTACAAACGAATTCTGGCGTGCCTCGTAGCATTATTATGGATTTAGTTTATGGTAGATTTGTCACCTGACAAGGGAAGACGTATTGTCATTTTTCCCTCTGAAATATTATTCACCCGTGCCCACTTTACCCGATCTCTTTTCCGTCCCCTTAACACCTGCAAAGCCCACATGTCCGCGTGAATCGATGACAAGTATTGTCACAATTTAACTACACCGCTGTCCAAATATCTTGACATTAATCGAAGTTTAGAAGAAATGAAAATTCGATGTTTTTTCGAGATTTTCAGGACGACTGTCATGGTGTTTGCAAGAGAGAGTACGAGAACAGCGTGCATACAGGTGTGAATGATGAATACTTGGAGCAAGTGACATTTTCAATTTTTGGTGACAGTTGTGTTGGGGTGATGATTTCTAATAGCATAAAAGATCAGCAGCTTCTCGTGTCTATGATGAACCAAGTAAGTCATGGTGTTTGAAAGAGAGAGTACAAGAACAGCATGCGCATAATAATAATAATAACTAGTTTAGTCTTTATACACACGTCAAAAGGGACATAGTGATTGAATTGTGAAGTGGCGTAATCGGAATAAAATATCAAACTTTTTTACGTATGAGCGAAAATTAGCAGTATTTTTTTTGCATATATTAGCGCACTACACTGCGATCTAACGAATCATGTACAGAAGACGGCTTAGCGTATTAATATTATTAGATAATAAATGGATAACTTTAATAGCGCCGTTTACGTGGGAAAATCACCTCAAAGGCGCTTTGTATATATGGATAATGTTGTGAATGATGAATACTTGGAGTAAGTGGAGGAGTTTGTGTATTTAGGAAGTATGTTCTAGAGAGACGAAAAGGCTGTTGAGGATATTGAAAGAAGGGTGAATGCAGGAAACTCCATTAATAGAGGACTGAACGCTGTTGGCGCAAATAAAAAAACTTGTCAAAAGAAACGAAGCTAGCAGTCCACAATGGAGTGTTTATACCAACCCATTTGAAGCTTTCATACGCCGGATCATTTAAACTGCCAATAAGGCTTTAAAAGCCAATTTAAATGGCTCTTTTAAAAAGAAAGACAAACATTTCGCATTACAAATAACCTGGCAGTATTTAAAAACATCCTGCTGCCATCAGAATAAGCGAAAGATGTTGCTTTTGCAATGATGGAGGACTTAGCCAGCAGAGGAATCGAACCGACGACGCCCGGGTGGAAACCCGACACACTTGTCTAATCAGCTACTATCAGGTCAAATCGCTCCTTTTCTACATCGAGAAAGGCGAAAAATACAGGTTAATGCAAGTCGTCGCACCCCGAGGCTTCTTAAATGCAAAAATGTTGCTCATGTAATCATGGAGGACTTAGCTAGCAGAATCGACAGGTCGGTAGCTGAGTGGACAAACGCGTCGCATTCCCACCCGGGCGTCGTGCGTTCAATTCCTCTGCTGGCTAAGTCCTCCATCATCACACAAGCAACATCTTCCGCTTCTTGTGATGGCAGTAGGAGTTTTTCAAATATTGTCAGGTTATTTGTCACCCGGGAATGTTTGTCATTCTTTTAAATAATAATAAAAAATTTAAAAAATCGTAAGAAGCCATTACATGGTGATTGGACATTATATTAATATAAAAAGAATACTCTGTTTTAAAACCAAAGAATTTATTATGATGAAGGCCGACCGGTTTCGCTTGGATCAAGCTTTGTCAGGGCACATATAATAACTAGTTATTATTATATGTTATTATATTCATCATAATAAATTCTGTGGTTTAAAACAAAGTATTCTTATATTATTAAAAAATAATTTATAATAATGACAATAATAATTGAACCCTCAACGTCCGGGTGGGAACCCGACGCATTTATCAACTTGGCAACTAACTAATATCAATTGTATACATCCGTTTGATTTTCGTATATCGTCGAAACTCACTCATGTACAGAAGGACATATTTGAACACGAACACAGAATGATGTGATTTAATGGATATTGCGTATTGTGGAAATACAGATATAAGGACATTGTGGAAATTTGGAAATCATCCTAAAGCAAGGATTCACATCGCGGATATGTGTTTATCTCACTTCCCTTTGTGGCGGAGTAATGCGAGCGGAAAAGAAAGATATCGAAGCCTTCATAAAGCTCCTTGAAAGGGGGAATGCTTAGAGCAATAATATACAAGAGGTATAGCTGTAGATCGATCTGTAGTCAGTTTTTACTAGCTTTTACCTTGAAGTAACTGACTCGGTTGGAAAAGGGCGTGGCTAAGACTGGGGCTACGGTATTTGTATATCCATTCACAGCACATGTCGACATAATGTTTTTTGTTTATTCGTATTGCCACTTTTTCACAGTATTTTTATCAATAAAAAAATAGCACATATAAGCAAATAAACCGTTTGGTTGTATCAAGTTTAGTGCCATAATAAAAAATGTGGGCGGAGTCCCGCGGTTGCCCAGTAGCTTAAGATCATTGCGTCACTACGTAAAAGCGGGGAATTAAATTTGTTGTCTCTTTCTCTCTTATGGTGTACGATGTAAAAACCCGGAGAAAGTGTTTTTTCGAAAGTTTGTGTAGGTTGGGTAAAAATAATTAGCTATCCCTTCATATATTGTTACTTCAAGGGGGAATGACTAGAAGTCTTAAGTGGTAAATAGGTTTTCCACTATGAGTGCGTCAGAAAGATTTTGTTACGTGATGTATTATCAATGTTGGACACTTAGAGTACATAGAGTGGTACCTATCCAAGGCAGTGTAGTCAGTTTCTGACGATTTTTGCCGGACTCGGCAGACCTGGGCGTGGCTAGGAGTCCAGTGGCGGCTCGTGACTTTTTAGTGTGGTAGAGTGTTAAGATTGAAAAGTACGACGTTATTGATGTTGTTGTAGTCGAAAATGAATTTAATTTTTTTTTCAAAATTTTGATTTTTTGTATGAAGATTTTCAGGATTTTTCAGTTTTGGTGGTGCACTGCACGGCTTGCTGAAAAATCTTCATACAAAAAATGAAATTTAAAAAAAAATTAAAAATCATTTTTGTCCACAACAGCATCAATAATGACGTTTTCTTTCAATCTTAGCACTCTAGCACAATAAAAAGTCACGAGCCGCCACTGGCTAGGACTAAGGCTTGGGTATTTATACATCCATTCGTAATAACACATGTAGGCATAATGTTTTTTTTCTTTCGTATAACCACTTTTTCACATTATTGTTATGACCAAAAATATAGCATATTACCTAAAAACCGTTTAGTTGGGTCGAGTTAAGTCGCATATAAAAACTTGTGGGTGGAGTCCCCGGAGACGCGGGAGACCATGATCATCCTTACAGTACATATAAACGATGTGTTATTTTTGTTGGCTCTTTCTCTCTCGTGGTGTACGACGTGAGAACCCGGAGAAAGTGATTTATCGCAAGTTTGTATATGTTGGGTAAAAAGAATTGACTCTCTCTCCATACATTGTTTCTCTAAGGTTGGACAGCATTTTTCACCCTAACCAACTAACCATCACGTCGTTTACTCGCAGGAGTAGGCAGAGAGGACGGACCGCCATACAGTTCTGTATTGGCACACACTCCTTGCTTCATTCACATACATTTTTTTTATTTTTATGGTGAATACCGCACAAAAGTCCCAACTGTTCCCAACCGTCTAGAGCCAGTGGGACTTTGGCATCCCCAATTGGGGTATGTTGTGAGGCTAAAGGTAGTAGAGAGGGGAAGGAGATGAGTAAGGCGAAGGTCGGGAAGTACCTGGCTATTCAGATCTGGTCACCAAACACGGCTAAAGCCATTTTAAGCAACGTTTCAATTCTGAATGGTGGTCTTTTACCAGGGCGATACTTAGAGCATCTACCGCCGCAAATATACAATATCTATTTTATATCAATTAAATGTGTGATGACACATATTAATTAAATTTAAATTATTTGCGCACGCCGGGTTCGAACTCGCGACCTCTGGATTCGTAGTCGAGCGTCTTACCACTCGACCATGCAAACCGTCAAACATACAAACTCTTCTGTTATTCTTCACAAGGCCCGACTCAAGTATTTGGTTCGCTTGATCGTGCCACGTTGTCTTCTTCGGGAGTCTTTTTTCATTAAATTTTGCGTTAAAAATGGAATAAAGTGCTCCAACGCACTTAAAATGTTGACTGTGGCATTCGGCGAGTCTACTTTGTCTCAAAAAAGTGTTTATAAGTGGTACGAGCGCTTTTCAGAAGGCCGAGAAGATGTTAATGACGATGAGCGTCCTGGAGTTGTGGAAAAACAAATCATGGATTTTATTCTTTGATTCATTTTTTTCAAAAGTAAAAAATCGAAGAACACACAAAAACGTGACTAACCTTTCCAGTTGTCAAAAACAAACCACTAATCGAAAATGGCTGATAATGCTTAAATATGATAAACATTTGTGTACCAAAATAACAACAAAAAAAATGATAATCGAATGTACACAGCCCGCGAAAATACAAAATTCACCTTTTCTTTTGAACAGGCGTCGTATATATTCAGAATCGGTGTTTTCGATCTAAATGCACATATTTTTTTAAGTCATGGTATTTTTCACTCACTTCCTTTTTGTTTATTTGCGCCAACAGCGTTCAGTCCTCCATTAATGGAGTTTCTTCCATTCATTCTTCCAATATTCAATGACTACTGAATAGAAAAACATAATTTCGGCTGTGTTAAGATGGTTATTTACATTGTAAACATTTGGATTCATATATTTATCAAAACAGTTTCTACTGTATTTTTACCTTTCTAAATGATGATTTTTCACCTACTTTTCTTTGATGTCTTAATAAATCTCGAAGGAGAGTAATAATTGATGGGCCTTACCTGTAAAGATAGAAAAAATCAATTAACAAATAGTAGTATAAAAGTAATACTTAGTCATAATTACATCTTATAGAAAAGTCAGAGTTAGTAAGTTAACTTAAAAACGGGACGGATGCTAGCAGTCTATAATAGAGTGCTGATACCTTGAAGTAACAATATATGGAGGGATAGCTAATTATTTTTACCCAACCTATACAAACTTGCGAAAAAACACTTTCTCCGGCTTTTTACATCGTACACCATAAAAGAGAAAGAGACAGCAAATTTAATTCCCCGCTTTTACGTAGTGACGCAATGATCTTAAGCTACTGGGCCACCGCGGGACTCCGCCCACATTTTTTATTATGGCACTAAACTTGACACAACTAAACGGTTTATTTGCTTATATGCTATATTTTTATTGATAAAAATACTGTGAAAAAGTGGCTATACGAATAAAGAAAAACATTATGTCGACATGTGCTGTGAATGGATATACAAATACCGTAGCCCCAGTCTTAGCCACGCCCTTTTCCAACCGAGTCAGTTACTTCAAGGCAAAAGCTAGTAAAAACTGACTACAGATCGATCTACAGCTATACCTCTTGTATATTATTGCTCTAAGGCTGATACCAACCCTTATGTGTGACAGGGTTAGAAATGTATGACAGTGTGGAAATCCGAAAAGCATGCAAGGTTGATTTTTATTTATAAAACACAAACAAAATATTTACATAAAAGCGTTAAAAAAAATACGAGAATCGGGGTATAAATTTTATAAATATGCTTGCAACATGTATGGTGTATTCTTAGAGTAACAATATATGGAGAGAGAGCTAATTATTTTTACCCAACCTATACAGATTTGGGATCAATCACTTTCTCCGGGTTTTTACGTCGTACACCTTGAGAAAGAAAGAGACAGCAAAATTTCCCAAATTATCATTCCGCTTTAAAGTACTGTAAGAACGTTCTTTGTGTCCCGCGTCTCCGTTGACTCCGCCCACAAGTTTTCATATGCGACGTAAATGGACATGAGTCAACGGTTTTTTAATTTACATGATATATTTTTGTTTATAACAATACTCTGAAAAAGTTGTTATTTGAATTAAAAAAAACATTATGTCAACATGTGCTATGAATGAATGCATAAATACCCTATCCCTAGTCTTAGCCGCGCCCAGATCTATCCGAGTCCGGCAAAACTCATCAAAATTGACTACAGCAGCGCTCTCTCTTGTATATTATTGCTCTGAGGGTGTACTCAATAAAGCTTGTGAATTATTAAGTGTTTAAAAACAATGTTTATTTATTCAACTGAAACTCGGTGAAGGAAACGACAACGTGATTTGTCAAAATGTTAAGGACCAAAATAATATTACAAAAAAAAAACAAATTTTTATTAAATTTTTGTTGTTTCGCAGTAAATTTATTAAAAATACTATTACTTAAAAATACTTTATTAAGTGTATTTTCGGCACGTTTCAGAGTGGTAGATAATTAAAGAATCGCCCTGGTGAAAGACCACCATTCAGAATCGAAACGTTGCTTGAAATGGCTTTAGCCATCGTGTTTGGTGACCAGATCTGAATAGCCAGGTACTTTTCGACCTTCCTCTTTCCCATCTCATTTCCATTTCCACTACCTTCAGCCTCACAATATACCCCAATTAGGGATGGCATAATCTCACTGTCTACAAACGGTTGAGAGCAGTTAGGACTCTTGTGCGAAAAAAAATATAATAAATTCCCGATAAGGGCATGTTGTGAGGCTGAATGCAGTGGAGAAGGAAAGAAATAAGGAAGATGAAAAATCGGGAAGCACCCGGCTATTCAGATATGGTCACCAAACACGGCTAAAGCCATTTCAAGCAGGTTTTTTATTCCGAACAGTGGTCTTTCACCAGGGCAAAACTTAGAGTATCTACCACTCTGGAACGTACCGAAAATATACTTTGGTATAACATATTAGTTTGAATATGTTATAAATATTTATTGATAAATATGTGATAAATTAATAAATTTATTAGATAAATATGTGAAAAATTGTGAATTTTCACATATTTACCAAATAAAATGAGTTTGCGCATGCTGGGTTTGAACCCGCGACCTCTAGATTCGTAGTCGTGCGTCTTAACCCCTTGGCCACGGAGGCCGTAAAATCAAAAAGATGTACAAAGATGTTTATTATAAGTTAAGGGATTCCTTAAATTCATTAGAAGATTTTCACCATTTTCTGCTCCTCACTACGAAAAATTAAAAAATACCTCCGAAATACTATATTTTAAATTTGCTCCATGCCCTAAAAATGAATAAGATAATAATAAAAAATAAATAAAAGTATATTTAAGAATCAGCCAAATTTTAAGTTATTATGATATGGTGATTGTGTCCTGCCAGAAGTGACCTGCCAGGTGAGTATTTTGCTGTATATTTATATAAACTAAGTATTAATATTGAGGCGAAATTAAGATTTGCACAGCGCCCTTGAGGTGATTTTTTAAAAAAAAACGGCGCTGTACAAATTATCCAAATATAATTATTATTAAGCAAATATAAATTAGAATTAAAACATGGATGTCAATTTATTTTAAAATATTTATTTTACCGTAGTAGCGCTGCATCTTAAATTCTTTAACGATAAAAGGCTCAAGTCTTAAATCTTTTGCCTGAGTTTGCCCTCCTCGTGAATATATAATATATTTTCTTTAATTAAAAATTACCCTTTGAAAGCATTACGCTTCCTTTGTGGTATTAATTAAATATTAATACTGTGAAACGTCTATCGTACACATTCGCTACACGCGCTAGCTACAAACAGAAGTGCTGCCATCTATAATGTTCAAAGAGAACTGTTAAAACTTCTCCTTGCAAACGAGCATAGTACGCTTTCTGTGTATCGCTCGTGTCAAAACAATATCTCGTATTTCACCCGTTTGCGAAAATCGAATTTCCAGTCTATTCTGGGACAAAGTGAAAACACATATTGGTGGATCGTTGGTTCGTTATTTAAGAATATTAATAATTGGCAGATTTGTATAGCGCCGTTTTCGTAACAGAAATATCCATTCAAGGGCACTGTATAGCATAATTACCATAATATTAAAACAAAGACTCAATATTAACTTATGCTTGATACTTATTACAAGTGACTTACAACCATGTTACAACAAAATTACATTGTTTGTTTCAGTAGATAAAACCCTAATGCAATATATCTGCATCCTGCTACATGCATAATCATCTCCCTATATTCCACCCTCTGCAGTGGCGAGCACAGAGATTTTTCACCAGGGTAGGCATGAGGAAAAACAGCAGATTAATAATAGTAGAGATAGGTTCAAACAAACATCACTGATTGCTATTGGATTTATCTGTAAAAGCACTGCCTTAGTCACTAACAAAGATATTAACACAAACGAGCGACATGAAAACGCGCGACAGCTCACAGCATACATATTTTGTGTAGTCTTGTGAACATAGAATAATTAAATCCGACGTTGGGGATGTTTGAGCACATGTAGTTTCTGTAGGATTAGCTGAAATTCTCGCGTATTCTTTTCGGTGTAGATTAAAAAGAAATATTTATTTTATTTTATTACAAACCCAATATTGTGCATATTTGTATGTACGAAATGTATCTAATAGAAAGAAAAAGGCCATATATGGGCAATAGATGTTACCAGTCGAATAATACAGTAAGTAGTTAAATTTGGCCTAACCAGGTTGCTGGCTAGGACAGTAAAGTTCCATATACGGCCAACCTTGAAGTAACAATATATGGAGGGAGAGCTAATTATTTTTACCCAACCTACACAAACTTGCGATAAATCACTTTCTACTGGCTTTGACGGCGTACACCGTGAGAGAGAAAGAGACAGCAAATTTCTTGGACCGCTTCTATTTACTGTCGCAATTATCTTAAGGTCCTGGTTTACTGGCGGGACTTCCACACTTTTTATTATGCCACTAAACTTGACACAACTAAACGGTTTTTTAGGTTATATGCTATATTTTAGTTGATAAAAATACTGTGAAAAAGTGCCTTTACGAATAAACAAAAACATTATGTCGATATGTGCTATGAATGGACGTATAAATTAGTCTTAGCCACGCCCAGGTACGTCGAGTCATGTTAAAATCATCAAAAAAAAGTCCAAAACTGACTTCACTGCCTTGGATAGATACTACTCTACCAACTCTATGCGGCCAACAAATGTTACACACTGACAATGAGAGTAAAGTGTCACCAATAGCCAATAGATGTTACAAATCGACTAGAACAGAAAAATTCCATAATTGACCAATAGATGTTAACGGCCGAATAAGGCAATAAAAAGCCATCTTTGGCCAAAAGATATTGTAGACCAACTAGGACAGTAAAGTGCTAACTATGTCCGAAAGATGTTACTGGCCGACAAGGACAGCAATACAGGACAGGTATAGAGTGGTAGATACTCCAAGTATTTAAACATCTATCAGAATCGATACGTTGCTTGAAGTGGCTTTAAACGTGTTTGATGACCAGATCCGAATAGCCAAGTACTCACCAACCATCTTCTTTCCCATCTTCTTCCCCTCTCTATTACCTTCAGCCTCGCAACATACCCCGATTGGGGATGCCAAAGTCCAACTGGCTTCAGATTGTTGGAGCAGTTTTCACTCTCGTGTAGTATTCATTTAATTTGTATTCATTCGGCCAAATTTTATATAATTTCGACAGCTGTTTTGTTATTCAAGGCCACTATCAAACTGTCGTTAGGTTAGGTTGGGTTCACATGGAAACGACTTTTGATATGATTTTACACTTTGACACGAAGCACCCACTATGTGGTAAGACATGATTAAATTTGAAACAAAAGCAATTTTGTTTTAACACCACTTTATTGGATACACACATGGCCTGTTCAAAAGAAAATATGAATTTTGAATTTTCGCGGGCTGTGTACATTCGATTATCGATTTTTTTTATTGTTATGTTGGTACACATATTTTTATCATATGTTGGCATTATCAGTCATTTTGGATTAGTAGTTTGTTTTTGACAACTGGAAAGGTTAGTCACGTTTTTGTGTGTTCTTCGATTTATTACTTTTTGAAAAAATGGATCAAAGAATAAAATCCATGATTTGTTTTTCCACAACTTCAGGACGCTCATCGTCATTAACATCTTCTCGGCCTTCTTTAAAGCGCTTGTACCACTTATAAACACTTTTTTGAGACAAAGTAGACTCGCCGAATGCCACAGTCAACATTTTAAGTGCGTTGGAGTACTTTGTTGCATTTTTAACGCAAAATTTAATACATATTCTTTGATCCATTTTTTTTCAAAAGTAAAAATCGAAGAACACACAAAAACGTAACCTAACCTAACCTTTCCAGTTGTCAAAAACAAACCACTAATCTAAAATGGTTGATAATTCTAACATATGATAAACATATGTGTACCAACATAACAAAAAAAAAATCGATAATCGAATGTACCCGCGTAAATTCAAAATTCACCTTTTCTTTTGAACAGGCCTCGTACACCTACCTACCTGTTTCGGCTCTACCTGAATCTTTCTCAGGGTTGAATAAATATGCATTGATTCAACATATTTATACATATTCTAACATATTTATTCAACCCTTAAGAACATTCAGGTAGAGCCGAAACCGGTTAGTGTATGTATCCAATAAAGTGGTGTTAAAATAAAGTTACTTTTATTTCAAATTTAATATGATTTTAGTTCACTGTAATAACTAATTTCGGTAAAAACCGAATTATCTTGTAATTCTTTTCTTTCGGAGTATCGGGGCCGAAGGCTTGGAATAAACTCCCTCCGGAACTAAGATGTATGACGAGCCCGACAGAATTCCGGTCCAAACTGAAAACTTACCTTTTCAGACTCTCATATCCTCAAATTCATTAAAAGAATCTCAACATAATCTGTGTCTCGACGGATCACCTTTAGATATACAATTTTTAACCAAATCCTGTACTGTACGACAAATTCAGAGAGTCCATTTTATTAATTTTGCTCCCATGCCCTAAATCAGTAAAAAAAAAACATAATCATAATTTTAAGTTAATAAGTGTGTCTATCTGATGGGACCTGCCAGGTTAGTATGTAACTGTATATTTTCTCATTTAAATTAGGAATTAACATCTAATAATAGAAAATAAGGTCTGTACAGCGCCCTTGAGGTGATTTTTCACAAAAACGAAGCTATAAAAATCATCTAAATATTATTATTATTACTTTACATTCAAATTTTATTTTCCCGATTGGATGATTACGAATTATTCCGTATAGTCAGGTTCTCCCCAACTTTCCTCTTTTTCATCTCCTTCCCGTCCCCACTATCTTCAGCCTTACAACATACCGCAATTGGGAATGCTATAGTTCCACTGGTTCCAGACGGTTGGGAGCAGTTAGGACTCTTATGCAGTATTCACTTAAAAAAATATAAACGCATTACGCTTTAGAAACGATTGATCCATCCAGACAAATCTCGAAAATCTTTTGGCGATTATTTGCTCCTTTTAATATCTCCGTTAGCCTAACGACTAACGACTAACGACCGACGACTAACGGCTAACGAACCCCTAACGACGGCTCGCAGGTAGCTTGGTAGCAAGCGACCCCTGCGACTTCCTCTCTGTGCCAAAGGCCAATAATAATTCCTGGCTACAAGTGGCTCACCCCCATTGATGACGGTCGGCAGCACACAAACTGTGGCTCGAAAGAAAATTCTACTTTCTTTTTCAACAATGTTTTTTTTTAAATTATTTATTTGTAAATACGCCCTCGGGGCTTGTTGGATCCGAAGCTGCAATAAAAACACCAAATACTTTTCAGCTTCAGACGAATTTGAAAAATAGTGGACTGTTAAACGATAAACTATACTACTTGATGGAAGTGTCTAATTATGTGGAGAGATTATGGAATGAAGGAAGTAAGAAAACCAATTCACTCACCGAGGAAGTTCATGTTTAAGTTCGTGATAATTCTTACGCATCGTATTATTATCGAGCGCCACAGCAAAAACACACTTATTTTAATATTATTTGAAGAACATCAACAAAACGAACGACCAAGCGAGACATCAACGAACAAACACGTTTTTCCACATTAATCTCTTCTGTTTCATGATTGTCACTTGTTTTCAAACTCGATGTTGTTGAATACGGAAGTCGAAAACAGTGAAATGGTTGGATAAGGTAAAAACTTGATAAAAAACAAGAAGGTAGGAACCTAACAAATTATGTCTTTGAAATCCAATAGGACTTTTACGCAGCAATTTAATGTATGGCATAAACAAACAGTTATTGTAACCGGAAATTGAAAGAAGGGTGTAGCAGGAAACTCCATTAATAAGAGGCTGAAGAAAGTGAACCTTTCGGATTTATATCAAAAGGCAACGTCTCGATATAACTATTGTTTAAAAAGAAACCTATCGTATGCTGATGATGCGGTGCTGATTTTTTAACAGTGTGGAAGATCTACAGTTTATCGTGTCCAGGGTGAACCGACGTAATGCAGAATGAGTTGATGATTAATGCATGTAAGTCCAAAGTTATGCTGTTTGAAAAAGAGAGTACGAGCACAACTTGCAATATAGTTGTGAATGATGAATACTTGGAGCAAGTGGATGAGTTTTTGTATTTAGGAAGTGTGTTCTAGAGAGACGGGAAGGCTAATGAGGATATTGGAAGAAGGGTGAATGCAATAAACTCCATTAATGGAGGACTGAACGCGGTCGGTGCAAACAAAACATTGGACAAAGAATGAAAGCTAGCAGTCCACGATGAAGTGCTTATTCCAACCCTGATGTATTGCAGTGAGGTATGCAGCCTGCAGAGGAAGGATGAAAGAAGACTGAATGCTCTAGAAATGAGATCCCTGATGCCAAGTATGACCATTTAAAAAATGTGAATTTACGGAAAGAATGCAAGGATGATGTAAACGTAATTAACGGGATTAAGAAAGAGACGCTAAGATGGTTTGGGCATGTAGAGCGGACGAACGAAGAAAGGAGTGCGAGAAAAATACATGACGCGGAAGTGAATGGAAGACGAAGGCGGGTACGCCCGTGGAAGACAGAGTGCGAAAATAATACATGACGCAATGATGAATAAAAGAAGAAGTCGATGACGTCCTGGTTAGACACGCCACGATCAAGTGAATCAAATACTTGAGAAGGGCCATGTGAAGAGTCAGAATAGCAGAAGAGTATGTGTGAGACGATGTACGAACGTGAATGAAGCAAGGAGTGTGTGCCTAGACAGAGTTGTATGGGGGTCCGTCCTCTCTGCAGTCAGCCAGTCAGTCAGTCAGTCAGTCAGTCAGTCAGTCAGTCAGTCAACTGGCACAATATAAAATTAACAAAAAAACAAATACTGAAATAATAGCAAAATGAAATTCTGATTCTTGCAGAGGTCTGTTTTGACTGAACGAGCTAAGTTTCTATATGACACTCGGCTAATTGCAGCAAAATCAACACACTTTGCGAAGCTCCCCCTTGTCCCCCCCCCCCTCTCCGCGCTTTTTGTCTGAGAATTCCTTGGCAGCCTTCCAGTGCCGGAGCGCTTAGCTGACAAATCTGGGAAGTTGTCGCGCGAAGGGCGGCCGTCGGAGGGCGGGCGCCGAGGGCGGGGGCGCAAGAAAAACTGTGTAAGCGCATTAAGCCGCAGGGAAATTGCACGGTTTATTTTTCAGAGCAATAATATACCAGAAGGGAGCGTTAGTGTAGTCAGGATCGATGGTTTTTTTTTCCTGACTAGGGCGTGGCTAGGGCTCGGGCTAGAGTATTTATACATCCATTCATAGCACATGTCGACATAATTTATTTTTATTTTTATAGCGAATACCGCACAAGAGTCCCAACTGCTCCCAACCGTGTAGAGCCAGTGAGACTATGGCATCCCCAATCGGAGTATTTTGTGAGGCTGAGCGCAGTAGGGAGGGGAAGAGGAAGGTTAAGAAGCACCTGGCTATTCAGATCTGGTCACCAAACACGGCCTTAGTCATTTCTCGGAACGTTTCATTTCTGATAGGTGGTCTTTCACCAGTGCGATACCTACCTCTCTAGAACGTACCGCAAATATACTTTTTATTATTTAACGTGAATTAAATGTGTTATGACACATATTAATTAAATAAAAGTTATTGTCACACGCCGGGCTTGAACCTGCAATCTTTGGATTCGTAACCAAGCGACTCACCACTCGACCATGACGTCCGTCAAATTTATTTGTATAATCACTTTTTCAAAGTATCGTTGTAAGCAAAAATGTAGGATACAACCTAAGAAACCGTTGAGTTATGTCCTGTTATGTCTCATATCAAAACGTAGTGGGCGGAGTCGCCGGAAACGCGGGAGTCGGAGACCATGCTTACATACCTAAAAGCAGTGCTATATTTATTCATTCATAAATTAACAGACTAAAGTCCAATTACAAAAATATATAAAATACGAAATGGAAAATTGAGCAACAGAGAAGGAATAGCGCATACATAATAATAAATGAAGCGATGACAAAAATAGGACAAAATAAATATAAGAGAGAACATTCAAGCCATGGTCTAGTCAAAGTTTTGGTAGAGTCGTAAAGAATAACGAAAATCATTTAGAATGCTACCAAAAATTTCAAGACCGTGACTTGAGTTAACAAGTCTTGACATTCTGGAAATTGGAGAATTATACCCATAATTAGTATTGTGATGATTGAGGAACAGCAATTCATTGTTTCTGAGTCTACGGCAAGGAATGTTGAACTGGATACGTTGCAACAGAGAAGGTGAGTCAATAAAACAATCAATAATTTTGTGAATGAAAGTCTTTCCTGCGCTTTTAAATAAAGAAATTTTCTATATTCGTAGAAAGCATTAACTTTGTGGCTTGCCATATTTAAAAAAGTGGTTAAAAACAAAGTATATGTGTTCTATTTATAAAGAAATTTTCAATAATTGTTCAATTTCATCATATGAATAATGGCCTCTTTCTCGCCCTAATCTCCACGCAATACCGCGTAAGAAGCGATGTTGTGCAGATTCAATATAATGAATATGAACGGTATAGAAAGGGAACTATATATATATATATATATATTTATTGTGTGAGAACATAGAGTTGGTAGAGTAGTATCTATGCAAGGCAGTGAAGTCAGTTTTTGACTTGTCATTGATTTTAACCTGACTCGGCGCACCTGGGCGTGGCTAAGACTAATGCTAAGGTTAGCTATACATCCATTTATATCACATATCGACATAATGTTTTTGTTTAATCGTAAAGCCACTTTTTCACAGTATTTTTATCAACAAAAATATAGCATATAACCTAAAAACCGTCTAGTTGTGACAAGTTTAGTGACATAATAAAAAATGTCGGCGGAGTCCCACCGTGAACCAGGAGCTTAAGATCAGTCTTACAGTATATAGAAGCGGTGTATTATATTTGTTGTCTCTTTCTCTCTCATGGTGTACGACGTAAAAGCCCGGAGAAAGTGATTTATCGCAAGTTGTGTAGGTTGGGTAAAAATAATTAGCTCTCCCTCCATATGTTGTTACTAGTGTGAGAACTTGTCTTTTCCCTTTCTATCTTACGGTTAACGACGTAAAAAATGATTTATCGTAAATTTGTATAGGTTGGGTAAAAATATTTAGCTCTCTCTCCGTATATATTCATGCTCCGAGGTGTATACGCAATGATAAACACATCGGGGAGTCAGTTGAGAGGCTGCTGAAGTTTTCTAATTTACGATGAAAGTTGAGGCAAGAATCTATCGTGTTAGCAATAAAACTAGATTTATTTATTTGAAACACAAATTGCACTAAGCCTCAGCACTCAAAATTGGCCCTAAACGTCACTTTTTAGCTTTCTAATACAAGCAATACTTCAAATGATTCATCTGTAAATCCTACATGAATAGTTATGAAAATATCTAAGGTTTCCAGTGAATGAAAATTTTCAACTGAAATATTTTTAATTCTATGAAAAACGTACCAAAATATCAGTAAAATGTGCAGTTTGATAACCAGGGAAGGCTTTTTACACGTTTTACCCAAAATTCTAGTATGCATTTCAAATAGAATTTAAAGGATTACTGTTTAAGAATAGTATTCACTGGAAACCTTAGATATTTATCTTACTACCTGGATATAATTAACAGTTAAATTATTTGTAGTATTGCTTGTATTAGAAAGCCAAAAAGTGTTTATTTTTGGGTGCTGACCCTTAAAGAAACTTTTAAAAAATAATCCTACTATAAACAAGCCATACACATAAGTGTATCGAGGGTCGATGAAAGTAGACTGAATGCTATGGAAATGACATCCCTAAGGCGTGTGTGCGATAAAACCATTAAATTAAGCTCTATTAATGGAGGACTAAACGCTGTTGGCGCAAAGAAAAATTGATCAAAGATGCCAAGCTAGCTGTCCACACTGGAGTGTTTATATCAACCCTGATGTATGGCACGGATTATTTTTTTTATTTTTATTTATTTTATTTTATTTATTATTAACGCCCTGATGGGCTTTTACATAATAATTTAACATAAGTAAGTGCATGAGTACAGTTTAAAAAGGATTTACATGAAATAATACAGTAAAACGTTTTGAGAAATGAATAGCAAGAAAAATAAAAATACAAAAAATAATAATTATTGATAGTTCCAATACATTAATGATAAGTGAATATTTCGTTTAAAAGTCTTTTAAATTTTGGCAAATTCATATAAAAGATATCAATATTTGAGGTGTATTCATTCCCGAGTGTATGTAGGCGAGAAATGGGTGCATGTATGTGGTAGTTGGTAGTGACATTATTGTTGCAGAAAAGTATATTTTGCCGAGTTGCTCGCTGAGGTACTCTGAAGTTGATAAGGTGCAGGAGTTCACAACAGTCGAATGGCGTGAAACTGGCAGAGAAAGGATTAAAGTAGACTGAATGCTGTGGAAATGAGATTCCTAAGGCGTGTGTGCGATAAAACCATTATATTAAGCTCTATTAATGGAGAAATAAACGCTGTTGGCGCAAAAAAAAATGATCAAAGAAGCGAAGCTAGCAGTCCGCAATGAAGTGCTTATACCAACCCTGATGTATGGCACGGAATATGGCGTGAAATTGGCAGAGAAAGGATTAAAGTAGACTGAATGCTGTAGAAATGAGATCCTTGTGCGGTAAAACCATGTATGACCGTGTTAAAAATTTGGATATCCGGAAAGAATGCAAGGCCGATGTAAGCGTAATGAATAGAATCAAGAAAGGGATGCTTAGACGATTTGGGCATGTAAGGCGAATGAACGAAGAAAGGAGTGTGAAAAGAGTATATTTATTTAGTTATCTTATTGTATACGACCGAGAGGGCTTTTACATTGAAAGGTTTGCAATTGACAGTGAAAAAATGAGAATTATATGCACAAACAAAATAAGTAATGGTTGTAGAGTAGTAGATAATAGTGTTTGAATACATAAAAAGTTTATTGATTAAAGAAATATGATGTTATAGCCTTCTTGTATCTACATTCCGTGCAGTTAAATACATCAGCCACCTCTGCGTATGTATTACCAACTACATGCAATCTAGGCAAGCGAGTATCTGAAAGACTCAGTCCTGATGTTATTTTTACAGCTAAATAAAATTTTGGATCGAGTAGTTCTCTTTGGTATGTTAAACGAAATAAGGTTCAATAAATCAGGACTGTCTATAATAGGACACGAAAGTGAATGGATGAAGAAGTCGGGGACGCCCGAGAAAGACAACACGGTAAGATCGAGTGAATCAAATACTTGAGTCGGGCCGTGTGAAGAGTTAGAATAACAGAAGAGTATGTATGAGACGGTGTATGAATTTGAATGAAACAAGGAGTGGGTAGCAAGGAGAGGGGAAGGATATTGGGAAGAGGAAGGTTGGGAAGAACCTGGCTATTCAGATCTGGTCACCAAACACGGCTTAAGCCATTTCAAGCAACGTTTCGATTCTGAATGGTTATCTTTCACCAGGGCGATACTTATGGTATCTACCACTCTGGAACGTGCCGCAAATACACTTTTTTTAAATTTTTTATACGAATCAAATGTGTTATGACACATATTAATTAAATAAAAGTTATTAGCGCACGCCGGGTTTGAGCCCGCGACCTTTGGATTCGTAGTCGAGCATCTTGCCACTCGACCATGGAGGCCGTCAATATGTACTTAAACTAACTAACTATCCATGACGCCGTTTGACCGCAGGGGTAGGCAGAGAGGACGGGCCGCCACACAACTCTGTCTCGACACACACTCCTTGCTTTGTTCACATTCGCACATCGTCTCGTACATACTCTTTGGTTATTCGGACTCTACAAATGACCCGATTCAAGAATTCGATTTACTTGATCGTGTCATTTCAATGTTTTATGGCTGATTTGCAGATCTTTTCAATGTGATTATGAAATGTCAAACGAGCGTCAAATACTGTATACAAGTCCTTACAAGTAGTCAGTATTATTATCACAAGCCCAGTCAAAATAACCTCTAAAAGTCAAGAAAGCAAAAGATATGTTTATTGGGAGTTTAAAAAGGGTCACAAAGGACTACGATAAAGGGAAAACTGTCGAAATAATGCATTACCTTCGTTGTCCTTCAAGGGTTTAGCTGGCATCTGGCATTTAACCCAACTTTGACACTTGAATCACAGCAAGATGCGCATATAATCTTAAAACACTGCCCGAGGAGGTATGACATATCTTAAAACACAACACAACACAATAGAACTGGTACAGTTTCACAGGAATTGTATTTTGTTTTGAACACAATGCATTTAAAAACATTTTCACTCGCCCGGCGTACGATACGCAATGCCTCTTAGACAGCACGCGGTTATCTGACGTTTTCAGACCGGTTATTAGAGACCTCTGCAGCCGAAATTAAACAAATTACCACCCGCCTGACAGGCAGGTGGAAATCTTTGCTATAATTAGAGCCTCTCATAAGCATCCAAAAATTATTTCTGAAAGTTATCTTTAAAGTTCCTTTAAGGACGAGCACTGAATTTGTTTTTAATGAGCTAGACGTCCTAAACTTGAAATAACTGTATTATAAAAATATCCTATTGCACCAATTTAATAATGTCCATTTGTTTGAAGAAAGGAATATTTCTAGAACCTTAAGGCAGTCACACATAAAATTCTTTAATATTCCAGCCTATAAACCACTTACGGACAAAAAAGTTTTAAGTACAACGCCACTAAGCAATTCAATTCTCTGCCCAGCACCATCAGAAACATACAAACCAAAAGCTCATTTAAAAGCAATGTCATTACTCACCTTAAAAACCAAGTTAAATTTGGTTCTTAATATGTTGATTCCTAATCTTCAAATTTGTCATTTACTTATATTATTTTTATTTCGATTATGTATGTACTATATTTTCGATATTAATATGTTACTATGTGGCTTATAAAACCACTTTTGCAGATTGCCATCCCAACACAGGCTTATGCTTAGTGGGATGGGCAATTTACCAACTAACAAAAAAATGTTTGTTGAAGTAAAATAATAAAAAAATAATAACTTAATTAATTCACCCCTTCGGGGAAATTTCACCCCCTAAAGGTTGTATTGTTTTAATTACTATTTTTTTAAACTTACATCTCAAAACAATTACGTAATAAAATTTCAATGTCTTTATCTCAACCTAACGGAAAATTATAAATACACTTTTTACTAACCGAAATTTGTATAATTATTACTTGACGGACTGCGCGATCGAGTGGTAAGACGCTCGACTACGAATCCAGAGGTCGCGGGTTCGAACCCTGCGTGCGCAAATAAATTTTATTTTAATAATATGCGCCACATTTAATTCATATAAAATAATATATTTGTGGCAAGGGTATAAACTGCTCCCAACCGTCTGGAGCCAGTATGTTGTGGAGCTGAAGATAGTGAGGAGGGGAATGAGATGTCAAGAGGAATGTTATAAAGCACCTGGCTATTCAGTTCTGGTCGTCGAACACGTCTAATGCAATTTTTCAATATATTTTTTATAGTGAGTACCGCACAGGAATCCTCAACTGCTCCCGACCGTCTGGAGCCAGGGAACCAGTGAGACTATGACATTCCCGATAGGGGTATGTTGTGAGGCAGAAGTAAGTGGGGAGGGGAAGGAGATGGGAAAGAGGAAGGTTGGGAAGTACCTGGCTATTCGGATCCGGTCGCCAAACACGCCAAAGGCAATTTATTTGTTTTTTTTTAGTTTTTATTGAATAACGCACAATAGTTACAACTGCTCCCAACCGTCTAGAGCCAGAGAGACTATGGCATCACCAATTAGGGTAAGTGCGAGACTGAGTGTAGTAGGGAGGGGAAGGAGATGGGAAAGAAGATGGTTGGGAAGCCAATAAGCCCGGCTATTCAGATCTGGTCACCAAATACGGCCAAAGCCATTTTTTAATTATTTATTGATTTAATAAAACAAATTTAAAACTTTATTCCACTTTTATTTTATGACTTGACCGGTTTCAGCCTATGACGGCCATCTTCAGACTAGTGAAAGTGGAATAAAGTTATAAATTTGTTTTATTAAATCATTAAAATGGAATTCCACCACGAATTAACAGTTTCAAAATTAGAGACATTTTTTAATCATTATTTATTTTTATTTTTTATAGTGAATAATACCGCACAAGAGTCTCGACTACTCCCAACCGTCTAGAGCCAGTGAGACTATGGCATCCTTAATTGGGGAATGTTGTGAGGCTTAATGTGGTGGGGAGAGGAAGGAGATGGGGAAGACGAATGTTAGGAATTACCTGACTATTCAGATCTTGTCACCAAACACGGCTGAAGCCATTTTATATTTTTAAAGTGAATGCCGTACAAGAGCCTTAACTGCTTACAACTGTCTAGAGCTTAGAGTATACAAGAGGTAGCCCAAGCCAAGGCAGTGAAGTCAGTTTTGGACTTGTTTTTGATGATTTTAACATGACTCGGCGCACCTAAGCGTGGCTAAGACTAAGGCTACGGTATTTATACATCCATTCGTATCACATATCGACATAATGTTTTTGTGTGTTCGTATAGCCACTTTTTCACAGTATTTTTATCAACAAAAATATAGCATCTAACCTAAAAAACCGTTTAGTGGTGTCAAGTTTAGTGGTAAAATAAAAAATGTGGGCGGAGTCCCGCCGTTAACCAGCGAAAATAACCAGCTTAAGATCATTACGACAGTATATAGAAGCAATCCAAGAAATTTGTTGTCTCTTTCTCTCTCATGGTGTACGATGTAAAAACTCGGAAAAAGTGATTTATTACAATTTCGGATGGGTTGGGTAAAACAAATTAGCTATCCCTCCATATATTGTTACTTCAAGGTCTAGAGCCAGTGGGACTTTGGCAACCCCAATTGGAGTGGGTTGTGAGGCTGGAGGTAGTGGGGAGGGAAAGAATATAGGGAAAGGGAAGGTTGGGAAGTAACCTGGGTATTCAAATCTGGTCACCAAACAAGGGTAAAGCCATTTCACGTAACGTTTGGATTTTTAATGGAGATCTTTCACCAGGGCATGATTATAAACTGGGCAAATATTGAAAGAAGGGGGAATGCAGGAAACTTTATTATTGGAGGACTGAACCAGTGGCGGCTCGTGAGTTTTTAGTGTGCTCTTTTTTTTTTTTTTTTTCAAAATTTTAATTTTTTGTATGAAGATTTTTCAGAAATCCGTGCAGTGCACCACAAAAACTGAAAAATCCTGAAAATTCTCATACGAAATATTAAAAAAATAAATATCATTTTCGGCTACAAAAATACTAAAAATGTCGTATTTTTCAATCTAAGCACTCTAACACACTAAAAACTCACGAGCCACCACTGGACTGAACGCTGTTGGCGCAAATAAAAAAAACGTCTAAAGAAGAGAAAGTAGCAGTGCACAGTGGAGTGCTTATACCAACACTGACGTATGACAGTGAGGTATGGAACTGGCGGAGGAAGGATGAAAGAAAAGGTGAATGCTGTATAAATGAGATCCCTGGGCGTATGTGCGGTAAAACCATGTGTGACCGTGTTAAAAATGTGGATATCAGGAAAGAATGCAAGGCTGCTAGCAACGAAATGAATACTATCAAGAAAGAGACGCTTAGATGGTTTAAGCATGTAGAAATAATAAACGCAGAAAGGATCGGGAAAATAATATATGACGGGAAAGTGAATTGAAGAAGAAGTCGGGTGCGCCCGAGGAAGACAACGTTGTACGATCAAGTAAGCCGAATACTTGAATCGGGCCATGTGAAGAGTATGTATGAGACGATTTATAAATGTGAATCTCGGAGCAATAATATACAAGAGAGAGCGCTGCTGTAGTCAGTTTTTGGGAGGTTTGTCAGACTCGGCTAGACCTGGGCGTGACTAAGCCTAGGGCTAGGTTATTTATACATCCATTCATAGCAGATGTTCCTGAAATATTAAACTTGATTTTATTTCATGTTCCTAGCAAGACGGTTACAAGGCAGTACCTACCGTACTATTGTAGCAATTCTGCTTCAACCTCGCAATTCAACACGCCTATGCGACGAATGCAACAGCTGGGAAACACATACTCCGATGTCGCTGATATATTGAACACGTCAATATCAAACTATAAGTCTAATTTAGTACAGTTGTTGTCATCTGGCAGAGCTAAACCAATAGTTGGACCTGTTATTTAAAATTATTTTTTTCTTTCCTTTTACAATATTTTTGAACCTTTTATTTATTATTAGTTATTTTTATATGCAATATTTTGTATTTGCCGTTCAATACTCTTTTTTATTTTTATTTTACAATATTTTTTTTGCACTATTGAGGTAATGGTTTAAATTTTTTTTAAATATTAACATTTGTACAAAAGCCTTTAACGGGCGTAAATTATTCTTATGACCACTTTTTCACAGTATTGTTTTGAACAAAAATATCCCATGCAACTAAATAAACCGTTGAGTTATGTTAATTAATTTCGTGTATCAAAACGTGTGGGCGGAGTCAACGGAGACGCGGGACACGAAGAACATTCTAACAATACTTTAAAGCGGTTTAATAATTTGGGAGACTTTGTTGTCTCTTTCTTTCTCACGGTGTACGACGTGAAAATCCGGAGGAAGTGATTCATCCCGAATTTGTATAGGTTGGGTAAAAAGAATTAGCTCCCTCCTCAATATATTGTTACTTCAAGTTACTACGGGGAAATGACGTGGCGGTTAGTTAATAAGAATAAGTCAGAAACGAGATCTTCGAGGTGTAACCTTAACCAACCTTTTACAAATTGGCACGTGCACAAAACGTAAGGAATTTGTTATTTCATCAGACACGCACAACACATTAGCAGAATGAACAAAACAACAGAGGTTTTCGCGAAACTAAGGAAAACTAACGCATTACTTCAAAGAAGAAACGTGACATATTCCAAAAGCAAATAAACTAAGTTAGGTTAACGTTAGGAGCCCTTATCAGAATTTAATTACAGTTCCACCCTCGGGGCGAATGCTGCAAAGTTTGTATTCGTTTATACGCAGAGGTATCACTCACGGTCCGCTGTAATTAAGATATCTCTTCTCTGCCACGATGCTAGCTAGGCCAGTGTCTGCCAAACTTCTGTGACGAGAAAATTAAAAAAAAAGCATTGTACATGTAATGAAAATTATATAACAACTTTGTATGCAGACAACCGGTCGGTAGCTGAGCGGAAAAACGCGTCGGATTCTTACCCGGGAGTCGTACGTTCAATTCATCTGCTGGCTAAGTCCTCCAACGTTGCACAAGCAACATCTTCCGCTTCTTATTTATTTAATTAATTACATGCGCCCTTACAGGATTTTATATAACTGTGTTATATATAAGCGTAGCATTCTCGAGAGTGGATCTCAGGTATGGGGGCCAGAGGACACCGCCTATGTACTAATGGTCGAGAAAATTCAAAAGAAATTTTTACGGTTCCTCTACATGAGAGAGTTTGGTTTTTACCCATGGTTGTTTCCAACAGCGTTTATCTCGGGAATGCTGGGTATCTGCAGCCTTAGTTCGAGGAGGGATATAGCATTGCTGCTTTTTGCTCATAAACTCCTGAACGGTGTATTATTAATACCTGACATCCTGGCAAAAATTGGATTTTATTTCCTTGATAATTTCACGTGAGGCCGCCAACACAGCCTTCTGTTTCTTCCCAGGTGCAGAACTAAATCACCAATGGTGATGCCCCTGGGAAGACTAGCTAGGTTAATGAACTGCCTATATTTTTCACACGAGCTACAACAAGTTTAAGCAAGAACTAGCTATTAAGTTCTAACTTTATTATATACTTCTTGAATACTATTTTTTTTGTTTTTAAACTTCTTTTTGCTTTAATCTTTGTGTAATCATGATTACCATTTTTTTGTGTTTTTGCAATGTTTTGGTGTAAAACTGTTTTTGCAAATATAGAATAAAGAATAAAATAACATTAAATAATAGTGACATAAAAATAACATGGAGTAAATGATTAGCACCCAAAAATAGTAAGTTAATAGAAATATTATAATGCAATAAATTAACAGTAATATTTTTAAAAGGGGTATGCTACTATAGCCTTCTTGTAACTAGATTCAGTGCAGTTGAATATATCTACTATTTCAGCGAAGGAATTACCCACTGTATGCAATCTAGGTACAAGCGAGTATCTAAATGACTCAGTCCTGATATTATTGTTACATTTAGAAATAATTTTTGATCGAGTGGTTCTGTTAGGTACATGGAAGGTAATTAAAGTAAGTAAATCAGGGCTGTCTATAATACCTTTAACAATTTAAATTTTATAATACCATCAACAAGTCAAGTCGGAAACAAGCCTCTGGTCTGAGAGTGTTAATAATTTTAATTATTTCATTAAATAATTATATGGCAATTTTTATGATGGCAGTAGAAGTTTTTCAGATATTGTCAGGTTATTCGTAACCCGGGAACGTTTGTTTTCTTCGTATTGAATACCGCACAAAAGTCCCAACTGCTCCCAACCAAGCCAGTGAGACTATGGCATCCCCAATTGGGGAATGTTGTGAGACTGAAGGTAGTGGGGAGGGGGAGGAGATGGGGAAGAGGAAGGTTGGAAAGTACCTGGCTATTCTGATCGAGTCACCAAACACGGCTAGTAAGAATCATAAAGTTTTATTCCAGAAGATATGCAGAAGTAGTGCAATGCAATACTTTCCATAATTTATATTGTTGGGTCCTAAAATCAACAATTTGATAGGTCGTAACCTGATACCTTTTGTCCAGTTCCTACCTCCCTTTTTGCCAGCTTGTTCTGTTACCACGCATTATTTGTATGGCTGGATAAAGTGTGTTGAACAGCCTGTAACGATAACCCCCACCACTGGGAAGCCATATTAAGTTCTGGACGCCGAGAGCGGCAGGTCTCAACTCGACCTCATTCGCCTACAATCGCTTGGACCACCCAGGGACGGCGCCTCGCTTCGCATCCGTCTCTGTAGGATTCGCCTCAATCAACTTTTCATCGCACGGGCAGATAGGTCGGCCCCTCTCGCAGACGTCTAAACAGGTGAGCAAGTTGGCATAAATTGACCTTTTCTCACTTGTCCTCAAATACACTCAAATCATTCATTAAGTATAATCGTTTTACAGTCCACTTAAATTCATTCACGTCTTTCCAAAACTGAATCGCAGTTTCTGGATCGAACAGATGTTAATACATAGTAATAATAATATTAACATAAAAGTTGTAATACATGCAATAATAATATTAAATAAAAATAAAAATGAACATAAATTCATGAGGACAAGTAAAATAAAAAAATAAATTGAAATATTAATGAAGGATATTAGGTCTCATTTCTGCAAAACGCCATCAAGAGGGAGTCCATTCTGGCAGCGTTAAGATTGATGGGGCCAATATCTTACTTTCCACGTACCAAAATAGGTACGGATCCCGCTGTGGGATTCAAACTCGATCCATCCAAATGCTAGCTGAATAAGCTGTTCCTCTTTGTAGTGAATGTCATTTTAATCGAGCGTGCTTCAAGGTGGTCTCCGCATCATCTGCATCCATCGCTCGTTGAGAGGAGAGCTGATCCATTCAGATGCAGCCGCGACAATGACGTCGGTTGAATTCCGTGTCCTCCCCCAGAAGCTGGCTAGTCGGTGGCGAAGTAAGGCGGGGGATGAGTGCACCCTCCCTTCGGTGAACATTGTAGAGGCACTGCAGAATCTTGGAAGTTGCAGAAGTTGCCTATAGGCATTGTTGTAGCAAATCATTTACAGTAACTTACAACATACCCACAATATTTTGATAGCATCTTCTGCCAACATTAATTAGCGTGTACTAACATGCTGATGAACTAACCATCATGCCGTTTCTCTAAAGGGGTAGGCAGAGAAAATAAAACGCCATAGAACTGTCTTGACACACGCTTCTGGCATCATTACATACATACTCTTCTGTTATTCTCAACAAGGCCAGACTCGAGTGTTTGATTCACTCGTTCGTGTCATGTTGTCTTCCTCGAGCGCCCCTGACTTCTTCTACCACATTCACACAATATTATGTTTTTACACTCCTTTCCTTCGTTCATTCGCTCTAAGCGCCCAAACCATCTAAGCGAATTTAATGTTTCAAAGACCCAATCATGTCTGATTACAACTAAAAGGGATCCAAATGATAATTTAGTCTCCTTCAACGGAAGTAATCTTCCCAACAAACCTTCCATTGAAATGCTCGGTGTAACCTTAAGTGACCAGTTAAGGCACCGGGGCTCCATCGAAGCCAGAGTAAAGTTAGCCTCTCAGAAGTTGGGCGTGTTGTACAGGGCCCGCAGATACTTCAATAGTACGCAGCTGCTGACCTTGTACAAATCGCAAGTACGCCCCACTGTTGAATTTGGCAGCCACCTCTAGTCTGGAGCCCCTAAATACCTGAAAAAAACCCTTGACTCTGTGCAGAAACGGGCGGCCCGTTTGATAGATTCTCCTATCTTAACAAACGGATTGCAAACTTTGGAGCACAGACGTCAGGTGGGAATGCTGTCCTTGTTCTACAGGTATTTCAATGGAAGATGCTCCGAGGAACTTGCGTCATTGATCCCTTCGGCACCGGTGCATAGTCGGGAAACTCGCCAAACGCGCGCCCAACATTTGTACACGGTTGACATTCAATACATGAGAACGGGTCGCTTTTGCGACTCGTTCTTATGTTCAACAGCTCGGCTATGGAATGATTTGCCGGCCTCTGTGTTTCCTCCCTGCTTCAACATGGGCCTCTTCAAGACCCAAGTTCGCTCCTTCCTTTCCTCAAAAAAACCCTCCACACAGCATCCCCAAAGATGACATAGGCCCTGAGGGAAATTGTTTTCCTCAAGGCCTCCTGTGTGGAGTTATTGTAAAAAAAAAAAAAAAAAGCGTCCCTTTCTTGATCCTATTCATCACGCTCACATTAGCCTTGCATTCTTTCCGGATATCTACATTTTGAACACGGTCATACATGGTTTTACCACACAAGGATCTCATTTCTACAGCATTCAGTCTACTTTCATCCTTCCTATGCCAGTTCCATACCTCACTGCTAAACATCAGGGTTGGTATAAACTAGCGTTGGGAAAAACTTCAATGTTTTGTGAATGCTTCACGAATTGCTTGTTCTTTAAAATGAACCCTTCGCAGTGAACACTTCAATTGAAGTCGAGCTCGCAAAAAAGATATTTGAATTTATCCGGTTATTTGTTCAGTTCTTTTCGGAACCGGTTCCTTTATATTCCTCGCCTAAACAAAAGTACTAGTCGGTAGAGATTTAAAAACTAAAAGAACTGGAACTGGAACTGGTTCCTGGCCGAAAAAATACTTACTAGTCGGTAGAGATTTGATAGTTCAGCTTCACAACTGAGTTCTTTGTAATCTAACTTCCATTGAAGTATTTTTTCAATTAAATGAATGAAGGTTGAACTGCCGCATAATGAAATAGTTCACACGGAGCAGTCAGAACGATAAAATGAACTACCAACTTCAGTTGAAGTATTTGTTCAATGAACAATGAATGAGCGGGAACTGCTGCCAAAAGAAGTAGTTCTTTCAGAGCGGTCACAACGCTAGTATAAACACTCCACTGTAGACTGCGAGCTTCGCTTCTTTAGACATTTTTTATCTGTTCCAACAGCGTTCAGTCCTCCATTAATTGAGTTTCCTGCATTCGCCCTCCTTTTTGATTGGTTAATTTTTTAGTTGAGTGGTGTGTCGCCTCATTATATGTGCCTACTCTTACGGAAAAGTGGGCTGATGTTTAGACAAACAGTTTAATGTAGTCTTACTTAAAGACCATTTAAGAAAAAATCTCCAATGTCGTGAGGCGAAAAGTTTGGCGGACTCTGCGCCAAAGTAAAGTATATATAATATAAGTAAGGGTGGGTTCCAAGCTTTCGCAACGCGTTCCAGCCAGCTGTGGGGGTAGGTTTTCCATTTGATGTATATTGCACTCTGAATTAGTTGGGGTGTTAACGACGGAGGCTCCTGGCGTGAAGAAAGGTAGTTTTTTACGTTTGAAAATGTATTTAAGAGATATCTACGCGAATTCATTGGAAAAATATTTCCCCCTTTGAAAAGGCAAACGCGATTGAGTTTAAAGCCGACTAGTTTTTTTACAACCTAACCATCTTTAAGGCAGTATATCAACAAAATTAAATATTAAATATGCTGGATTTCAAAGTGATCATTTGTTAGGTTCTCACCTTCGTGTTTTTCGTCAAGTTTCTACCCATCCAACCATTTTGCAATGTTCGATGTCTGTACGTAACAACACCGTGCTCGACACAATTGACAGTCAAACAGAAGCGTTTCGATGTGAAAAAACGTGTTGCTCGTTGGTTTTTTTACTTGTTCGTCGGTTTTGTTGGTGTTCTCAAAATAATATAAAATAAATGTGGTTTTGTGAATTGAGAAGACTAAAATCAGTGTGGTGTATTCGTTTAGTCAATAATACAATTGTTTAATTAGACTTGAAGAACTTCCAGCTTCAACTACATCGGTGAGTGAATGGTTTCCTATTTTTTCTACAGTCTAAAAATCTTTCCACAAGCTACAATTAGACACTTTTATCAAAGTGTATAGTTTATCATTTACAGTCCATTATTTTTTTTAATTCATCTGTAGCTGAACGCAGCTTCGGATCCACCAAACTACAACAAATTGAAAAACGTGTAATTTGTTGTCTTTATTTTTTTATAGACCTAGTGCTGAAGCGGACGGTCCGTTTGATATATTCCCCCACGTCAACAAATGGGTTGCAATCTTTGGAGCACAAACGTCAGGTGGGAATGCTGACCCTGTTCTACTGGTATTTTGATAAAAGATGCGTCGTTGATCCTTTCGGCACCGTTAGGCAGCCGGGAAACTCGTCAAACTCGCGCCCAACATTTGTACACGATTGGCATTTAATACACGAAAGCGATTCGTATCTACGGCTCGTTTTTGTGTTCAACAGCTTGACTGAGAAACAATTTGCCTGCCTTTGTGTTTCTTCCCTCCTACAACATAAGCCTCTTCAAGACCCAGGTTCACTCCTTCTTTTCTTCGAAAAACCCTCCACACAGCATCCTCAAAGATGATATAGATCCTGAGAGAAATAATTTCCCCCACAGTCTCTTTTGTGGAGTTAATTTAAAAAGAAAGCATTTTTTAAAGAAACACGAATAACCTTAAAGTGTTTGGATTCCTCAAAATACCATCATTATCAGCGATTTTTTTTCTTTGACCAAGGATGGAGGACTTAGCTAAAGGATTGAGCCCATGACGTCAGGGTGGAAACCTGACACTTTGGACCACTCGGCTACTAACGGGTGAAAAATAATAATAATTTAAAAAATTATCATGTTTCAGCAGATACAGATAGTTGAAATTAAATGGCTGTAGTCCGCGGATTCTTCTGCCATCAACAGCATTACGCATGCGCTATAATGCATTTTTGCGCATTACCATGAGCACCGTATAGCATTTCAATGTAAATATCGATCGGTATAGCATGTGAGAACGTATATCAATCGAAGCCTACTTTCCTTGTTAAAACTTCCGGCTTTAAAAAAATTATAGTTAAAACAGAACAAGAGTCCCAACTGCTTCCGACCGTCTGGAGTCAGTAGGAATATGGAGTCGCTAATTGGGGTATGTTGTGAGGCTGAAAGTAGTGGGGAAGGGAAGGAGACGGGGAAGAGGAAGGTCGGGAAGTCCCTGCTATTCAGATCTGGTCACCAAACACGGCTAAGACATTTCAAGCGACGTTTCGATTCTGAAAAGTGATCTTTCACCAGGGCGATACTTGGAGTGTCTACCACTCCGGAACGTGTCGCAAATATGCAACATATTATTTTATATAAATTAAATGTGTTATGACCTTAGAGCAATAATATACAAGAGGTATAGTTATAGATCGATCTGTAGTCAGTTTTTACTAGCTTTTACCTTGAAGTAACTGACTCGGTTGGAAAAGGGCGTGGCTAAGACTGGGGCTACGGTATTTGTATATCCATTCACAGCACATGTTGACATAATGTTTTTGTTTATTCGTATAGCCACTTTTTCACAGTATTTTTATCAATAAGAATACAGCATATAAGCAAAAAAACCGTTTAGTAGTGTCAAGTTTGGTGCAATAATAAAAAATGTGGGCGGAGTCCCGCGGTTGCCCAGTAGCTTAAGATCATTGCGTCACTACGTAAAAGCGGGGAATTAAATTTATTGTCTCTTTCTCTCTTATGGTGTACGATGTAAAAACCCGGAGAAAGTGTTTTTTCGCAAGTTTGTGTAGGTTGGCTAAAAATAATTAGCTATCCCTCCATATATTGTTACTTCAAGGTTATGACCCATATTAATTCAATAAAGTGTGATATTAAATGTTGAACAATGAAACAGAAAAAGCCATAAAATAAAAGAATAAAGGTCGCGACCGAGACTCGAACTCGAGACATCTACTCTATCCGGGAGTGACGCCTCTAAAGCAATTGAGCCACTGTGACCTTATTCGAAACCAGCATTTTATTCGATCTCATACTTTATTGAAAATTATCTTAGAGTATACTAGAGATAGCCCAAGCCAAGGCAGTGAAGTCAGTTTTGGACTTGTTTTTGATGATTTTAACATGACTCGGCGCAAATGGGCGTGGCTAAGACTAAGGCTACGGTATTTATACATCCATTCATATCACATATCGACATAATGTTTTTGTGTATTCGTATGGCCACTTTTTCACAGTATTTTTATCAACAAAAATATAGCATCTAATCTAAAAAACCGTTTAGTTGTGTCAAGTTTAGTGGCAAAATAAAAAATGTCGGCGGAGTCCCGCCAGCGAAGATAGCCAGCTTAAGATCATTGCGACAGTATATAGAAGCTGTCCAAGAAATTTGTTGTCTCTTTCTCTCTCATGGTGCACGATGTAAAAACTCAAAAATAACCAGCTTAAGAACATTACGACAGTATATAGAAGCCGTCTCTTTCTCTCTCATGGTGTACGATGTAAAAACACGGAAACAGTGATTTATTACAATTTCGGATGGGTTGGGTAAAACAAATTAGCTATCCCTCCATATATTGTTCCTTCAAGTATAGCGCAGTTTTGTAATATTTCACCTCAAGTGCGCATCATTTGTTTTTTTATTTATTTATTTAATATTAGTTACTTTGTACATTCAAGTTTACAAGTAGCTAATTATTTCATTTTCTTTTTGACTTAACAATATTTTAATTTATTATTTTGATTAATATGCATTTTAAATAACTTTTACAGGCAATTTTGAATTTATTGTTAGGCATAATTTTGATTGTTTCCGGCAGCGCATTACAAGATTTCATCCCTTTATATAGTAAGCTGTTTTGTGTGTTGACTTTATTCTTTTCTGGTAGTCTGATTTCTTTGCATGCCCTTGTATTATATTTGTGAATATAATACAATCTTGAAGTAACAATATATGGAGGGATAGCTAATTTGTTTTACCCAACCCATCCGAAATTGTAATAAATCACTTTTTCCGAGTTTTTACATCGTACACCATGAGAGAGAAAGAGACAACAAATTTCTTGGACGGCTTCTAAATACTGTCGTAATGATCTTAAGCTGGTTATTTTCGCTGGTTAACGGCAGGACTCCGCCCACATTTTTTATTTTGCCACTAAACTTGACACAACTAAACGGTTTTTTAGGTTAGATGCTATATTTTTGTTGATAAAAATACTGTGAAAAAGTGGCTATACGAATACACAAAAACATTATGTCGATATGTGATATGAATGGATGTATAAATACCGTAGCCTTAGTCTTAGCCACGCCCATTTGCGCCGAGTCATGTTAAAATCATCAAAAACAAGTCCAAAACTGACTTCACTGGCTTTGGCTTGGGCTACCTCTTGTATACTCTAAGAATACAATCATACTAAATTAACTGAGCTAATAAGACTAACTAACAAGGAAAAAATAAGATATAATATGTATTCAAATTAAAACTATCTAAAATCATAATCGTTATCATAAATCATGAGGAAAAGGTTCAGATATGGGTATAACCTCAGAGCAATAATATACAAGAGAGAGCGCTGTAGAGAGAGCTGTAGTCAGTTTATACGAGGTTTGCCGGACTCGGGTAGACCTGGGCGTGGCTAGGACAAGGGTTAGGGTATTTATACATCCATTCATAGCACATGTCGACATAATGCATTCACATGACGGCCTCCATAATCGAGAGGTAAGACGCTCGACTACGAATCCAAAGGTCGCGAATTCAAACCCGGCGTGCGGCAACAACTTTTATTTAATTAATATGTGTCATAACACATTTAATTAATAAAAAAAAATATGTACATATAAATAAAAAGTATATTTGCGGCAGGTCCCAGAGTGGTAGATACTCTTAGTATCGCCCTGGTAAAAGACCACCATTCACAATTATCGAAACGTTGCTTGAAATGGCTCATAGCCGTGTTTGGTGACCAGATCTGAAATGACCGATTCCTTGCCAAATTAAAATCTCTTTTTTGCGAGTACGACTTCCATTGAAGTGTCCACTGCGAAGGGTTCATTTCAAAGAACTATCAGTTCGTAAAGCATTCACAAAACATTGAAGTTTGTCCCTAACTAACTAACTAACTAACCAACCATCACGCCGTTTCCCCGCAGGGGTAGGCAGAGAGGACGGACCGCCATATAACTCTGTCTTGGCACACACTCCTTGCTTCATTTACATTCACACACCGTCTCATACATACTATTCTGTTATTCTGACTCTTCACATGACCCGATTCAAGTATTTGATTTACTCGATCGCGCCATGTCTTTCTCGGGCGTCCTCGACTTCTTCTTCCATTCACTTTCGCATCTTATATTCTTTTCACACTCCTTTCTTCGTTCATTCTCTGTACATGCTCAAACCATCACTGGAGTGGTAGATAATCTAAGTATCGCCCTGGCGAAAGACCACCATTCAGAATCGAAACGTTGCTTGAAACGGCTTAGACCGTGTTTGGTGACCAGATCTGAATAGCCAGGTACTTCCCAACCTTCCTCGTCCCAATCTCCTTCCCCTCCCCACTACCTTCAGCCTAACAACATACCCCTATTGGGGATGCCATAGTCTCACTGGCTCTAGACGGTTGGAAGCAGTTGAGACTCTTGTACAGTATTCATATATATATATTTTTTTTAAGCTACAAATTTTCTTTTGTGAAGTGCTGTATGCAAGCAACGCATCTGTTGAGTGCTATGTTCAAACTCCGAGTGTAATTCCTTTTATTCCTATTATTATTATTATCGAGATATAATACTGCAAACGGGTCTTCTCCTTTTCGCGTCTATCTCGGGCGGAAGGAGTTTCGCGTTTCATTATTTCGGGGGCACGTCTGAACTTATCTCGGGCCAGCCGACACCTGATGCGGGTCCAGGGGCCGCCGCCGGGACGCGGGCCCCGCTTGAATAAAGCGCCAGGGATATTTACGGTGGGGTCAGAAGGGCCGCACTCTGATTCCGCCGATTTCGATTGCGGCCCGAACTCGCGTTATTCTAATCAGTTCCGATCTGCGACCTCTGACTCTCGATTTCCGGAAAGTTTGCCATCTTTTTGTGGACACTTCGACGGAGGGTGGGGGAATAACGATTGTAACAACCTTCGAGCGGGGTGATAAGATCCTTACGTCCGGACGTAGCGGTCGAAAATAGTATGTTTTGTTCAAGGGTGGTAGAGAATTTCACTATCACCAGTTGCTCGAAATGGGTGTAGCCATACAGTTGGTAGAGCAGTATCTATCCAAGGCAGCGAAGTCAGTTTTTGGCTTGTTTTTGATGATTTTAACATGACTCGGCGCACCTGGGCGTGGCTAAGACTAAGGCTACGGTATTTATACATCCATTCATATCACATATAGACATAATGTTTTTGTTTATTCGTATAGCCACTTTTTCACAGTATTTTTATCAACAAAAATATAGCATACCACCTAAAAAAACCGTTTAGTTGTGTCTTATTTAGTGGCATAATAAAAAATGTGGGCCGAGTGCCGCCGTGAACCAGGACCTTAAGATCATCCTTACAGTTTATAGAAGCGGTCTAGGAAATTTTTTGTCTCTTTCTCTCTCATGGTGTACGACGTGAAATCCCGGAGAAAGTGATTTTTCGCAAGTTTGTGTAGGTTGGGTAAAAATAATTAGCTCCCTCTCCATTTATTGTTACTTCAAGGTTGTAGCCATATCCGGTGATCAGATCTCAATATAAATGTTTTTTTTTTAATATGAATACTGCACAAGAGTCTCAACTGCTCCCAACCATCTAGAGCCACTGAGAATATGGTATCCCCAAATAGGGTATGTTGTGAGGCTGATGGTAGTGGGGAGGGGAAGGAGATTGGGAAGAGGAAGGTTGGGAAGTACCTGGCTATTATTAATAAGAAATTTTAGTCCATTTTTTTTTTATATCCACCTTCAAACTTGATAATCAGTATTTAAAAGACAAAAATTAAGTTTGTTTCCATAATAAAATTAATTCTCAAAGCTTGGATTTTTCGAATGCCGCCAAAACGATTGTATCTCAGAGATAGGGAGCGGGGGGGGGGTGCGTGACGTCATCCGTACCGTCAAAATGGCAATTTGCTTGGAATATTTTTTTAAAATTCATTCGGAATCGCAGTTTATTTTTTTGATAAATTTAAACCGTCTAACTTAATTAATGGGATTCTTATAATTTTTTTTAAATATCAAAATTTAATACAAAAATCCATTTTTACCGTTGGATTTTTCGTATATCCCGCCAAAAACAGCGCATTACACGGTATTTATCTTTGACATCTCAAACTGTCGGTATCCAGCTGTCAGTCAGGAATTTTGTTAGTTTGTGTTTTTTCTTCAGTTTTACTGCTTTCAATTTAACAAAACCTTCTAAAATGTCAGGAGATAATACGAATTACTATTGCATCGTACCGATGTGTATAAATACAAGCATTACTGCAATTTATCATCGTTCCAAGAAATGCAGTTTTACGTAAAACAGTGGTGTAACGCCATGAAGGTGGCATCACATCGTCCGTAAACGGTACATTTGGCGTAGGAGATCGTTCAACTAATCATGAAGCGTTTATATTTTATATGTTTTAACCAATTTTCAAGAAGCGTTTATTAATTCAAAGAATAATAATATGGAAACATACAAATATATATTTATATATGCATTGAAAATCTGTTTTTTTTACATACGAGGCCTGTTCAAAAGAAAAGGTGAATTTTGAATTTTCGCGGGCTGTGTGCATTCGATTATCGATTTTTTGTTGTTGTTATGTTGGTACACATATTTTTATCATATGTTAGCATTATCAGCCATTTTGGATCAGCGTTTTGTTTTTGACAACTGGAAAGGTTAGTCACAATTTTTCACTTTTGAAAAAAATGGATCAAAGAATTTGTATTAAATTTTGCGTTTAAAATGAAATAAAGTGCGCCAACGCACTTAAAATGTTGACTGTGGCGTTCGGCGAGTCTACTTTGTCTCAAAAAAGTGTTTATAAGTGGTACAAGCGCTTTACAGAAGGCCGAGAAGATGTTAATGACGATGAGCGTCCTGGAGTTGTGGAAAAACAGATCATGGATTTTATTCTTTGATCCATTTTTTTCAAAAGTAAAAAATCGAAGAACACACAATAACGTGACTAACCTTTCCAGTTGTCAAAAAACAAACCACTAATCTAAAACGGCTGATAATGCTAAAATTTGATAAACATATGTGTACCAACATAACAAAACAAAAAAACGATAATCGAATGTACACAGTCCGCAAAAATTCAAAATTCACCTTTTCTTTTGAACAGGCCATGTACATGCACATATTTTTTTAAAGTCGTAATATTTCTCACTCAACTTCCTTTTTCCAAACCTTTCTCTTCCCCATCTCTATACCCTACTCACTGTCATTACCCTCACAACTTACCCCAATTGGGGATGCCATAGTCCTACTGGCTCCATACGGTTGGGAGCAGCTGGGACAGTTATGTTTTATCTTATAAGTTCCTATCTTCATGCCCTTTGCTCTGTTTGAACAGATAATCCCTGTGTCTAATGTGTTCATAGAATATTGCTTTCTAAATATGTAATAATATATAGTCACTGGAAATACAAAAGGGCTTAGTGTCGATTCACACCAACGTCCGGATCCGCTCAGTGACGATATTGTTCCGCAAGAGAGCTTATTGATATGGTATGAATATCAATCAAGGAGTATGTACCAAGACAAATTTGTGTGGCTGTATATCCTTCTGCCCACCCTTGTGATATTTAACTACTTAGTTAGTTAAATAATTATTTTGAAGTGTAAAAATACTTATATCGCAGATTTTTTTTATTAAAAATCATTTTTTTATCACTAAATAATATTTTTATTAATTATTAATTATTAAAAATACTATTTAGTGCTAAAAAAAAAAAATCTGTGATGTAAGTATTTTTACCCTTTAAAATAATTATTTAACTAACTAAGTAGTTAAATATCACAAAAGTGGGCAGAAGGATATACTGCCACACAACTTTGTCTTGGCACATACTCCTTGATTGATATTCATACCATATCAGTAAGCTCTCTTGCGGAACAATATCGTCACTGAGCGGATCCGGACGTTGGTGCGAATCGACACTAAGCCCTTTTGTATTTCCAGTGACTATATATTATTACATATTTAGAAAGCAATATTCTATGAACACATTAGACACAGGGATTATCTGTTCAAACAGAGCAAAGGGCATGAAGATAGAACTTATAAGATAAAACATAACTGTCCCAGCTGCTCCCAACCGTAGGGAGCCAGTAGGACTATGGCATCCCCAATTGGGGTAAGTTGTGAGGGTAATGACAGTGAGTAGGGTATAGAGATGGGGAAGAGAAAGGTTGGGAAAAAGGAAGTTGAGTGAGAAATATTACGACTTTAAAAAAATATGTGCATGTACATGGCCTGTTCAAAAGAAAAGGTGAATTTTGAATTTTTGCGGACTGTGTACATTCGATTATCGTTTTTTTGTTTTGTTATGTTGGTACACATATGTTTATCAAATGTTAGCATTATCAGCCGTTTTAGATTAGTGGTTTGTTTTTGACAACTGGAAAGGTTGCAAAGCTCTCGCTAAGCTCTCTTGCGGAACAATATCGTCATTGAGCGGATCCGGACGTTGGTGTGAATCGACACTTAAGCGACACTTGGTCAAAACTATGTTAAATGTGCAGTTTTAATCAGCTCTTTTTTTCTGCATCGAATGCCCTGACTCTCGTTTGATTCTGAAGACTTGTGTGGCCCTTCAGCCATCTAAAATATATTCACAATTTGGGAGAAGGCTTAACTCGAGCGACACAAGTTTGAGACTTTTTTGGCTTTTTGTCGCTTTGAGCACTGAGTTACTTGAGTTAACTTCTTTTTTCAAAATTCAACCAGATACTGAACATATATGAACTTTATTGTAACACAATAAATCTTTTAAGTGTATTGTTGTAAATTCCCCGAAATGGCGCTTCAATCCTTAACCGCAGACAAATAAACTAATATATGAGAAAAAACAAATTTATAATCCAAGGGAAGACATAGCAGAGGGAGACACCGTCAGAGAAAGTCTGAAACGTGAAAATATGTATACTATGCTTGGAGTAAGAATATACATGGAGAGGTACTTTTGCGAAACAGTGTAGTCAGGATTGTTGACTTTATACTGACTCAATAGAAAGAGACAAAGAAATATTAAAGGATGTTTTACAGCCTTTTAGTTAGCGTTAACATTTTTAATAAACATATTTGAACACATTAAACAAAACAATATCAATACACCATTAAAATGATTTATAAAGTCAAAATAACACACAAACACTAATAACAGAAGGTTTTCTTAAATAATGATGGAAGCTTTTTATTGATTTTATGTCCTTTATCAAAATGTGAAAATTTTAAAAATCCCTCAACAATATTTAAAACTATTGAAAAACCCCTAAAAAGTGATGTTTTATAATCTTTGTTTGGTCTTATTTGAACATTCACGCATAGCAAATATCACCATCATGTTTGAATTATTTGTATTACCACTGCAAGTTTTTAAATCAACTCAAATATGGGAAATTGCCTCGAAATCCGTTGACGTAAGTTATGTGACTCCATGATGTGAAGTTAGCTCGGACGGAGAACATCCGTACATACTTAGAAGTGCTGCAATATTATGTGAATACTGATCTTGTCTCTTTCTCTCTCATGGTACACGACGTAAAAACCCGGAGAAAGTGATTTATCGCAAATATGTATTTGTTGGGTAAAAACTTTTAGCTATCTCTCCGTGTATATTTTTAGTCCAAGATACCAGGTTTGCTTGTGCAATGATGGACGACTTAACTAGCAGAAGAATCAAACCCGCGCCAACCGGGAGAAAACCCTACGCATTTTTCATGTCATCCACTAACCGGTCAGTAACATTACGTCGTATCATCGCTTGTCCAGTTGACCTTTGGACACGCGCTATCCAAACCTTTTTAAAAGTCTGTCAATAGCATTGTATCGTACGTGTAATATCATGATGTTATTATCAACAAAATGACAATGGCAACCTTTCTGGGGTCCAGTGCTTACAGATGACGACTTCCGTTCTGGACCTTTCGGGTGAAACATCCTGGACAATGGGTTCAGATTCAATGTAACATTAAGAAGTATTAAAAATGATTCACTCTGTTGAAATGATCTCGCGCTTAAATAATGATGATAATGATGATCATATTGAATCCGTACAACATCGCTTCTTACGCGGTATTGCATGGAGATTGGGGCGAGAAAGAGGCGATTATTCATATGATGAAATTGAACAATTATTGAAAATGTCTTCATTAGAAAAGCGCAGGAAAGACTTCGATTTAATTTTCATTTACAAAATTATTAATTGTTTTATTGACTCACCTTCTCTGTTGCAACTTATCCAGTTCAACATTCCTTGCCGTAGACTCAGAAACAATGAATTGCTGTTCCTCAATCATCACAATACTAATTACGGGTATAATTCTCCAATGTCCAGAATGTCAAGACTTGTTAACTCAAGCCATGGTCTTGAAATTTTTGGTAGCAGTCTAAATGATTTTCGTCATTCTTTACGACTCTACCAAAACTTTGACTAAGACCATGGCTTGAATGTTCTCTCTTATGTTTATTTTGCCTTATTTTTGTCATCGCTTCATTTATCTCAATTTATATGCTATTTCTTCTCTGTTACTCTTTTTTATATTTCGTGTTTTATATGTATTTTTGTAATTGGACTTTAGTCCGTTAATTTATAAATAAATAAATAAATAAATAAATAAATAAATAATAATAATATTCAGATGATTTTTATAGCGCCGTTTTTGTGAAAAATCACCTCAAGGGCGCTGCACAGATCTTTTTAAATTGTAATTTTTATGTAAGATGAAATGCGGCAGCCCTAACAGATTTAGACCAACGTGGGCAAATGTCATCTGGTTGTCGTAAGGGTGTCACTTGGGTGATTTGTCGAATGCCTGGTTCGTTCGCGTTCGGGAACAGTCGGTCGAGATCGGCACTCCCCCGCCCCCCTGCCGGTTCCCGGGCTGGCGGTCGAAGGGACGAAAAATGTGGTCAATGGTCATCAAAGCATGTGACCATTCTCGGGCTATGGCACTGCATTTAAGACACCGATATTTAAAGATTAAAATATTTTCTTAAAAATCAAAATTACGTCGAAACTAGTCACTTTAAAATTATTTAGAGTTTATTCACTTAATCTATACACAACAGCGGTAATTTTAATCTAATTTTAAAGAAGTAATTAGTGAAATATCCTACTTATTTGGCAAAAAATAACGAGAAAGACTAAAACACGTCAGGCTGCTCCGAAAGCGCCAAAGTGACAATATATGGATAGTGAGCTTATTCTTTTTACCCAACCTATACAAACTTAGGATAAATCACTTTCTCCGGGTTTTTACGTCGTACACCATGATAAAAAAAGAGACAGCAAAATTTTTGCAATATATCACACCGCCCATAGGTGTGTAATAATGTTTTCCATCTCCCGCGTATCCGGAGACTCCGCCCACACGTTTTGATATGCGACTAAACTGGACATAACTCAACGGTTTTTTAAGTTATACACTATATTTTTGTTTAAAACTAACTAACCATCACGCCGTTTCCCCACAGGGGTAGGCAGAGAGGACGGACCGCCATACAACTCTGTCTTGGCACACACTTCTTGCTTCATTTACATTCATACATCGTCTCATACATACTCTTCTGTTATTCTGACTCTTCACATGACCCGATTCAAGTATTTCATTTACTTAATCGTGCCATGTCTTTCTCGGGCGTCCTCGACTTCTTCTTCCATTCACTTTCGCATTATATATTCTTTTCACACTCATTTCTTCGTTCATTCGCTCTACATGCCCAAACCATCTAAGCGTCCCTTTCTTGATCCTGTCTTTTACGCACATATCAGCCTTGCATTCTTTCCGGATATCCACATTTGTAATACGGTCATACATGGTTTTACCGCACATCCGTCTCAAAGATCTCATTTCCACAGCATTCAGTCTACTTTCATCCTTCCTCTGCCAGTTCCATGCCTCACTGCCATACATTAGGGTTGGTATAAGCACTCCATTGTGGACTGCTAGCTTCGCTTTTTCGGACAATGTCTTATTTGCCCCAACAGCGTTCAGTCCTCCATTAATGGAGTTTCCTGCATTCACCCTTCTTTCAATATCCTTATCAGCCTTTCCGTCTCTTGTAAACATACTTCCCAAATACACAATCTCATCCACCTGCTCCAAGTATTCATCATTCACAACTATATTGCACGCTGTTCTCGTACTCTCTCTTTCAAACACCATCACTTTGGACTTACTTATATTCATCATCAACTCATTTTGCATACATACTTGGTTCATCCTAGACACGAAAAACTGTAGATCTTCCATATTGTCAGCAATCAGCATCGCATCGTCCGCATACAATAGGCAACATACTTTCACATTGTTCATTTTCGCGCCCAAGCCCGCACCTTTCAATTCTTGCATGCAATTATCCATGTACAAATTGAACAACCACGGTGACATTACAAAGCCTTGTTTTACACCTTTTGTGATGTTAAACCACTTCGTAAAATCACCGTTCACTCTAACACATGCAACGCTTCCCTCGTACAAGGACGCGATTGCTTGTATAAGATTTATGTTAACTCTATACATGGATAATACCTTCCACAATATGTTTCTATCAACTCGATCATACGCCTTTTGCAAATCGACAAAAGCACAGAAAAGTTTCTGGTTTTTGCCAAAAAACTTTTCTGTACGCATCCGCAATGAAAAAATTTGATCCATGCACCCCCTTCCACTCATGAAACCACCTATATAACAATACTGTGAAAAAGTGGTTGTACGAATAAATAAAAACATTACGTTGTCAACTGCTCCCGACCGTCTAGAGCCAGTGAGACTATGGCATCTCCGATAAGGTAATGTTGTGAGGCTAAAGGTAGCGGGAAGAAGAAGAAGATGAGGGAGGGGAAGGTTTGGAAGTACCTGGCTATTCATATCTGGTCAATAAATACGGCAAAAGCTATTTCAAACAAAGTTTTGATTCTGAATGATGGTCTTTCACCAGGGCGATGCTTAGAGTATCTACCATTATATTTATTTACTAATTAAATGTGTTATTACACACATTAATTGAATAAAATGTATATATAAATTTATATATACGCCGGGTTCGAACCCGTGACCTCTGGATTCGTAGTCGAGCGTCTTACCGCTCGAGCAAGCAGTTTGCACCACTGCAAGTTTTTTAATCAACACAAATATGGGAAATAACCTCAAAATCCGTTGACGTAAGTTCATTCCCACATACTTAGAAGTGCGAAAATATAGTGTGGAGACTTCTCTTGTCTCTTTCTCTCTCATGGTATACGACCTTGAAGTAACAATATTTGGGGAGACAGCTAATTATTTTTACCTCACCTACACAAATTTGGGATAAATCACTTTCTCCGGGTTTTTACGTCGAACACCATGAGAAAAAAAGAGACAACAATATTTCCCAAATTATCACACCGCTTTAAAGTATTGTTAGAATGTTCTTCGTGTCCCGCGTCTCCATTGACTCCGCCGACGCGTTTTGAAATGCGACATAAATGGACATAAGTCAACGGTTTTTAGGTTATATGCTAAATTTTAGTTTTTAAAAATAGTGTAAAAAAGTGGTGATACAAATAAACAAAAACATTATGTTGACATGAGCTATGAATGGATATTTAAATACCCTAGCCTTAGTCTTGGTCGCGCCCAGGTCTAGCCCAGTCCGGCGAAACTCATCAAAACTGACTACAGCAGCGCTTTTTCTTGTGTATTGCCCTGAGTATACGACCTAAAAACCCGGAAAAAGTGATTTATCGCAAATTTGTATAGGTTGGACAAAAATATCTACCTCTCTCTCCATATATATTCTTACTCAAAGGTTCCGACTGTCCAGAGCGGTTGAGAGTATAGTTTCCACAATAGCGATGATTTGCGAAGATGGGAGATTATAAAAGAGAAAGAGGAAGGTCTAAAATAAACTGGCTAGTCAGATCCAATCACTAAACAAGGCCAGAGTTATTTCAAAACGATACTGAAAACTCCCAACCACTAAACCTTTTTTTCTACCTAATAACTAGATTTTCGTCAAGCGGAATTGTTTTATTCTCGTCTCCCTTAATAATCTAGAATCTGGGTCAGTTTTATTGGAATATTTAGGGAGGAGTGGGCGTCCCAAGAGCCCGTTAGGTCCCTGGCAAACAAAAACGACAAAGGCGCTAATTTGTCAACGTGTTTGCTTGAGATGTTCTTATATATTCAATGTGTAGGCGAATTTGCTGACAGGGAACTGAATAATTGTATTAAAACATTTGAATATTACCTGAACTTATATTTTCGAGAGTGGCAGGTGTTACGAAATTGGATCGCATAAAAGCTCAGATAAATAAATAATGTATAAACGTGACTGAGACAACGCGCGTGAATGTACTAAACCGAGTCCGAGAGACATACCCGAGATTTAATGCGTTTAGTATCACACAAACATTCGTTCGATTGACAAGCTGTCACTGGAAAACGGGAGCTATTCAACCGAAATAATGTGAGATATACATATGTGTCAGATAAACATAGGTGTGTGGAAGGTAAAGGTTTCCGTACGTCGTACTCTACTTGGCTAGTCGCTCAGTAAGTTCGTCGGGGAAGAGAGATTATAACAGTAGCGCGGGACGTTCATATAGCTATCTCATCCGTACACACATATTCTGTTTAGTATTGCCATCCGTTATGAGCTTTGAAACTTAAATCAAGACCGTGCCACATTTATTGTTCGATTCGTATGAATATGACGTGTCTTGTATTTTATGTCTATGGATAAAACTGAAAAAGCTCCTCAATTTGTGACGAGCTTAGCATCGAACCCCTACTACACAGCAAAATATGGACTTTCACTGAAAATAATAATAATTGGCTGATTTATATAGCGCCGTTTTCGTGACAAAAATATCACCTTAGAGCGCCCTTAATATCACTTCAATGGCACTTTACAGTATAATTAACATAATATGTATTGTATGTGGACGATGCGGTGCTGATTGCTGACAGTATGAAAGATCTACAGTTTCTCGTGTCTAGGATGAACCAAGTATGTATGCAGAATGAGTTGATGGTGAATGTGAGTAAGTCCAAAGTCATGGTGTTTGAAAGAGAGAGTACGAGAACAGCGTGCAATATAGTTGTGAATGATGAATACTTGGAGCAAGTGAATGAGTTTGTGTATTTAAGAATATATTTACGAGAGATGGAAAGGTTGATAAGAATTTTGAAAGAAGGGTGAATGCAGGAAACTTCGTTGATAGAGGACTGAACGCTATTGGCGCAAATAAGAAATTGTCCAAAGAAGCGAAGCTAGTAGTTCACAATGGAGTGTTTATACCAACCCTGTCGAATGGCAGTGAGGCATGGAACTGGCAGAGGAAGGATGAAAGTACATTTGACGGCCTCCATGGTCGAGTGGTAAGACGCTCGACTACGAATCCAAAGGTCGCGGGTTCAAACCCGGCGTGCGCCAATAACTTTTATTAAATTAATATGTATCATAACACATTTAATTCATATAAAAATAATAACAAGTATATTTGCGGCACGTTCCAGAGTGGTAGATACTCTAAGTATCGCCCTGGTGAAAGACCACCATTCAGAATCGAAACGTTGCTTGAAATGGCTTAAACCGTGTTTGGTGACCAGATCTGAATATCCAGGTACTTCCCAACCTTCCTCTTCCGGTTCGTAGACCGCTTCAAAAGATGACCAGTTTTTACAATGGGGGATTCGTACGCTGCCTGAAAGATGGGAAAAAGTATTGCTTAGGTGTTTTTTTACAATAAAGCTTCGAATTTTGGAAAAAAATGGCGGAAGCAAAGTTGTACAACTAATACAATAGAGTTTACAGCAATGACGTTACATATATATAGACACGTTGTAGCGCTCTTAGAGTGGCAAGCAATAATCACGTTAGTTGGTGTGATCGGTGTTTAATCCGATTTAGTACTAAACGGTCACGCGTCGTTGAGGTCGTTTCGAGCGAGTATGGAACGCGGTCCGAACTTCGGATCTGTTTCGTTCATACACACATATTCTATGAATGTGTACCTTTGTCATACATGACCGATATTTGAATGATGAATTTACTGGTAACGTGTGTGTTTTGCTTGCCATATTTTGTGTTAATATTCTAAGGCTATAACGTGTCTATATATGTTCACTATTTTTTATCATTTCAAATGCCTGTCTTCCTAAAAAAGTACCTACTTATAATGAGATTCAGCCTTGAAGTAACAATATATGGAGAGAGAGCTAATTTTTTTACCCAACCTATACAAATTTAGGATAAATCACTTTCTCCGGATTTTTACGTCGTACACTATGAGAAAGAAAGAGACAATAAAATCTCTCAAATTATCACACAGCTTTGAAGTATTGTTAGAATGTTTTTCGTGTCCCGCGTCTCCGTTGACTCTGCCCACACGTTTTAATACGCGATATTAATGAATATAACTCAACGGTTTATTAGGTTACATGCTATATTTTTGTTTGTAACGATGCAGTGAAAAAGTGGTTGTACGAATAAACAAAAACATTATGTCAACATGTGCTATCAATGGATGTATAAATACCCTAGCCCAAGCACTAGCCACGCCCAGGTCTAGCCGAGTCCGGCAAATCTCATAAAAACTGACTACAGCAGCGATCTCTCTTGTATATTATCGCTGTGATGATTCAGCAGATATTAATCTGTATTTAAAACGGGTAGTTCAAAGCAACTTGTATTACAACTGGTTACAACAGAATATTCCGATTTTTTTTCTAAAATAGCATTCATGTAAACAAATTAATTGTTGATTGAATGCGGACGAGATTTGTTACATTGTTAATTAATTACGCAAACATGTTGTTAGGCATATCGTATCGTCTAAAGCAGCGCTAAGCAACCTTTGTTCCGCGAGACAAAACTAGATTTTCTTAATGATGAGGATTACCTTGCAGAGATGGCAAAAGAAAGATCAGACCAGGATTAATTTACTTTTTTTTTTTTTCATTATCATTGAAAATCATTTTTATCGTCAATTTACTTATTAACTTAAATGTATATGCCAAAGTGATATTATATACTCGTATATAAAGGTATATTTAACAGTGCTCAAAATTCTATTTAATCCCTGAGTTGTAGATACTCCAAGTATCGCCCTGCTGAAAGACTACCATTCAGAATCAAACCGTTGCTTGAATTGGCTACAGCCGTGTTTGGTGACTAGATCTGAAAATCCAACCTAACCTAACGTTATATTTCATAACTCAACACAAAAGTGAATCTAACAAGGATACACGGATAGTGGAATATACTCCTAGTATCGCCCTGGTGGAAGATCACTATTCAGAATCGAGACTTTGCTTAAAATGGCTTTAGCCGTGTTTGATGACCAGGTCGGAACGGCCAGGTTATTTCAGCTTTAAAACATCAATTGAGAATGCCATAGTCTCACTGGCTCTAGACGATTAATAATAATAATAATAATATTTGGATAATTTTAATTTCTACTTTATATTAATTCTTAGTTTATATACATATACAGCGAAATACTTAGCTGGCAGGTCACTTCTGGCAGGACACAATCACCATATCATAGTAACATAAAATTTAGCTGATTCTCACATATATTTTTATTTTTTATTAGATTGGGAGTAGTAAGGGAATCTTGTGCAGACTTAACGTTAGAAAAATTGTAACAATAATATCAAATAATACAAAAGACTCGACAGAGTTCAGAGCCAAACTCAAAACCCATTTATTCAGAAAATCACGAAATCAAGATGTAACAAGTGCAAAAGAATTTCTGTTCAAACCAAGAAAACTTTTCAGATTCTCTTTCCTTAAATTCATTAGAAGATTATCACCATTATCTGTTCCTCACTACAAAAAATTTAAAATACCTCTGATTTGCTTTATTTTAAATTTGCTCTCATGCCCTTCAAATGAGAAAAAATAATTAAAAAAATAAAAGTTAAAAAAAAGTAAGAATCAGCTAAATTTTAAGTTTTTGTGATATAGTAATTGTGTCCTGCCAGGTAAGTGTGTTGCTGTATATGTATATAAAATAGGAATTAATATTAAGTAGAAATTAAGATTTGTACAGCGCCCTTGAGGTGATTTTTCACAAAAACGGCGCTGTACAAATTATCCAAATATTATTATTTTCGAGTTTGGCTCTGAACTCTGAGTTTAGTCATAAGGAGCAAATTTGATTAGTCTCTTCGCGCTCGTCATGACCAAGTTTGACTGTATATGATAACTATCGTGATATTAAAAAATAATCAAGAATTAATGCATAATATAACCTTATTTACATGTTATGCAAAATAATAATTTCCAAAGCTTTAGTGAAAGGGTAATGGTTGCGTATTCCCTTTCAAACGAACCGCCGACAGATGAGATTCCTTCTCTTCCCCTACTCTCCGGAGACGTCAAACAAACCGACAGGCCTACAACGACGCCCCTTCGCACGGCGGCGTAATTACTAACTACATTTACCCACTGATGACAGGGCCGGACTAGGCCTGTGGAAGTATTCAGGCACGAACGCGAGCCGCTAAACCGCCAGGGCGCGGCAGCCTTAAATTGCCGAAAATAACAGGGGAAACTTGTTTTTCGACCCTGTCGGTGATTTGTCGACGCTATTATTCGGTAGTAAAAATAAATAACTGACGGCCTCCACAGTCGAGTGGTAAGACGCTCGACTACGAATCCAAAGGTCGCGGGTTCATACCAGGCGTGCGCCAATAACCTTTATTTAATCTACATGTGTCATAACACATTTAATTCGTATAAAATAATTTTAAAAAAGTATATTTGCGGCACATTCCAGAGTGGTAGATACTCTAAGTATTACCCTGGTGAAAGACCACCATCCAGAATTGAAACGTTGCTTAAAATGGCTTTAGCCGTGTTTGGTGACCAGATCTGAATAGCCAGGTACTTCCCGACCTTCCTTTTCCCAATCTCCTTCCTCTTCCCAGTACTTTCAGCCTCACAACATACCCTATTTGGGGATGCCATAGTCTCACTGGCTCTAAACGGTTGAGAGCAGTTAAGACTCTTGTGCGGTATTCATATTTAAAAAAAAACTATTTAATATATTACAAAAAATTGTAGGTTCTAAAAGGTTCTATCATAGGTAGCCACCGTAATTAAAGACATACCATTGCTGGAAACGCAAAGGGGCTCAAGCGACACTATGATCAAAAATGAGTTAAATGTGCGGTTTTGATCAGTTTTGCTTTTCTGCATCGAATGCTGAGACTATATATTTATAGTTTTTCTGTTCAATTTTTAGAACTCCATTTTGTTTTTTTTTATGTATAATTCAGTCAAATTAAGTTAAATATTATTATTATTTAGTTCTGTTATTTTTAGTTTTTGGTTTTTAGTGGTAGCTGTTTAAAAAGGCTCGACTTAGGTTTGTGACTTTTTAAGCTTTTTGTCGCTTTGGGTAAAATTTCGCCTCAAAATCCAACTAGGTACTGAAGACTCAAGAAAAAACTTCAAAATGTTTTAGTGTACACTTCCCAAAATGGCTTTGCACGTAGGCCCTTTTCTCCACAGCGTTCTTTGTGAGAGTGCGATTTTAACGTGAGTACTAATAACGTGGTAAGGTTAACGCAGATTTTCTGTGAAATAGTTTCATAAAGACGTAAAATGTAAAGCCCTAAATATGCAGTAGAGGCTATTTTGTCACAGTGGATAAATACCTCAGAGCAATAATATACAAGAGAGAGCGCTGCTGTAGTCAGTTTTGATGATTTTTTCCGGACTCGGCTAGACCTGGGCGTGGCTAGGACTAGGGCTAGTGTATTTATACATGCATTCATAGCACATGTTGACATCATGTTTTTTTTATTCGTAAAACCACTTTTTCACTGTATTGTTTTAAAAAAAACAAAAATATAGCATTTGACCTAAAACACCGTTGAGTTATGTCCATTTATGTCACATATTAAAACATGTGGGCGGAATCAAAGGAGACGCGGAACATGAAAAACATTCTTGCAATACTTTAAAGCGGTGTAATAATCTGGGAAATTTTGTTGTCTCTTTCTTTCTTCTAGTGTACAACGTAAAAACCCCGGAGAAAGTGATTTATCCCAAGTTTGTATGGGTGGGATAAAAAAAATTAGCTCTCTCCATAAATATATATATTTTACCCCGAGGTGTATAAATATATAAAAATGACCTTTAGAATAAATATTTGAGACACGTAAAAATAAATACTCAAAAAACTTCCAGCATTAAAGCCGTCTGCTTGAACTACAGAAATTAAGTTTAAAATCTTATATTTCAACACAGCTCTTACACAGTGAAGCAAAACTTACTTTTGATATATTTCAGTGGCTTAGTACAAAGTTGAGATCTTAATTAACCTATAAAAAAAGTTTACGTAAATATTTTAAAGTTTGGATGTAATTTTACAGTTTCTGTAAGTCATTTGATACAGTGTATAACTCCCTTGGGAAGGTTTTTTTTACTACACGACTATGGAATTTGCCAAATTTTAAAAATAATAAACACATTTGTTCAGCCCTGAAGAAGGTTCAGGTGGAGCCAATCCGGATGGTATATGTATCTTATAAAGTGGTGTCAAAACAAAGTTACTTTTATTTCAAATTTTAAATTAAAAAATAATGCTCGCTTAAAAAAAACTTTTGTTTACAATAAAAATTTATTTACAATTTCATTTAATTTTGAATAATGAATACCGCACAAGAGACTTAACTCCTTCCAACCGTCCAGAACCGGTAAGACTGTGGAACCCCGATTGGGGTATGTTGTGAGGCTAAATTTACTAAGGAAAAGAAGGAGATGGGGAAGAGTAAGGTTGAAAAGTACAAATATTCATGTCTGGACACCAAACACGGTTAAAGCCATTTCAAGCCACGTTTCGATTCTGAATGGTGGATTTTACTAGGGTGATAAATCTACCACTCGGGAACGTGCCGCAAATATAATATGTATTATTTTCTAGGAATTAAATGTACTATGACACATATATATATATATATATATATTTTTTTTTTACATGAATCCCGCACAAGAGTCTCAACTGCTTCCAACCGTCTAGAGCCAGTGAGACTATGGCATCCCCAAATTGGGTATGTTGTGAGGCTGAAGGTAGTGGGGAGGGGAAGGAGATCGGAAAGAGGAAGGTTGGGAAGTACCTGGCTATTCAGATCTGGTCACCAAACACGACTTAAGCCATTTCAAGCACCGTTTCGATTCTGAATGGTGGTCTTTCACCAGGGCGATACTTAGAGTATCTACCACTCTGGAACGTGCCGCAAATATACTTGTTATTAGTTTTATATGAATCAAATGTGTTATGACACATATTAATTAAATAAAAGTTATTTGCGCACGTCGAGTTATAACCCGCGACCTCTTGATTCGTAGTCGAACATCTTACCACTCGACTACTCGACTCTACTACAAAGGCCATAAAATTTATATAAAAATTATTGATCGGTAGTTGAGTTAACAAACGCGTCGGATTCCCACCCGGGCGTCGTGCGTTCAATTCCTCTGCTGGCTAAGTCCTCCATCATTGCACAAGCAACATCTTCCGCTTCTTATGATGGCAGTAGGAGTTTTTCAAATATCGTCAGGTTATTCGTAACCCAGAAATGTTTGTCAAATAAAAAAATAATATTGAAATATTAATTAAAAGTAAAAAAAAATTAAACATATTATACAGATAAAAAAAACTATTTTCGCACTCCGGCGAATTCTGCATTCGTTGTGAAGCGACATAACCACTCGACCACGGAGGCCGTAAAATTAATATTAAAGTTATGTACATATGAATTAAATGCATAATAAAACATTGTCGATCAAATAAAAATATATTTGCGCACTCCGCTGATCTAAGCCCGCGACTTCTCGATTCGTAATCGAGTGTCTAAACCACTCGACTACAGAGACCGTGAACCTGGATCCTTCCGACTGTTAATCGAACGCCAATGGAGTGTCAATTATTTGATTCAATACATGAAAAAGTATTTTGACTTACCTCAATGCGATTGTTCTGAGTAAATCCATCCGGTGTTAATTCAAAAAATCACTCAGGTCATGGTTTTCGAATAAACCTGAAAAGAAGGAAATTTACAATTAATTAAGTATTCCAGAGTGGTAAATACACCAAGTACGGCCCTGGTGAAAGACCACCGCTCAGAATGAAAACGTTGCTTGAAATGGCTTTTGCCGTGTTTGGTGACCAGATCTGAATAGCCAGGTACTTGCCAACCTTTCTTTCCCCCATCTTCTTCGCTTCCCTGCTACCTTCAGTATCACAACAAACCCCAATTGGGGATGCCATAGTCTCACTGGCTCTAGACCAGTGATTCCCAAAGTGGTCTATATCGACCCCCAGGGGTCTATGACAACCTGCAAGGGGTCTACGTCAGCGAAAAAAAGATTTGGGGGTCCATGAAATGAAAATGGAGGTCCACGGTAGTGGATCTCAACAAACACTGATAGTACCTATTTACTTACACTATACCAGTCATTCCCAAAGTGGTCTATATCGACCCCCAGGGGTCGATTCCGACCTGCAAGGGGTCCACGTCAATGAAAAAATCCACCTCACAGATAGTACCTATTTAGGTACTTACGTAATACTATCTTATAATGGACTTTAATTCCCTGATTATATTAATAATAATAATTTTTGTGGAAGATATTTAGCCGATTTGCTAGTACTTTTCGATTTTAAATCTCTACCGACTAGTGCTTTTTTTTCGGAGGGTAAATTTTGTTGATTTGCTAGCACTTTTTGGGGGAGGATTTTTTTGTCGATTTGCTAGTACTTTTCGATTTCAAATCTCTACTGACTAGTGCTCTTTTTCGGAGAGGAATTTTTGTTGATTTGCTAGCACTTTTCGATTTGGGATCTCTGCCGACTAGTACTATTTTTTGACGAGTTTGACTACAATTGAAGTGTTCACCGCGAAGGATTCATTTCAAAGAACTAGCAGTTCCTGAAGCGTTCACAAAACTTTGAAGTTTTTCCCAACGCTAAAAAAAATCAATACTAGGAAAGCAGGGGGTCTATACAAAACAGAAAAAATCGACAAGTGGTCTACGGGACAAAAAAGTTTGGGAACCTCTGCTCTAGACGGTTGGGAACAGTTGGGACTTTTGTGCGGTATTCACTATAAAAATAAATTAAAATGACGTTAGCCGTATTTGGAAACCATATCTGAATAGCAGGTACTTTCTAACCACCCTCTTCCTCATATTCTTCGAGGAGTTGGGACTCTTGTGCGGGATTCACTACAAAAAAATATTTAAAAAAAAAACTTTAGTCGTGTTTGTCGATCAGATCCGAATAGCAGGTATTTCCTTATCTTCCTCTTTTCCATCTCCTTCCCATCCCCACTACCTATAGCCTCACAACATGCCCTAATCGAAGATGTCATAGTCTTACTGCCTCTATACGGTTGGGAGGAGTTGGGACTCTTGTGCGGATTCACTACAAAAAAAATAAATTAAAAACACTTTTTTGCAGCCCTTATGAGAACCAGGGTAGCAGGAATGCGGGAAAGGATTAACAACTCCAGAAATAACCTCATCATGGAATCCCGTCAGATCCCGAATTCAAGCATAGAAGCGCATTGGAGTAAATTATTGGCCCCATCAATCCTAACGCTGCCAGGGTGGACTCCCTCTTGATGGCGTTTTGCAGAAATGAGGCCTAATATACTCCATTAATATTTTCTTACTTATATTCTTTAATTTATTTATTTTTATCTTCATCATTATTATTTTTATATATTTTTATTTTATTATTTATTTATTTATTTCTTATGAATTTCTGTTAATTTTTTATTTTGTTTCCATTATTATTACAATGTATTCATATCAATTATGGAAGGTATTGCATTGCACTACTCCTGCATACCTTCGGGAATAAAACTTTATTATTATTATTATTATTTAGCCGTGTTTGGTGATCAAATCTGAATAGGCGGGTACTTCCCAACCTTTCTCTTCCTATCTTCTTCGTTTTACCTTTACCTACAGCCTCACAACATGCCCCGTTCAGAGATGCCATAGTCTCACTGGCTCTAGACGGTTGGGAGCAGATGGGACTCTTGTGCGGATTCCCTACAAAAGAATATTTAAAAAAAAACTCTAGTCGTGTTTGGTGATCAGATCTGAATAGCAGGTACTTTTTTTATCTTCCTCTTTTCCATCTCCTTCCCATCCTCACTACCTACAGCCTCACACCATGCCCCAATGGGAGATGCTACAGTCACACTGGTTCCAGACAGTTGGGACTCTTGTGCGGTATTCGCTTACCTATTCCAAGTACATCCCAACCTTCCCCTTTACCTTCCCAATCTTCTTCCCCTCCCCGCTACAATCAGTCTTACAACATACCCCGATCGAGTAAGCCATATTTTCACTGGCTCCAGACGGTTGGGAGCAGTTTTTTTACAAAGTTAATAGGTTTTTTTGTTGAACTTTTTTCGTGTTTGCTATAATGAAATGAGAATTATAGTTAAAAAAATATACGGTTGTGAAAAATAGTATTTTAATAAGACAGCGAAGGCAATCGTTAACCCTCCGATGCCTGGTGATATTATACTACGAGATATGCCTGGTTGGGTCTGTGGGACCCGGCGATACTAAATCGTTTTTTTTTAAGTATCGGTTGAAGCTTTCTCTTTCTTTATTTTTTAATCATAACTAACTAAAACTTACTAACTATCACGCCTTTTCTCCGCAGAAGTAGGCAGAGAGGACGGGCCGCCATATAACTCTCTCTTGGCACACACTCCTTGCTTCATTTACACACATACTTCGTCTCATACATACTCTTCTATTGTTCGGACTCTTTACATGACCTGATTCAAGTATTTGATTTACTTGATCGTGCCATGTCTTTCTCGGGCGTCCTCCGTACCGTATACTGTATCCGAAAGTGCGATAAAACATTGAATGTGTTTTCAGTTTTAGGTAAATTTGGAAAATAGTGGACTGTAAAACGATAAACTATACTACTTGATTGCAGTGGCTGATTGTGGATGTGGAATGATTTGGAAATGAAAAGGACGAAGACGAATCATGACAAAACACCACACTTAATTAAAGATTACTTGAAGAAGAACAACAAACCGACGACCAAGCGAGACACCAAAACACGAACACTTTTTTTTCAAATAACTTTCTTCTGTTTCGATTTTCAATTGTTTTCAAACACAGTTTAATACACACAGTAATCAATAAAAAAATATCGTATTGCACTAATTTAATAAGGTCCATATGTTTGAAGAAAGGAAAATTTCTAGAACATGAAATTCTTTTATATCCCAGCCCATAAAACCGCATACAGACGAAAAAGTCTTAGGTACAACGCCATTAAGCAATTCAATTCTCTGCCCAGCACCATTAGAAACATACAAACCAAAATGTATTTTAAAAGCAATATCACTCACTACTCACCTTACAAACCAAGTTTAATTTAGTTCTTATTATGTAGATTCTGTTTCTTCAAATTTATCATTAATTTATATTATTTTTATTATGTATGTACTATATTTTCGATATTAACATGTTACTACGAATCTAGAAAACCACTTTTGCAAATTGCCATCCCAACACAGGCTTATATGTATATTAGTGGGGTAGGCAATATACCAACCAATCAGATACTTCAATAGTACACAACTGCTGATCTTGTACAAGTCGCAATTACGCCTCACTGTTGAATTTGGCAGCCACCTCTGGTCTGGAGCCCCTAAATACCCGAAAAAAACTCTCGACTCTGTGCAGAAACGGGCGGTCCGTTTGATAGATTCTCCCATCTTAACAGACGGATTGCAAACTTTGGAGTACAGACGTCAGGTGGGAATGCTGTTCTTGTTCTACAAGTATTTCAACGGACGATGCTCCGAGGAACTTGCGTCATTAATCCCTTCGGCACCGGTCCATAGTCGGGAAACATGCCAAATGCACGCCATACGGTTAACATTCAATACACGAGAACGGGTCGCTTTTACGATTCGTTTTTATGTTCAACAGCTCGGCTATGGAACGATTTGCCGGCCTCTGTGTTTCCTCCCTCATTCAACATGGGTGCCTTCAAGACCCAAGTTCACTCATTCATTTCCTCAAAAAGACCCTCCACACAGCATCCCCAAAGATGACATAGGCCCCGAGGGAAATCATTTTCCTCAAGGCATCCTGTGTGGAGTTAATAAAAAAAAAATAAAAAAAATGTATGTTCAACTAAAATAATAAAATTAAAAGAATAACAGTTTGTTGAATAGGAAAATCCAATAGCGAAATGGCGGGATAGCTAAGAACTGGATGAAAAACATGAAAGTAAGAAACTATCAAATTATCAATTTGAAATCGAATACCCTTCATTCACTGCATTCGTCATTCGCGCGCAATCTAAATTAGTTTTTTTTTTTTACAATAACTCCACACAGGAGGCCTAGAGGGAAATAATTTCCCTCAGGGCCTATGTCATCTTTGGGGATGCTGTTTTGAGGGTCTTTTTGAGGAAAGGAAGGAGTGAACTTGGGTCTTGAAGAGACTCATAGGAGGAAACACAGAGGCCGGCAAATCATTCCATAGGCGAGTTGTTGAATATAAGAACGAGTCGCAAAAGCGACCCGTTCTCATGTATTGAATGTCAACCGTGTACAAATGTTGGGTGCGCGTTCGGCGAGTTTCCCGACTATGCACAGGTGCCGAAGGAATCAATGACGCAATTTCCTCGGAGCATCTTCCATTGAAATACCTCTAGAATAAGGACAGCATTCCCACCTGACGTCTGTGCTCCAAAGTTTGCAATCCGTTTGTTAAGATAGGAGAATCTATCAAACGGACCGCCTGTTTCTGCACAGAGTCAAGTTCTAGCTGCTTTAAATTTCCCCGGGTCTGTCAGACCCCACCAGGCATGTGAAGGGTTAAACAAAGACGCGAGACTGTTTTCAATAGAGAATAATTAAAGTGTACAGATGGTTGATTCAAAGTACCCTGCCTCTACCAGAGCTAACAATTTAAGAGAAAACTGTAATCCTTAAGCCAGCTACACAGCTTTCCGCTTTATTATGAAGTAATGAATAAATTATTTTTCCATTAATTTTAGTTAGTTTTTTCCCCGCTTTGATCTCCCATGTCGCGAGATCCTCGTTATGAATTTCGTTAAGAAAACGGATACGTCTAGTCCTTTAGGTACTTCCGTTTCCCACGCCGGAAGCGTAACGATCCGTTAGCTCTGGCTTCCGGTACGCAAGGGCGAACAGGGCCGAACTTGAAATTTCGTTTTGGGCCATCTTTCCGCAGGATTTAAAAAAAATCATAAAAAATATAAGTGCTAAATTTTGTTAGAAAACAATCAATTTGTGGTTTGATGTATTTAACGAAAATTAAATAATAACAAGTAGCTACACATACCGTGAATTATGAATACTTGGATCAAGTGGATGAGTTTGTGTATTTAGAAAGTATGTTTACGAGAGATGGAAAGGCTGATGAGGGTATTGAAAGAAGGGGGAATGCAGGAAACTGCATACGTAAATGTAAAACTGAAGTGCAAACATGAGTGAGAACCTAACCTAACCTAACCTAACCCAACCCTGATGTATGGCAGTGAGGCGTGGAACTGGCAGAGGAAGAATGAAAGTAGACTGAATGCTGTAGAAATGAGATCCCTGTGCGGTAAAATCATGTATGACCGTATTATAAATGTGGACATCCGGAAAGAATGTAAGGCTGATGTGAACGTTATGAGTAGGATCAAGAAAGGGACGCTTAAGTTTTGGGCATGTAGAGAAAATAAACAAAAAAAGGAGTGTCAAAAGAATGTTTGATGCGAAAGTGAATGAAAGAAGAATCGAGGACGCCCGAGGAAGACGTGGCACGATCAAGTAAATCAAATACTTGAGTCGGGTCATGTGAAGAGTCAGAATAACAGAACGTGAATGAAGCAAGGAGTGTGTGCCAAGACAAAGTTATATGGTGGTCTGTCCTTTCTGCCTACCCCTGCGGGGAAACGGCGTGATAGTTAGTTAGTTAGTTTAAGCTTTGCTGGATGGTTTTCAAATCAACTGACGGAATGGCTCCGGATTATTTATCGGAATTGTGTATTCCTGAAGATTCCAATTCGCGACAGTCAACTCTTAGATCGGCAATGTCATCGGCTATCGGAAGGTTGAAGGAACCAAAGCGCACACCAGACACTAAGTTCGGAGAGCGCGCTGCAGGAGTGTCAGGTCCTAAAGCCTGGAATGGACTACCATATGATCTGAGAGTAATAAAAAACTCGACAGAGTTCAGAGCCAAACTCAAAACCCATTTTTTCAGTAAATCATATCCATAATCAAGATGTAACAAGCCCAATAAAATTTCTGTTTAAACGAATACAACTTTTCAGACTCTCATTCCTTAAATTCATTAGAAGATTTTAACCATTATCTGTTCCTCACTACAAAAAATTTAAAAATACCTCCGATATACTATATTTTAAATTTGCTCTCATGCCCTATAAATTAAAAAATAATAATAAAAAATATATTTAAGAATCAGCTAAATTCTAAATTATTATGATAAGGTGATTGTGTCCTGCCAGAAGTGACCTTCCAGGTAAGTATGTTGCTGTATATTTATATAAACTAAGAATTAATATTAAGTAGAAATTAAGATTTGTACAGCGCCCTTGAGGTGATTTTTCACAAAAACGGCGCAATACAAATTATCCAAATATTATTATTATTATTATTAGTTAGTTCACATAATATTAACAGCTTTTTATAAAAACAATTATTTAGGCAAATTTCTAAACAATGCTTAGCATAAAGATGACAAACTCAGTCACTCAGGAAATAATTAATTAAATTGTATTGATTGTTTTGCATTTTGCATTGGTAAAACAACCCGTAAAATCAATGTTAGAATCAAAGAACGTCTTAGATGTTTAAATAACCACGGTTTTTGAAAATTCACCAATAATCTTATTGAAAAAGATCAAACCTTCAATAAAAGCACCGATGTTCATATTTTCCATAAAAAAGGTCGTGGCAACAGATTAAATAATTTAGAAGCACTAGAAATAAAAGAAGCCATTAAAATTAATTAATCCCTTAAATTTGTGCAGTAGTCCAATATTAGGTATATCTCCCGTAAACTCAGAAAATTCCTCATTATTCTTTAATTGCCTTCTCAGTAGATGCTTTGTCTCTTTCATTTTATGTTTGTCTCTTTCTCTCTGTTTTTTTGTTATAATTTCAAATGTTATTCTATTATTTGTTATTTTATTTCTTTAATATTGTGTTCTTCCTCTTTATGAATATATAACCGCACACTTTGTATTTTTCGTTCAGTTTAAGTTTTTACCCTGATTATGCTTAGGCTAACCTATAGAAGTTTATACCTCCATGGTCGAGTGGTAAGACGCTCGACTCCGAATCCAAAGGTTGCGGGTTCAAGCCCGGCGTGCGCCAATAACTTTATTTAATAAACATGTGTCATAACACATTTAATTCATTTGAAAATAATGAAAAGTATATTTGCGGCACGTTCCAGAGTGGTAGATACTCGTATTTCCCTGGTGAAAGACCACCATTCAGAATCGAAACGTTGCTTGAAACGGCTTTAGCCGTGTTTGGTGACCAGATCTGAATAGCCAGGTACTTCCCAACCGTCCTCTTCCTAATCTCTTCCTCCCCTCCCACTACCTTCAGCTTCACAAAATACCCTATTTGGGGATGCCATAGTCTCACTGGCTCTAGAGAGTTGTGAGCAGTTGAGACTCTTGTGCGGTAATAATGTAAAAAAACAAAAAATAAAAAACCGGTCTATCATAAAAATTAAATTTAAATCTGTGGTCTCATACAAAGTTATTATTTCATTTTTATCAAAAATTAAAAGCCTAAAACTTACGGGCCTATTTGTAACCCAATGCACCCCTGCCCCTCTTTCAAAACGTCTCTTCGTTTCCTTCACTTTCTGCTTAAAATGGCTTACTACCCCGCGATCTTTGAAAATACATAGAGAATAATATGTAAGAAGATGATTTTGAATGTAAATTAAGTCATATTTTTAAGACGTTTATTACCTCTCAGAGAGCTTTTTTCACGAACACTTCTGACACACATAAATCATATATTTGAAGTTATAATAAAACTTGCCTAATTTACATAGCGCCACTTTTGTGAAATATCACGTCAATGCGCCTTACAAAACTTAAAAACTATCGCTAAATTCTGCGCGCGAAGGGAAAAGAGGAATGAGTCAACAAACGCAGATGTCCAACAGAACCCAAACAAATTTGAAGAATTTTGTTTTTTATTTGTAATTACGTCATTCGTTTCATGTCCCTTTTCAAAAAATAAAAGCACATTATTTTATTTTCTGACTCATCTATTTTTTTCTTGGTAGATATGTAGCTAATAAACAACTCTGCATACTTAACATTTCCTTTCCTGTGCTAAATCGTTCTTCGCGTTCCGGTGCTGTGTAATCATTACACGGGTAAAAATTGAATTAATTCCCGATTTTCACAAAATATCTCGTATGTGCCCGATAAGTGCTTATTCATATTTGCACTATTTTTTCATTCAATGCGTTAATGTATGTATTATGGAAGATTTATGATGGTTATAGAGATATTATAGTTATTGGAAGCAATGCGTAGTCATAACACATCATAATTTGTCGTAGTCAAGTGGTAAGACGCTCGACTACGAATCCAAAGGTCGCGGGTACAAACCCGGCGTGCGCCAATAACTTTTATTTAATTAATATGTGTCATAACACATTTAATTCATATAAAAATAATAAACATTATATTTGTGACACGTTCCAGAGTGGTAGATACTCTAAGTATCGCCCTGGTGAATGACCACCGTTCAGAATCGAAACGTTACAGCGTTGCTTGAAATAGGTTTAGCCGTGTTTGGTGACCAGATCTGAATAGCCAGGTACTTCCCGACCTTTCTCTTTCCAATCTACTTCCCCTTCCCACTACCTACAGCCTTAAATCATGCCCTATTTCAGGATGCTATAGTCTCACTGGATCTAAACGGTTGGGAGCAGTTGAGACTTTGGTGCGGTATTCATATAAAAAATAAAAATAAAGTTAAGGAAAGGTTAACTCAAAACTCGATTTATTGACTCATCCTTCTCTTCCTTACGCACACAGAATTTACTATAAACTATATTAATACCTAAAACTACAGCTAAAATTATCTTATTGATATTTACAATAATACGATACAAGTATTTACATTTGTCGCGGGATGTGTGAAATTGTCGAATTTTTTGTTTAGCAGTAGATCGAGAATTGAGAATCGAGGATTATTGCATGAAATAATATTATTTCACTTGTGAGTTCAGATCTCGTAGCAAGAATATATATGGAGAGAGAGCTACACATGTTTACCCAACCTATACAAATTTACAATAAATCACTTTCTCCGGGGTTTTTACGTGAGAGAGAAAGAGATAAGACAAGTTCTCACACAGTATAGCTCCAGGACAGGACAGAACTCAAGGGTTTTTTAGGTTTCATCTTACATTTTGTTTATTACAATACTGTGAACAAGTGTTTATACAAATAAACATTATTTTTCTTTTTAAATTCAGACTCAATTAATGAACAAACGAAATTCATAAGTCCCATATTAGATTTGTTCAGGAAAAAATAATTAAAAAACCCACTTCCTTGTACCCGTTCCACTTCTAATTAGTTGTCGACCTTTATTATACTTATATCTCACATTTTCAGAAGCTGATATTTTCCATTTATCCACAGGTCAGTTTAATAAATGCATACGGGACATAATCAAATAACAAGGTTCATTATTAACTCCCTTTCACTGCTGTGCGTTACAGATCTAAGGTATGTAAATTATTTTTCTCTGTATTTATAAACAGTATGTTGTGTTTCTTTCTTTAAATTTCTATTGGTTTATATCAATCATCTTGGGTTGCATTCTATGTTGTATTTTCTATTACATAGTTTTATTCAACTTATCATTTGTATGATATATACTTTTAATTTGTTTTACTTAACGTGTCTTAAAAACTAAATGAATCGATATTTATTTTTATTGTATTCTTTTTTAATTTTTTCAGCTTTTAATAGCTTTATCGTTTATAGCGGAAACTTCACTGGTTAATCCAACAGTGTAATTACTCAATACATCAATATGTATATAAAACTGTATGTTTTCCCAAATAAATAAAAATAAAATAAAAAATATCTCTCTGTCTTCCTCTACTATATGTTGTATCTCTCTCTGCCATTCAATACTGTCTTATATGTATCTATATGTAATTGTGTCTCTTTCTGCTATATATTGTATCTCTCTATTTCATCACTGTCCTATATGTATATCTGTCTGTATATAATGTTATTTAGTTGATGTAAAAGCCCTGACGAAGCTTGAGAAAAGCGAAACCTGATTGGCGGTTAACTCAAATAAAGTGGTGTTTTACAAAGTTTATTGTTTTATTTAATAATAAACAACAACATTATGTCGACATGAAATATGGATGGATAAATACCCTATCCCTAGTCCTAGCCACGCCCCAGTCAGGAAAAAAATCATCAATCCTGACTACACTAGCGCTTTCTCCTGGTATATTATTGCTCTAAGGTTCAGATGCTAACGGGTCAGCCTAGCTTCAAATTAGGACAATTATGATATTCATGGAAACGATTTTCTGAAAAGGTGAGTTTTAAGTTAAACCTAGTATTTTATTACTCTCGGATCATGTGGCAGTTGGCAGTCTATTCCAGGCTTTAATACCTGACACTCCTGCAGCGCACTCTCCGTACTTAGTGTCTGGTGTGCGCTTTGGTTCCTTCAACCTTCCGATAGCCGATGATGTTGTCGATCTAAGGGTTGAATGCCGCAAATTGGAATCTTCAGGAATACACAGTTCAGATAAATAAGCCGGAGCCATTTCCGACAATTGACTTAAATACCATCCGGCAAAGTTTGAACTGTAAAGCCAGTGAAAATTTTAAGTAAGCACTCACTAAACAAATCAGCTTGTAAAGTAAAGGGAGGGTGCACTAATTCCCCACCTTACTTCGCCACCGACTAGCCAGCTTCTGGGGGAGGACACGGAATTCAACCAACGTCATTGTCGCGGCTGCATCTGAATGGTTCAGCTTTCCTCTCAACGAGCGATGGATGCAGATGATGCGGAGACCACCTTGAAGCCCGCTCGATTAAAATGAAATTCACTACTAAAAGGAACAACTTATTCAGCTAGCGTTTGGATGGATCGGGTTTGAATCCCACAGCGGGATCCGTACCCTTTTTAGCACGAGCAAAGTAAGATATTGGCCCCATCAATCTTAACGCTGCCAGGATGGACTCCCTCTTGATGGTGTTTTGCAGAAATGAGACCTAATGTCCTTTATTAATATTTTGGTAATGTATTATTTGAATTTCATTTTTATTTATTTTATTTATGAAATTATGTTTATTATTTTATTAAAAATTTTAATTGTATGTTTTACAACTATTTTATCTATTATTATCAATTATGGAAGGTATTGCATTTCACTACTCCTGCATACCTTCTGGAATAAAACTTAATTATTATTATTATATAAAGTGATATTTCGAACGCAATATCCGAAATCAATGACAAAAAAAAAACAATTAACACAATGAATATCCCTATAATATGTAGAAAAAAAAATGCGCTCGTGGCATACGCAAATTTCTGTTTTTATTTAAGGATCATCTGTAACCCGTCAATACAATGGAGAATTCACAATATCGTAAGAATCCGACGCATAGGAACGGAGAAAAATGCGCTCGTGTCAGAAGCAAACTTTTTGCATTTTGACAAAACTCATTGGATGAAAAATTATAATATTTCAATTTCTTGTGTTTTTATTTAGAAATCATCTGTAATCCATCAAAAAAATGGAGAATTCACAAGATCGTTAGAATCCGACGCAAAGGAATGGAGAAAAATGTGCTCGTGTCAGAAGCAAACTTCTTGCATTTTGAAAACTAATTTGATGGAAAATTATAATATTTCAATTTCTTGCGTTTTTATTTAAGGATCATCTGTAACCTGTCAATACAATGGATAATTCACAATATCGTTAGAATCCAACGCATAGGAACAAAGAAAAATGCGCTCGTGTCAGAAGCAAACTTCTTTCATTTTGACAACTCATTTAATGAAAAATTATATTATTTCAAATTTTGTGTTTTTATTTAGGAATCATCTGTAACCCGTCAAAATAATGGAGAATTCAAAATATCGTTAGAATCCGACGCATAGGAATGGAGAAAAATGCGCTCGTGTCAGAAGCAAACTTCTTGCATTTTGACAACTCATTTGATGAAAAATTAAAAAGGTTCAATTTATTGTGTTTTTATTTAAGGATCATCTGTAACCCGTCAATACAATGGAGAATTCACAATACCGTAAGAATCCGACGCATAGGAACGGAGAAAAATGCGCTCGTGTCAGAAGCAAACTTCTTGCATTTTGACAACTCATTTGATGAAAAATTATATTATTTCAATTTTTGTGTTTTTATTTAGGAATCATCTGTAACCCGTCAAAATAATGGAGAATTCAAAATATCGTTAGAATCCGACGCATAGGAATGGAGAAAAATGCGCTCGTGTCAGAAGCAAACTTCTTGCATTTTGACAACTCATTTGATGAAAAATTAAAAAGGTTCAGTTTATCGTGTTTTTATTTAAGGATCATCTGTAACCCGTCAATACAATGGAGAATTCACAATACCGTAAGAATCCGACGCATAGGAACGGAGAAAAATGCGCTCGTGTCAGAAGCAAGCTTTTTGCATTTTGACAACTCATTTGATGAAAAATTAAAAAAGTTCAGTTTATTGTGTTTTTATTAAAGGATCATCTGTAACCCGTCAATACAATGGAGAATTCACAATATCGTAAGAATCCGACGCATAGCAACGGAGAAAAATGCGCTCGTGTCAGAAGCAAACTTTTTGCATTTTGACAACTCATTTGATAAAAAATTAAAAAAGTTCAGTTTATTGTGTTTTTATTAAAGGATCATCTGTAACCCGTCAATACAATGGAGAATTCACAATATCGTAAGAATCCAACGCATAGCAACGGAGAAAAATGCGCTCGTGTCAGAAGCAAACTTCTTGCATTTTGACAACTCATTTGATGAAAAATTATATTATTTCAATTTTTTGTGTTTTTATTTAGGAATCATCTGTAACCCGTCAAAACAAAGGAGAATTCACAATATCGTTAGAATCCGACGCATAGGAACGGAGAAAAATGCGCTCGTGTCAGAAGCAAACTTTTTGCATTTTGACAAAACTCATTGGATGAAAAATTATAATATTTCAATTTCTTGTGTTTTTATTTAAGAATAATCTGTAACCCGTCAAAACAATGGATAATTCACAATATCGTAAGATACCGACGCATAGGAACGGAGAAAAATGCGCTCGTGTAAGAAGCAAACTTCTTGCATTTTGACAACTCATTTGATGAAAAATTATATTATTTCAATTTTTTGTGTTTTTATTTAGGAATCATCTGTAACCCGTCAAAACAAAGGAGAATTTACAATATCGTAAGAATCCGACGCATAGGAACGGAGAAAAATGCGCTCGTGTCAGAAGCAAGCTTTTTGCATTTTGACAACTCATTTGATGAAAAATTAAAAAAGTTCAGTTTATTGTGTTTTTATTTAAGGATCATCTGTAACCCGTCAATACAATGGAGAATTCACAATATCGTAAGAATCCGACGCATAGGAACGGAGAAAAATTCGCTCGTGTCAGAAGCAAACTTCTTGCATTTTATCAACTCATTTGATGAAAAATTATAATATTTCAATTTCTTGCATTTTGACAACTCATTTGATGAAAACTTATAATATTTCAATTTCTTGTGTTTTTATATAAGAATCAACTGTAACCCGTCAATAGAATGGATTATTCACAATATCGTAAGAATCCGACGCATAGGAATGGAGAAAAATGCGCTCGTGTCAGAAGCAAACTTCTTACATTTTGACAACTCATTTGATGAAAAATTATAATATTAACTTTATTCCACTTTTATTATTTTGACTGGACCGGTTTCAGCCTATGACGGCCATCTTCAGACTAGTACAAATGTTTGTTAACCTACAGCTTATATACTATTTTTGGGGATGTTAGGGGTGGTAAACAATGATTTTACTTTAATTATATTCATCAGTATTGTTGCATGATTTTAATAGTTTACAGGGTAAAAATTACTTTTTAATTTATTGGTATTACTATTTTATATATATCTATCTGGAATATTTATTTATTTTTATTTGATATTTAAGATTACCTATTGATTGAGCAGCGTTTTTAGTTAGCGTTTGTTATTGATATGTTTTTTGCGCGGTGACTTTGTTAAATGGAATATACAACATTGTGACAAATCTTCATTTGGATCTATTATGGAGTAATTTGATCATCCGATCCAATGTAATAATGTATATTCCTAACTAAAACATATCATTAATGTAAAATGCACTTAAAAATCCCAACAATCAATAGGTAATAACAATAAATGTAAGTCATGCATAGCACCAAAAATTCCTTTGATTCTGAAATTATAATAATAGAAGTAATCTACTCTAACAGTGCATAATGAATAGAATCATAAAACTAATATACCATAATGCTGGGAGTAACCCAATAATTAGAAAATTATGTTGTACATCTGGACATCCAATTGAGATGGGGAAAACCTAAAGTAAACTCATTAACAATCAGTAACAACCTTTCATTATATAAATACATTGTCATAATTCATATTTATAGAATGCAACTTGTAAATCTTAAATATCAAATAAAATAAATAAATATTCCAGATAGATATATAAAATAGTAATACCAATAAATTAAAAAGTAACTTTTACCCTGTAACATTAAAATCATGCAACAATACTGATGAATATAATTAAAGTAAAATCATTGTTTACCACCCCTAACATCCCCCAAAAATAGTATAAGGCCGTAGGTTAACAAACATTTGTACTAGTCTGAAGATGGCCGTCATAGGCTGAAACCGGTCCAGTCAAAATAATAAAAGTGGAATAAAGTTACAAATTTGTTTTATTAAATCATTTCAATTTTTTGTGTTTTTATTTAGGAATCATCTGTAATCCATCAAAAAAATGGAGAATACACAAGATCGTTAGAATCCATAGAAGGAATGGAGAAAAATGTGCTCATGTCAGAAGCAAACTTCTTGCATTTTGAAAACTAATTTGATGAAAAATTATAATATTTCAATTTCTTGCGTTTTTATTTAAGGATCATCTGTAACCTGTCAATACAATGGATAATTCACAATATCGTTAGAATCCAACGCATAGGAACGGAGAAAAATGCGCTCGTGTCAGAAGCAAACTTCTTGCATTTTGACAACTCATTTGATGAAAAATTATATTATTTCAATTTTCGTGTTTTTATTTAGGAATCATCTGTAACCCGTCAAAATAATGGAGAATTCAAAATATCGTTAGAATCCGACGCATAGGAATGGAGAAAAATGCGCTCGTGTCAGAAGCAAGCTTTTTGCATTTTGACAACTCATTTGATGAAAAATTAAAAAAGTTCAGTTTATTGTGTTTTTATTTAAGGATCATCTGTAACCCGTCAATACAATGGAGAATTCACAATATCGTAAGAGAATCCGACGCAAAACGGAGAAAATGCGCTCGTGTCAGAAGCAAACTTTTTTGCATTTTGACAACTCATTTGATAAAAAATTAAAAAAAGTTCAGTTTATTGTGTTTTTATTTAAGAATCATCTGTAACCCGTCAATACAATGGAGAATTCACAATATCGTAAGAATCCAACGCATAGCAACGGAGAAAAATGCGCTCGTGTCAGAAGCAAACTTTTTGCATTTTGACAACTCATTTGATGAAAAAATTATATTATTTCAATTTTTTGTGTTTTTATTTAGGGAATCATCTGTAACCCGTCAATACAATGGAGAATTCACAATACCGTAAGAATCCGACGCATAGGAACGGAGAAAAATGCGCTCGTGTCAGAAGCAAGCTTTTTGCATTTTGACAACTCATTTGATGAAAAAATTAAAAAAAGTTCAGTTTATTGTGTTTTTATTTAAGGATCATCTGTAACCTGTCAATACAATGGATAATTCGCAATATCGTTAGATACCGACGCATAGGAACGGAGAAAAATGCGCTCGTGTCAGAAGCAAACTTTTTGCATTTTGACAAAACTCATTGGATGAAAAATTATAATATTTCAATTTCTTGTGTTTTTATTTAAGAATAATCTGTAACCCGTCAAAACAATGGATAATTCACAATATCGTAAGAATCCGACGCATAGGAACGGAGAAAAATGCGCTCGTGTCAGAAGCAAACTTCTTGCATTTTGACAACTCATTTGATGAAAAATAATAATATTTAATTTTTTGTGTTTTTATTTAGGAATCATCTGTAACCCGTCAAAACAATGGAGAATTCACAATTTCGTTAGATTCCGACGCATAGGAATGGAGAAAAATGCGCTTGTGTCAGAAGCAAACTTCTTGCATTTTGACAACTCATTTGATGAAAAATTATAATATTTCAATTTCTTGTGTTTTTATTTAAGAATAATCTGTAACCCGGAAAAACAATGGATAATTCACAATATCGTAAGAATCCGACGCATAGGAACGGAGAAAAATGCGCTCGTGTCAGAAGCAAACTTTTTGCATTTTGACAACTCATATGATGAAAAAATTAAAAAGTTCAGTTTATTGTGTTTTTATTTAAGAATCATCTGTAACCCGTCAATACAATGGAGAATTCAAAATATCATAAGAATCCGACGCATAGAAACGGAGAAAAATGCGCTCGTGTAAGAAGCAAACTTCTTGCATTTTGACAACTCATTTGATGAAATATTATAATATTTAAATTTCTTGTGTATTTATTTAAGAATCATCTGTAAGCCGTCAAAAAAATGGATAATTCACAATATCGTAAGAATCCGACGCATAGCAACGGAGAAAAATGCGCTCGTGTAAGTAGCAAACTTTTTGCATTTTGACAACTCAATTGATGAAAAATTTAAAAAGTTCAGTTTATTGTGTTTTTATTTAAGAATCATCTGTAACCCGTCAATATAATGGAGAATTCAAAATATCGTAAGAATCCGACGAATAGGAACGGAGAAAAATGCGCTCGTGTAAGAAGCAAACTTCTTGCATTTCGACAACTCATTTGATGAAAAATTATAATATTTCAATTTCTTGTGTTTTTATTTAAGAATAATCTGTAACCCGGAAAAACAATGGATAATTCACAATATCGTAAGAATCCGACGCATAGGAACGGAGAAAAATGCGCTCGTGTCAGAAGAAACTTTTTGCATTTTGACAACTCATATGATGAAAAATTAAAAAAGTTCAGTTTACTGTGTTTTTATTTAAGAATCATCTGTAACCCGTCAATACAATGGAGAATTCAAAATATCGTAAGAATCCGACGCATAGAAACGGAGAAAAATTCGCTCGTGTAAGAAGCAAACTTCTTGCATTTAGACAACTCATTTGATGAAATATTATAATATTTAAATTTCTTGTGTATTTATTTAAGAATCATCTGTAAGCCGTCAAAAACATGGATAATTCACAATATCGTAAGAATCCGACGCATAGCAACGGAGAAAAATGCACTCGTGTCAGTAGCAAACTTTTTGCATTTTGACAACTCATTTGATGAAAAATTTAAAAAGTTCAGTTTATTGTGTTTTTATTTAAGAATCATCTGTAACCCGTCAATACAATGGAGAATTCAAAATATCGTAAGAATCCGACGCATAGGAACGGAGAAAAATGCGCTCGTGTAAGAATCAAACTTCTTGCATTTTGACAACTCATTTGATGAAAAATTATAATATTTCAATTTTTGTGTTTTTATTTAGGAATCATCTGTAACCCGTCAATACAATGGAGAATTCACAATACCGTAAGAATCCGACGCATAGGAACGGAGAAAAATGCGCTCGTGTCAGAAGCAAGCTTTTTGCATTTTGACAACTCATTTGATGAAAAATTAAAAAAGTTCAGTTTATTGTGTTTTTATTTAAGGATCATCTGTAACCTGTCAATACAATGGATAATTCGCAATATCGTTAGAATCTGACGCATAGGAACGGAGAAAAATGCGCTCGTGTCAGAAGCAAACTTTTTGCATTTTGACAAAACTCATTGGATGAAAAAAATTATAATATTTCAATTTCTTGTGTTTTTATTTAAGAATAATCTGTAACCCGTCAAAACAATGGATAATTCACAATATCGTAAGAATCCGACGCATAGGAACGGAGAAAAATGCGCTCGTGTCAGAAGCAAACTTCTTGCATTTTGACAACTCATTTGATGAAAAATTATAATATTTCAATTTCTTGCATTTTGACAACTCATTTGATGAAAACTTATAATATTTCAATTTCTTGTATTTTTTTATAAGAATCAACTGTAACCCGTCAATAGAATGGATAATTCACAATATCGTAAGAATCCGACGCATAGGAACGGAGAAAAATGCGCTCGTGTCAGAAGAAACTTTTTGCATTTTGACAACTCATATGATGAAAAATTAAAAAAGTTCAGTTTACTGTGTTTTTATTTAAGAATCATCTGTAACCCGTCAATACAATGGAGAATTCAAAATATCGTAAGAATCCGACGCATAGAAACGGAGAAAAATGCGCTCGTGTAAGAAGCAAACTTCTTGCATTTAGACAACTCATTTGATGAAATATTATAATATTTAAATTTCTTGTGTATTTATTTAAGAATCATCTGTAAGCCGTCAAAAAAATGGATAATTCACAATATCGTAAGAATCCGACGCATAGCAACGGAGAAAAATGCGCTCGTGTAAGTAGCAAACTTTTTGCATTTTGACAACTCATTTGATGAAAAATTAAAAAAGTTCAGTTTATTGTGTTTTTATTTAAGGATCATCTGTAACCTGTCAATACAATGGATAATTCGCAATATCGTTAGAATCCGACGCATAGGAACGGAGAAAAATGCGCTCGTGTCAGAAGCAAACTTTTTGCATTTTGACAAAACTCATTGGATGAAAAATTATAATATTTCAATTTCTTGTGTTTTTATTTAAGAATAATCTGTAACCCGTCAAAACAATGGATAATTCACAATATTGTAAGAATCCGACGCATAGGAACGGAGAAAAATGCGCTCGTGTCAGAAGCAAACTTTTTGCATTTTGACAAAACTCATTGGATGAAAAATTATAATATTTCAATTTCTTGTGTTTTTATTTAAGAATAATCTGTAACCCGTCAAAACAATGGATAATTCACAATATCGTAAGAATCCGACGCATAGGAACGGAGAAAAATGCGCTCGTGTCAGAAGCAAACTTCTTGCATTTTGACAACTCATTTGATGATAAATGATAATATTTCAATATTTTGTGTATTTATTTAAGAAATATCTGTAACCCGTCAATATAATGGAGAATTCACAATATCGTAAGAATCCGACGCATAGGAACGGAGAAAAATGCGCTCGTGTCAGAAGCAAACTTCTTGGATTTTGACAACTCATTTGATGAAAAAATTAAAAAATTCAGTTTATTGTGTTTTTATTTAAGGATCATCTGTAACTCGTCAATACAATGGAGAATTCACAATATCGTTAGAATCCGACGGGTAGGAACGGAGAATGCGCTCGTGTCAGAAGCAAACTTCTTGCATATTGACAACTCATTTAATGAAAAATTATAATTTTTTAATTTCTTGCATTTTGAAAACTCATTTGATGAAAAATTATAATATTTCAATTTCTTGTGTTTTTATTTAGAAATCATCTGTAACCCGTCAATACAATGGAGAATTCACAATATTGTAAGAATCCGACGCATGGGAACGGAGAAAAATGCGCTCGTGTCAGAAGCAATCTTCTTACATTTTGACAACTCATTTGATGAACAATTATAAAATTTCGATTTCTTTTGTGTTTTTATGTAAGAATTATCTGTAACCCGTAAATATAATTAAAACTTTACATTACCGGAAATATCCGACACGTCGGGACGGAGGAGAATGCGCCCGTGTCAGTAGCAAAAACCATAATATTTATGTATATATTTATGGACAAAAGTTTTGCTTCTTTCATATCATATCATACTATGTTATTTGTCTCTTTCGCTCTTTTCCGCTGTTGTAATTAAAATTTTATTTTGTTGTTGTCTCATTGTTCTCTCATTTTATTTTATATTGTTTTCTCGCTTTGCACGTATATTTAACCGCACACTTTGTATTTCTTGGTTAGTTTAATTTTGCACTTTTTTTTTATAAAAATAAGGTTTTACGTCAATTTGTCAGAATGCCAACTTAAATACTCTATATGGACGTTACAAGGACCCTGTCAAGCACACGCCTCGCGTATAAATTTAACATTTCTATTATAGGCACATTGTATGAAATTCGATCAGAAATATAATTTGAAAGAGTACGGATTCAAGTTATTATTCATTATGTACGAATAATTGATTTCTGAGAACATGGCAATATTCCGATTTGTATTTGTAGGTTTATTTTTTTATATAATTAACTTCAAGAGAGAGAGTACGAGAACAGCGTGCAATATAGTTTCGAATGATGAATACTTGGAGCAAGTGGATGAGTTTGTGTATTTAGGAAGTATGTTCTAGAGAGACGAAAAGGCTTATAAGTATATTGAAAGAAGGGTGAATGCAGGAAACTCTATTAATGGAAGACTGAACGCTGTTGGTGCAAATAAGAAATTGTTCGAAGAAGCGAAGCTAGCAGTCTACAATGGAGTGCTTATACCAACCCTGATGTATGGCAGTGAGGCATGAAACTGACAGAGGAAGGATGAAAGTAGACTGAATGCTGTGGAAATGAGATCCTTGAGACGAATGTGCGGTAAAACCATGTATGACCGTATTAAAAATGTGGATATCCAGTAAGAATGCAAGGCTGATGTGAGCGTAATGAATAAGATCAAGGGACGCTCAGATGGTTTGGGCATGTAGAGCGAATGAACGAAGAACGGAGTGTGAAAAGAAGAAATGTCACGAAAGTGAATGGAAGAAGAAGTCGTGGACGCCCGAGAAATATATGGCTCGATCAAGTTAATCAAATACTATCGGGTAATGTGAAAAGTCAGAATAACAGAAGAGTATGTATGAGGCGATGTATGAATGTGAATGAAGCAAGGAGTGTGTGCCAAGACAGAGTTATATGGCAGTCCGTCCTCTCTGCCTACCCCTGCGGGGAAACGGCGTGATGGTTAGTTAGTTTTTTTAGTTAAGGTTTAATAATAAAAATATTTGGATGATTTGAATAGCGCCGTTTTTGTGAAAAATCGTACAGATCTTATTTTCTTTTATTACATATTAATTCCTAGTTTAAATAAGAAAATCTACAGGAACATACTTACCTGGTAGGTTCCATCAGATAGACACACGTATTAACTTGAAATTATGATTTATTTATTTTTTCCGATTTAGGGCGTGGGAGTGAAATTAAAAATGTTTGGTTGATACAAGTGAACTTGTCAAAATTAGGAAATGTTTTTTTTTTTGCTCTAAGTATCGCCCTGGTGGAAGACTACCATTCAGTATCGAAACCTCACTTGAAATAGATTCGACCGTATTTGGTGACGAGATCTGAATAGCCAGGTACTTTCGAACCTTCCTTTCTCTATCTTCTTCTCCTCTCCACTTCTTTCAACCTCACAACATATCTTGATTAGGGATGCCGAAGTCGCACTGGCTCCAGGCGTTTGTGAACAGTTGGGACTCTAGTCCGGTATTAAATATTTAAAAAAATCAGGTTGTTTTTAAAATGTCTGCCCATTTCATATGTGGGCGACCCCTGTGTATATTTTCCATTTAAATATGGTATCAGACTCAGAGCAAACATATACAAGAGAGAGCGCTGTATAGAGAGCTGCAGTCAGTTTTTACGAAGTTTGCCGGACTTGGATAGACCTGGGCGTGGCTAGGACTAGGGCTAGGGTATTTATACATCCATTCATAGCACATGTTAACATATTGTTTTTGTTTATTCGTATAACCACTTTTTCACAGTATTGTAGTAACCCGATAAACCGTTGAATTATCTCAATTTATTTCGCGTATCACAAGGTGTGGGCGGAGTCAACAGAAACGCGATACACGAAGAACATTCTTACAATACTTTTAAAGCGGTGTGATAATTTGGGGAAATTTTCTGTCTCTTTCTTTCTCATAATGTTTGACGTAAAAACCCGGAGAAAGTGATTCATCCCGAATTTGTATAGGTTGGGTAAAAAGAATTAGCTCTCTCTCTCCATATATTGTTACTTGAAACTATCAGATTATGTGCGAATGTCAACACACACTCAACTAACATATAATAGAAAATCCAGTGATTTGTTGAGATGTCGGGATTAAATGAAGGAAGCAAAACGAATGCCACCATAGTGAAAGCGAGTACGATAAACGAATCGATCTCATGCTACCGACAACAACTACAAACGGGTGTTTCGCTCTAGTTTGCCTAGCTCTCAGGCAAATATTTCCAGCATTTGTATTTTTATAAGCCTAGGAAAATATAAGGTCGACCTGTAAAAATCTTTCGAAGTGTAAAATCTTTTACTTTTCAACCTTTTTTCGGCTTTACTCTTTTTGTGTAATGCGGCGAATTGAATTCTTCAGAGCGTGACAGGATAACATTTGATATTTGCGCCGGAACTCAACAAAATACTTCGTTTTTGCAAAAAACAGAAACAGCCGGCCGGACTTAGTGACAATTTCAACCTTATCGCCACCAGCGCAAAGAGTACGTGATTTCGTTCGAATTACAAAGTCTCACAGAAAATTTTTCGCCTTAAAAAACAACTTTGATATCTCTTGTAAGACGCGAGGATTACATACCGTACAATTGGAAATAAACATTTTCAGACTGTTTGACTAACAACTTAAAAGTGTGTGAAAAGTATGTCGAGTTCACCCACCTTCCCTCAAAGAAATTCGAGTGTAATGCTCGTGCTAGGGGTGTTAATTTTAACTTCTGAAAGTCCCAAACAGGGTGTCCTCATTGTAACGTTAACCCTCGCGTGGGCGGTTACCAAAACACACCCGAATGTCAAGTAACGTTGTTATTTGTAAGACCGTACAATTTCAATGAAACCAGAAGTTGATTGGCAGATTTAAGACGCACAATACCGATAGAAAAGTTATTCACCCGGTTTCAACAAGTGGGTGAATAAGAAAGTCATAAAAGCTTTGGGAAGGCATAGCAAAATGAAGTGAATCAAATAATACTGATTTTCATTGATGTAAACAAAATAACTTTGTATACATCACTTTATTAATATACAATACTACTACTACAACATGTTTCGTGAGCGATGCTCACATCTTCAGGTATTAGTGTATACTGAAGTTAACAGTTAAACTATAGAACAGTTAGATTTAAGTGCGAGGAGGGGGGGGAAGGGTGGGGGAAAAAACAGTAATTAAGAAATTACAATCGTTAAACCTGAAGATGTGAGCATCGCTCACGAAACATTTTGTAGTAGTAGTATTTTATATTAATAAAGTGATGTATACAAAGTTATTTTGTTTTTAATTTAAAACCTTTCAGAAGAAAGTGAAAACCTTTCAGAAAAAAAAAATAAATAAATAAAAAAAAATATTAAAAATTTTTTTTTTTAAAAATGATTTTCAGAATTCGCTAATCATCTTATTGAAAAAGCTCGTACCTTAAATAAAAGCAGCGGTGCTCATATTCTCCATAAAAATGGTCATGGCAACAGACTAAATAATTTAAAAGCACTAACAATAAAGAAAGCCATTAAATTTATAGTAATATTCATAATAATCAGTTAAATTTGTTCAATATTATTATGGCTAATGTATTAAACTGCACGGAATGTAGATACAAGAAGGCAGTAACATCATATTTCTTTAATCAATAATCTTTTTTTTATGTATTCAAACACTATTCTCTACTACTTGTTTGTGCATATAATTCTCATTTTTTCACTGTCAATTGCAAACCTTTTAATGAAAAAGCCTTCTCGGGCGTATACAATAAGATAAATAAATATTTCCCGTAAACTCATAAAATGTCTCATTTCTCTTTTATCACGTTCTCAGTAGACGTTTTAATTTTTTCATTTTATATTATCTGTCTCTTTCTCTTTGTTTCTTTGTTATAATTTTAAATGTTATTCTCTTGTTTTCTCACTGTTCTCTTATTTATTTTTATATTGTGTTCTTCCTCTGTATGTACTAGTATACGAGGCCTGTTCAAAAGAAAAGGTGAATTTTGAATTTTCAAAAACTTTACTTTTGAAAAAAATTGATCAAAGAATAAAATCCATGATTTGTTTTTCCACAACTCCGGGACGCTCCTCGTCATTAACATCTTCTCGGCCTTCTGTAAAGCACTTGTACCACTTATAAACACTTTTTTGAGACAAAGTAGACTCGCCGAATGCCACAGTCAACATTTTAAGTGCGTTGGAGCACTTTATTCCATTTTTAACGCAAAATTTAATACATATTCCTTGATCCATTTTTTTTCAAAAGTAAAATACGAAGAACACACAAAAACGTGACTAACCTTTCTAGTTGTCAAAAACAAACTACTAATTCAAAATGGCTGATAATAATAACATAACAAAAAAAACCATAATCGAATGTACACAGTCCGCGAAAATTCAAAATTTAAAATTCACCTTTTCTTTTGAACAGGCTATGTATATAACCGCACACTGTTTAGTTTAGTTTAATCGTGTACCCTGATGATGCTTAGGCTTAGTAAAACCGGTGGGTCAAAAAATTTTAATTAAATCTGTAGTTTTATACAAAGTTGTTATTTAATTTTCATTAAATACTAATGAGTTGCCCAAATCAAATTACCAGTAAATTCACTTTAGCAATGTGGATATTTGAAAAATATGTAAGGCCGGTGAAAGCGTGATGCACAAGATTGTAACAGATGCTTGGATACATTGAAAACGTAGAGCGGATATATGGAGAAAGGGGTTCCACGACACGGCAATGTCGTGCGATTATGGGCTCTATAGAAATTTACTTTAGAGTTTATCATCGCATAGAAGTGCGGTGTAAAATAAAATGCATACAATAAATAAAAATGACAAAACCTTAGATGAATTAAATAATGTAGATACGTTACTGAGACAACGCGCGTGAATGTACTAAACCGAGTCCGAGAGACATACCTGAGATTTACTTCGTTTAGTATCACACAAACATTCGTTCGACAGACAAGCTGTCACGGGAAGAGGGAGCTCTTCAACCGAAATAATGTGAGACAGCGAATGCAGATATACATAGGTGTGTGGGAGAACCGTTCCCGTACGTCGTACTCTACTTGGCTAGTCGCTCAGTAAGTTCGTCGGGGAAGAGAGATTATAACAGTAGCGCGGGACGTTCATGTAGCTATCTCATCCGTACACACACATTCTGTTTGGTATTGCTATCCTTTTCATAGGCGTTATGAGCTTTGAAACTTAAATCAAGACAGTGCCACATTTATCGTTCAATTTGTATGAATATGACGTATCTTGTATTTTATGTCTATGGATAAAACTGAACATAATAATTATGTGAATGGAATTTTACTTCCATTAAGAGCATTTTTTAATTAAAACTATTAAAATATTCATAATATTTAATATTTTTCTTTTACCATTAGTTATATTCACACTTTGACGGCCTGCATGGTCGAATGGTAAAACCCCTGACTATGAATCTACAGGTCGCGGGTTGAAACTCGGCGTGCGCAAGTAACTTGTATGTAATTGATATGTGTTATGACACATTTGAATGATATAAAAATAAAACAAAGTATATTTGCGGCACGTTTCAGGGTGGTAGATACTCTTAGTATCGCCCTGGCGAAAGACCACCATTAGGAATAAAAACGTTGCTTGAAATGGCTTTAGCCGTGTTTGGTGACCAGATCTGAATAGCCAAGTACTTCTTAACCTTCCCCTTCTTCATCTCCTCACTAACTTTAGCCTCACAACGTGCCCCTACCGGGGATGCCATAGTCTCACTGACTCTAGACGGTTGGGAGCATTTGATACACTTGTGCGGTATTCACGTAAAAAAAAAACACTGGTTGAATTATTTTCTTTTTTCCAAGATCCCTGAGGCGAATGTGTTATAAAATCATGTATTACCGTGTTAAGAATGTGGATATCCGAAAAAAATGCAAAGCTGACGTAAGCATAATGAATAAGATCCTAAAAGGGACGCCTATATGATTTTGAGATAGATGTAGAGCGAATGAACGAAGAATGGAGTGTTGAAAGAACATATGACGCGAAAGTGAATGTAAGAAGAAGTCGGGGACGCCAGAAAATGACAACGTAGCAAGCGAATCAAATATTTGAGTCGGGCCATGTGAAGAGTCAGAAGAACAGAAGATTATGTATGAGACGGCGTATGAATATAAACGAAGCAAGGAGTGTGTGCCAAGACAGATTTTTATGGCGGGCTTGACGGCCTCCATGGTCGAGTGGTAAAACGCTCGACTACGAAGCCAAAGGTCGCGGGTTCAAACCCGGCGTGCGCCAATAACTTTTATTTAATTAATATGTGTCATAACACATTTCATACATATAAAAATAATAAAAAAGTATATTTGCGGCACGTTCCAGAGTGGTAGATACTCTAAGTATCGCTCTGGTGAAAGACCACCATTCAGAATCGAAACGTTGCTTGAAACGGCTTTAGCCGTGTTTGGTGACCAGATCTGAAAAGCCAGGTACTTCCCAACCTTCGTCTTCGCAATCTCTTTCCCTCCCACTACCTTCAACTTTACAACATACCCCATTTGGGGAAGCCATAGTCTCACTGGCTCTAGACGGTTGGGAGCAGTTGAGACTCTTGTGCGGTATTCATATAATTTTTTTAAATAAATGGCGGTCAGTCCTATCTGCCTACCCCTGCGAAGAAACGGCGTGATGGTTGGTTGGTTAGTTAGTTAGTTAACGCACTTTTTTTATTTACTTCATCAGGGAAATTTCAAGGTACCGATCTTCTGGATCGAACCCGTTAATTACTTCTCCCTCACCTCCGTGATTCCGTCAGTTTCTGTGACCACATTCTGGCTTCCGCGTCGCTTTTATTAGCGACGTCTGTGTGTAATAAGATTGTGCGGCACTTGTGCAATTGTTGTATAATTTATCACGTTACATTACGAAGGAGGAACTCAAAATAATGTCACTTTAAAATCCAACGAGGCGTGGTCGCATCAACGCCGCGCAGATTGTACAAAAAAGGGAAATCTCAAGGTTCCGATCTTCTGGATCGAACCCGTTAATTACTCCTCCCTCACCTCCGTGATTCCGTCAGTTTCTGTGCCCACATTCTGGCTTCCGCGTCGCTTTTATTAGCGACGTCTGTGTGTAATAAGATTGTGCGGCACTTGTGCAATTGTTGTATAATTTATCACGTTACATTACGAAGGAGGAACTCAAAATAATATCACTCTAAAATCCAACGAGGCGTGGTCGCATCAACGCCGCGCAGATTGTACAAAAAACCGCGATCGTTACGTCTGTACACGCCCCGTCACGTCGCACGACGTCCCGCGACGTAAGGGTTAAGGTTCGAGGATCGAGCCGTTTAATTAGGGTACGCACCGAGCAAATGTTTACTCAAATGATGAACGTTTCTGCGCTGCGTGCATAATATATGAACCGGGATGAGCGGAAGATTTATTTCCAGGGGAATATATAAGTCGAAAAGATACGTAATAAGAAAAGACCCCTTCAAGCTCGTGTAGAGGTTTGAAAGGGTTATTTATAAACGTCAGAAAGGAATTTGATGATTTACGTTGGATATCTTTACGCGACAGGTTTATTCGTCTACTACGTTATTCTGAGACGATTTTTCGTTGTTGAATCGGACTGATTCGCTTTGAATATTGGCTGGGTGAGATTACGTTTTTTCAAATACGGTTAGAGAGTACTGATGAATACTTTTACAAGCCTCCAGAATACTTTTGACGGCCTCCATGGTCGAGTGGTAAGACGCTCGACTACGAACCTAAAGGTCGCGGGTTCAAACCCGGCGTGCGCCAATAACTTTTATTTAATTAAAATGTGTCATAACACATTTTATTCATATAAAAATATTAACAAGTATATTTGCGGCACGTTCCAGAGTGGTAGATACTCTAAGTATCGCCCTGGTGAAAGAACACCATTCAGAATCGAAACGTTGCTTGAAATGGTTTAAGCCGTGTTTGGTGACCAGATCTGAATAGCCAGGTACTTCCCAACGTTCCTCTTCCCGATCTCCTTCCCCTCCCCACTACCTTCAGCCTCACGACATACCCTGTTTGGGGATACCATAGTCTCACTGGCTCTTGACGGTTGGGAGCAGTTGAGACTCTTGTGCGGTATTCATTTAAAAAAATAAAAAAAAGCGATGGAGTGTTGAAAGAACATATGACGCAAAATTGATTGTGAGGAGAAGTCGGGGACGCCCGAGGAAGACAACGTGGCACGACCAAATAAAATACTTGAGTCGGGCCATGTGAAGAGTCAGAAGAACAGAAGATTATGTATGATACGGTGTATGAATGTGAATGAAGCAAGGAGTTTTTTATTTTATTTTTTATATTAATACCGCACAAGAGTCTCAACTGCTCCTAACCGTCTAGAGCCAGTGAGACTATGGCATCCCCAAATAGGGTATGTTGTGAGGCTGAAGGTAGTGGGGAGGGGAAGGAGATTGGGAAGAAGAAAGGTTGGAAAGTACCTGGCTATTCAGATCTGGTCATCAAACACGGCTCAAGCCATTTCAAGCAACGTTTCGATTCTGAATGGTGGTCTTTCACCAGGGCGATACTACCACTCTGAAACGTGCCGCAAATATACTTTTTATTATTTTATATGAATAAAATGGTTTATAACACATAGTGATTGTGTAAAAAGTTATTGGCGCACGCTGGGTTTGAACCCGCGACCTTTGGATTCGTAATCGAGCGTCTTACCACTCGACCATGGAGGCCGTCAGGACATTCTGGACAGTTGAGAATAATTCCCATAATAATTAGTAGAGTGATGATTGAGGAACAGCAATTCATTGTTTCTATGTGGAACGTGCTGCAAATATACTTTTAATTATTTTATAAAAACTAAATGCGTTATGACACATATTAATTAAATAAAACTTACTGGCGCACGCCGAGTTCGAAACCCGCGACCTTTGGATTCGTAGTCGAGCGTCTTACCACTCGACCATGGAGGCCGTCTAATAAATATAATCCTTACAAAATAATACTGTTTATTCTTCAAATAATTCCAGAGTTACACAAACATATACTTCCGATATCAGGCGATAAATCCAAGCGGCTTCAACTCCATAATACAAAGATTTCCTCCTTCTCAGAGTCACGTCTTGACATTATTAAATATTGACAGAGATGGCGCCCGGTGCCTTTTCATCTGGTTACATTCATCAGGATGAATGGCGCGTTAAATAAAAACGTAAGATTCAATTTGAAAAAGATCCACACCGCGTGATGTAAATTTGGTCGGTTGATTTAATATTCGTATATTTTAGGTCACGTGGGAGCGCAGCCATCTTGTTTCAGACTTATTTCTAAATTAGAACCTTTAAGTTTTTACGTCGTAAACCATGAGAAAGAAGGAGACAACAATTTTCCCCGAATTGTCACACTGCTTTAAAGTATTGTTAGAGTGTTTTTCGTGTCCCGCGTCTCCGTTGACTCCGCCCACACGTTTTGATACACGAGATAAATTAATTTATTACCGAAATTAGTAATTAAACATTAAACTAAAATTGTATTAATAAGTCGTTTCCATGGGATCTAAAACACAGTTTGATAGTGGATTTGAACGCCGAAACAGCTGTCACTAAAAATAAATACCACGCAAAAGTGTAAAAAAAAGTGTTAGCATTTTTAAATCCACATTAAGGGTTAGCACCCAAAATGGCGCTGAAATTCACTTTGTAGCATCATAATACAAGCAACACTGTGCATGATTTTTTTCTATAAATTCTAGATGGGCATTTAGGAAAATGTCTAAGGTTTCCAGTGATCAAAAAATTTAAGCTGTAGTTTTTTAATTCAACGAAAAACATACCAAAATCTCTGTAAAAAGTGCAGTTAAAAACCAGAGCAGCCATTTTCGAACATTTAACCTAAAGTTACAGTATAAATTACATTATAGAGTTTAAAAAATTACAGTGAAAATAATGTATTCACTAGAAACCTTAAAGATTTCCCTAACTACCCGTTTATAATTAACAAATAAATCATTTGTAGTATTGTTTGTATTAGAAAACCAACAAGTTTATATTTCTGTGTGATGACCTTTAAACATTAAAATTATTTGCACCGCGCAAATTGGGTAAGTGTGTGGTCATTTAAAATTCATCCCTTTCCCAACATTGGTATTTTTAAGGCCCTGGTTTATATCTTCCTTTTCCCTTAAAAGGCTCTACACAAAGCATCCCCCGGGTAGGAAAAATGATTTCCCTTAAGGCCTCCAATGCGTAAATGAATATTAAAAAAACTGAAAAAAACGTTAAACTTTAAAAATCGCACAACACCATATATATATACTACGTATTCACTATGGGTAAGAATATACGTGAAAGAGAGATTTAAATATTTTTACCCAACCATACGAATTTGCGATAAATCACTTTCTCTGGATTTTCACGTCGTATACCATGAGAGAGAAAGAGACAAGAAAAGTCGTCACATAATATTGTAGCACTTCTAAGTGTGTAAGGATGTTCTCCGTTCATGTTAACTTTACATCATCGAGTCGCATAACTTACGCCAGCGGATTTTTAGATTATTTTCTATATTTGTGTTGATTAAAATACTTTCAGTGGTTATACAAATAAATCAAACATGATGGTGATATGTGCTATGCGTGAATGTTCAAATAAGACCAAACAAAGATTATAAAACATCACTTTCAGAGGTATTTCAACGGTTTTAAATATTTTCACCGAATTTTAGAATTCTCACATTTACTAATGATATAAAGACACAAAATCAACAAAAAAGCATATATCATTATTTAGGCAAACCTTCCGTTATTAGTGTTTGTGTGATATTTTGACTTTATAAATCATTTAACGGTGTGCGATATTGTTTTGTTTAATGTGTTCAAATATGTTTGTTAAAAGTGACAGAATTCCATGTGAGCGGTAATAAATAGACTATCCCACTTCCTTTAACATATCTTTGTCTCTTTCTATCGAGCCAGTCTAAAGTCAACAGTACTGACTATTCTGTTTCGCAAAGGTACCTATTCATGTATATTCTTTTCCACAAGGTCTTCACACTTAATAAAACATAATTGATATTATTCTCCGAACCCTACAATAAAAAAGGACCATAACCTCCTCGATTCATCCGCCCAATGGCCTGTCAGTTTACAAAATGCTTATTCGTACAGGGCGCGCCGTAAGTGTTAACATGGGGGTGAAAATTATATTATTTTCCGTAATGAATTGCCAATTTACTAATTACACTCTAAAAGGCACGAATTAATTAAAGAGGCGAAGTCAGACACGTTCCGAGCGGGTACTGAGTCGTACTGGGCGTTGACGGTTATTCTAAAAAACGTCAACGACGTTAACGTTGATGATGATTAACCGTTGAATATAACCGTTAATAATTAACGCCGACGCGACGCCACGTTGAGGGTTATTTCGACCGATTTATCAACTGTTTTACATTACTACGTTTCTCCTACGACTGGAAAGTCTAGTATTCATTTTTGGTAACCCCGCTGCAAGTTTTTTTTTCTGAAGTAGATATATACATAGCCTGTTCAAAAGAAAAGGTGTGTTTTGTATTTCGCGGGCTGTATACATTCGATTATCGTTTTTTTTTTGTTATGTTGCTACACATATGTTAGCATTATCAGCCATTTTGGATTAGTGGTTTGTTTTGACAACTGGAAAGGTGAGTCTTTTACTTTGAAAAATAAGATCAAAGAATAAAATCCATAATTTGATTTTCCAGTGTTTATAAGTGGTACAAGCGCTTTACAGATGGCCGAGAACATGTTAATGACGATGAGCGTCCTGGAGTTGTGGAAAACAAATCATGGATTTTATTCTTTGATCCATTTTTCAAAAGTGACTAACCTTTCCAGTTGTCAAAAACAAACCACTAATTCAAAATGGTTGATAATGCTAACATATGATAAACATATGTTTACCAACATAATAACAACAACAAAAAAATCGATAATCGAATGTACACAGCCCGCGAAAATTTAAAATTCACCTTTTCTTTTGAACAGGCCTCGTATTTACAGTTTTTGAAAATTTTTAGTATTTATCTTTAAACCTTAACTTTTTGTGTTGTAAATAGTTAGTTTGTCTTCTCAATTTTTTTTTTCGTTAATCTTGACTATTTTTAAATTTTACCATCTTCATACTTTTATATTTTGCTTAAAAATATCGTTGTTGGAAAAGCATGAAGCTTTAGTGACACTTTGGTAAAAAATGAGTTAAATATGCATTTTTGATCAGTTATTTTTTCTGCATCGAATGCTCTGACTCTCGTTTGATTCTGTAGACTATTGTGGCCCTTCAGCCATCCAAAATATATAAACCATTTGGGAGTAGGTTTGACTCAAGCGACACAAGTTTTAAACTCTTTTAGCTTTTTGTCACTTCAGGTAACTCAGTGAGAGCATTGGGTTAACTTTTTTTTCAAAATCCAACCAGGTACTAAAGACCTATGAATTTTGTTGTAATAAAAAAATTTAAGGCACTCCGGTGTAAACTTCTCAAAATGGCTTTTTGACTTTCCGGCGACGATATGTATTTTTTTATGTGAATAGCGTACAAGAATTTTAACTGCCCTAACTGTAATGGAGCCAGTGAGACTCTGGCATTCCAAATTAGGGTATGTTGTGAGGCTGGAGGGAGTGGGAAGGAAAAGGGATGAAAGCACCTGGGTATTCAGATCTAATCACTTAACACAGCTATTGATTTTTCAAAGAGTTTTGATTCTAAACGGTAGTCTTTCACCAGGGCGATATTTAGAGTATTTACCATTTTGGAACTTGACCGCATATTTTGTTTAAAGAATATGTGACATCAAACATCAAAATTAAATTAAATACATATTATTTGTGAACTACTGGCCTCAAATCTATTATCCACGTAATCGTAGCCGAGGATTTTAACCGTCCGACCAAAGAAGCCATCTCGGAAGATGTCAGTGTCAACTGATAATATAGTATTAGACCGGTTAGTATCTAAGTGGACAAACGCTTTTAATTCCCACTGAGACGTCTTGGGTTCGATTCCTTTTGCTAGCTAAATCCTTCATCATTGCACAAGCAACATCTTTCATTTATTATGATAGCAGTTAGAGTTATTCAAACATCGTCAAGTTATCCGTAACCCGAGAATGTTCATCTTTATTTTGAAGAGAAAAATAATCCAGCTGTTGAACGTCAACATTCGTTGACAACTGCAAAGCATCAGGTGGCACTTAGTTATTTCGCGAAAAACGTTTAATTGTTTCATTTAATTACAAGTCCGTGGTCGAGTGGTACAATATAAAATGTTATAAAATGCAAAAATGGAAAAACTTGAACGCACGCCATGATTTTAAGTGAATTGGTCACGATGGGAAGAGTGGCAGGTCAAGGGGGTGACGTGAGTACGTGTTCGTGGATGGAGGAAATCAGACTAGAGATATTATGAATGTAAATGAAGCAAGAAGTGTGTGCCAAGACAGAGTTGTATGGTGGTCCGTCCTCTCTGCCTACCCCTGCGGAGAAACGGCATGATGGTTGGTTAGTTAGTTATTAAAAGGAACCGGGCCCATGCCGGTCACTGGAACCGTCGATGTTATTTTTCCGAGGAACTGGTTATTTTGTGGAACCGGTGATTTTGTGGAACCGGTTATTTTATGGAACCGGTTATTTTGTGGAACCGGTTATTTTTGGAACCAGTTCCAATTTTTCCCTAATAAAAATGGAAAATATCCCTTTAACGTTTTTCGCCGGATGGGCGAAAAAAATTCGAACACAAGTATTTGGCGACAATCGAGGAGTTGTAAAACCGGTTTGCTTTTTGTTCCCAGAATACTTCGATGCTGTTGATATATTAAGTACGTCAACATGACAATAAAAGTAAACCTTAGTCTTTGTTTCATCTCGTAGAGCTAAATTAATTGTAGAAACTGTTTAACGCTGAATGTACCTGTTATTCGATACAGTTAAGGTATATTATTTTTGAAAAAATATTAAAATTTGTGTACAAAACCTTCGACGGACGTAAATAAATTTAGCTAACGACCCCAGCCCCATGAAAAAACATATTTTTGGTGAGAAACGAAGAACCGTTCCAAAGCTCCAGCTTTTTCCAGTCTCAGAATATCGCTAGCCACACGGACGGTTCCAGTGACCGGCTTGGAACTGGTTCTTTTTTTAACCGGGACAGGTATATCGACCATCTCTAATTTACACAACCTTTGAAAGAAAATTATTTTTATGAAACATTATTTGAGGTCTCACCGTACTGTCGTAAACTGAAAGGGTTAAAATGTAAATTTGATTAATTACTGAAGCAGGGGTTAATTTTATTCAAAACGTTTTTTAAAGAAAAAATGTACTTAATTGTGTTCGTGAATAGCGATTTTTTTCCCTCGAAAGCTAATAGGCCATCAAACGCCTGTTGGGCGATGAGACATTAAATTTTATTTTAAAGTTTATGTACATTAAATAAAACAATTTAACTTGTGAAACACCACTTTATTTGAGTTAAACCCAAACAGGTTTCGCTTTTCTAAAGCTTTTTTAGGGCTTTTACATCAACTCAATAACATTACATACAGACAGATATATACTCGTATATCATACCAAAACTTGTTGACTCAAGCATTTGAGATTATAGAAACAATGAATTGCTGTTCCTCAATCATCGCTATACTAATAATGGGTATCATTCTCCAATGTCCAGAATGTCAAGACTTGTTAACTCAAGCCGTGGTCTTGAAATTTTTGGTAGCATTCTAAATGATTTTTGTCATTCTTTACGACTCTACCAAAACTTTGACTAGACCATGGTTTGAATGTTCTCTCTAGTGTTTTTTTTTGTCCTATTTTTGTCATCGCTTCATTTATTATAATGTATGTACTATTCTTTCTCTGTTGCTCTTTTTTCCATTTCGTGTTTTATTTGTCTTTTGTAATTGGACTTTAGCTCGTTAATTTATAAATAAATATATGGAACAATGATGAAAGGGAGAGATGCAAGATATAGTAGAGAGAGATAGAATTACATATAAAGAGATATATATATAAGACAGTATTAAATGGCAGAAAGAGATACAAGATATAGTAGATATTAACGTTGGGAAAAATTTCAATGTTTTGTGAATGCTTCACGAACTGCTAGTTCTTTAAAATGAACCTTTCTCGCCAAAGAGAGATTAGAATTTGATTTGGCCGGGAACAGGTTATTTGTCCAGTTCTTTTCGGAACCGGTTCCTGGAGATTTTTATTTTTTTCTGAAAGTACTTGCACATCGACAAAAGTTCCTCGCCAAAACAAAAGTACTAGTCAATAGAGATTTAAAAACGAAAAGAACTGGAGCTGGAGCGGACAAAGGATGTCAACCGTTCCAGTGACCATCTAGAAACCGTATCAAGTACTTTTTTGTATGCTTTGAAGTTCAACTTCTCAACTGAACTGCCCTAGACAAAGTAGTTTTTTGTAGTCCAACTTCACTTGAAGTATTTTTTCAATGAAAAATGAATTAAGTTTGAATTGCCGCAAAATGAAGTAGTTCTCATAGAGCGGTCACAACTAATTGAAGTTGGGTTCATTTTAGCGTTCATTTATTTCATTAGCTTCATTCAATTCATTTCATTGAACAAATACTTCAACGGTAGTTAGATTACAAAGAACTACTTCAATTTGCATCAGTACAGTTGGGAAGTTGAACTTCAGAGCCTATAAAAAAGTACTCGATACGGTTCCTAGCCGGTCACTGGAACGGTTGACATCCTTTGTCCGTTTTTGTCTTGCGAGGAACCGGTTCCAAAAAAAACTGAACAAATAACCGGATAAATTCAAATCTCTTTTTCGCGAATTCAATTTAAATGTTCACTGCGGAGGGTTCATTTTAAGGAACTAGCAATTCGTGAAGCATTCACAAAACATTGAAGTTTATCCAAACGCAAGTCACAACACTAGTAGATATGGGAGTTTTTGCTTCCTTCGAAAAAAATAAACAAAAAAATGTACAGTTTCCAGTGGCATCTTTGGAGAGGATAGTAAATTGTTTTAAAGAAAACTGTTTGAATGAATACCGCACAAGAGATCCAAAAGCTGCCGATTGTCTAGAGCCAATGGCACCATGGCATCTCCAATTAGAGTATTTTGTAAGAGGATGAAGGTAGTGCGGAGGGAAATGAGATGGGAAAGTGGAAGTTTGTAAAAACCTGGCTATCTAGACTTGCCCACCAAACTCGGCCAAAGCCACTTCAAGCGACGTTTTGATTGTGACTGGCTGTCTTATACTAGTTCACGTTGACTAAATAAACCACGTTTATTCGGCGTGAGCTGTTGTCTGTTCGTTGGTAATCTGCAGTAAGCCTCCGCAACGGTTCCGAACATTGTCGATAAAAGAGTTTCGAAAAATAACTTCTGTTAAGTGAAATAAAATAAAATAAAAAATTTGTATGCGAGCACAGATTTTATTTTTTATTTTTTATGTCCGACCGGTTTTGCTTAGCCTAAGCATCATCAGGGTACAAAATTAAACCGAACAAAAAATACAAAGTGTGCATCATACCTTCAATAAAAGCATCGTTCCATATTCTACCCAAACATGGTCATGCCAACAGAGCACTAGAAATAAGGAAAACCATTAAAATTAATAGTCATATTCTTAATAATCAGTTGAATTTGTCCAGTGGTCCAATATTAGTTATATTTCCCGTAAATTCATAAAATTTCTCATTATTCTTTTATCACCTTCTCAGTTGAAATTTTGCCTCTTTCATTTCATATTATCTTTTTCTCTGTTTCTTTGTTATAATTTAAATGCTATTACTTTGTTATTTTTTTCTCATGGTTCTCTTATTTTATTTTATATTGCGTTCTCCCTCTGTATGTCAGTAAAACCACACATTTTATATGCTTTGACTGGTCAAAGTTTTTTTTTCATTTCACTATTACATTTAAGTTTTCTTTTTAGTTAAATTTATTCTGCGTAATGTTGAAAAAGCTTTCGAGAACACTCTCGGATGTGTAGTTTGATTATCGGTTTTATAAAGCTCTCGAGAAAGCGTCGGGAATCTTTTCAAAAGCTCCCCGGGGCTTCTTTGAAGGAATACGTTGTCTAAACAAGACGGATGGAGGCAGTATTATTGCTTCATTAAAGCTTTCGGCTTTCGTGTTGTACTGGCTAACTGATATTTACAAAGTGAATTTATAGAGGTCGTTTGATGGTTGCCTGTCTCCTGTCTCTAGAGAGCCATAATATCGTGCAGTCCTGGTTTTTTTTTACATTAACTCCACACAGGAGAAAAAAACCCTCGACTCTTTGCAGAAACGGGCGATCCGTTCTATAGATTCTCCTATCCTAAAAATCAGTTTGCAATCTTCGGGGCAGAGACGTCAGGTGGGAATGCTGTCCTTGTTCTACGGGTATTTCAATGAAAGATGCTCCGAGAAACTTGCGTCATTGATTTCTTCGGCACCGGTGCATAGTCGGGAAACTCGCCAAACGCGCGCCCAACATTTGTACACGGTTGACATTCAATACATGAATACCGGGTCGCTTTTAAGACTCGTTCTCATGTTCAACAGCTCGGCTGTGGAACGATTAACCGGCTTCTGTGTTTCCTCCCTCCTTCAATATGGGTTTTTTCAAGACCCAGATTCACCCCTTCCTTTCCTCAAAAAGACCCTCCACACAGCATCCCCAAAGATGACATAGGCCCTAACGGAAATTATTTTCCTCAAAGCCTCCTGCGTGGAGTTATTGTAATTTTATTTTTGCTCATTATTGCTCTGGCGTAAACTTTTCAAAATAATAATTCCCATAAAAGCCTACGTCATCTTTGGGGATGCTGTAAGGAGGGTGTTTTCGAGGAAAGAAAAGAAGCATTCAGAGTATCCGGCTTTAAAGGCTCTATGTTGGATTTCAAAGTGATAATTTGTTACGTTCTTTACCTTCATGTTTTTTCATCCAGTTCCTACCTTAATCAACCATTTAGAAATATCGAATTCCGTAAAATTACGACTGAACGCTGTTGGCGCAAATAAGAAATTGTCCAAATAAGCGAAGCTAGCAGTCCACAATGGAGTGCTTATACCAACCTTGATGTATGGCAGTCAGGCATGGAACTGGTAGAGGAAGGATGAAAGTAGACTAAATGCTGTGGAAATGAGATCCCTGAGACGTATGTGCGGTAAAACCATGTGTGACCGTAATAAAAATGAGAATATCCGGAAAGAATGCAAAGTTGATGTGAGTTTAACGTATAGAATCAAAAAAGGGATGCTCAGGTGGTTTGGGCATGTAGAGCAATTAAACAAAGAAAGGAATGTGAAAAGAATTTGTGACGCGAAAGTGAATGGAAGAAGAGGTCTGAGACGCCCGAGAAAGACAACGTGGCACGATTAAGTTTTTTATTTTTTACGTGAATACCGCACAAGAGTCTCAACTGCTCCCAACCGTCTAGAGCCAGTGAGACTATGGCATCCCCAATAGGGGTATGCAGTGGAGAGAGGAAGAAGATGACGAAGGGGAAGGTTGAGAATTGCCTGGCTATTCAGATCTAGTCACCAAACACGGCTAAATCCATTTCAAGCAACGTTTCAATTCTGAATGGTGGTCTTTCACCAGGGCGATACTTGGACTATCTACCACTCTGGGTGAACCAAATACTTGAGTTTGGCTATGTGAAGAGAGAATAACAGAAGAGAATAAAAAGTAAGAATAACAGAGTTGAATGGCAGTCCGTCATCTCTGCCTACCCCTGCGAAGAAACGGCGTGATGGTTAGTTAGTAAGTTAGTTGACATGCAATCACTCCACAGGAAATTAAACGCCAGTTCAAAACTTTACAAACAAAATTGTTCCAGAAAATCTTTTTGGACATGTGACTGAATGTTCGTCCGCGTTATTTATCTCGTCTATTAGTTTTTCTTCCCTTCTCCTAATTAATCTTCTTTCGCATCTCGAATTGTGACTTTTCCGCCAGTTTCCAGTTTTTCCGCGCTAACTCTCATAATATTTTGAGGCTTCTACGGAAATTATTCCCGCTATCTCAGAAATCACCGGCGCTTTTTTGCTTCAAACAATCGCGGAACGAACTCGAAAGAAAACTTCTGGACACTCGCTTATCTGAACCGCGAATCTGTTTTTCATTCGTCCATCGTGCCTTTACGCTGGGCAAACGTGGATATTCAACGTGGCTAGACGCTTGGGCATGTGCCCTCCCCAACAGAGACGTATAAGCACTGCCTACCCTGCCGCACGCATAAAAATATGTACAATATTGAATAAACCTTTCCTTAACTATGATGTGTAACGACTACACGTTGCTTCTAATTTATTTATTTATTTATAAATTAACGGACTAAGGACCAATTACAAAAAATACATATAAAACACGAAATGGAAAAAAAGAGCGACAGAGAAGGAATAGCACATACAAAATAATAAATGAAGCAATGACAAAAATAAGACGAAATAAACATAAGAGAGAACATTCAAGCCATGGTCTATTCAAATTTTGGTAGAGTCGTAAAGAATGACAAAAATCATTTAGACTGCTACCAAAATTTTAAGACCATGGCTTGAATTAACAAGTCTTGACATTCTGGACGTTGGTGAATTATATCCATAATTAGTATTGTGATGATTGAGGAACAGCAATTCATTGTTTCTGAGTCTACGGCAAGGAATGTTGAACTGGATGGATAGAGAAGGTGAGTCAATAAAACAACTAATAATTTTGAAAATGAAAATTAAATCAAAGTCTTTCTTGCGCTTTTCTAATGAAGACATTTTCAATAATTTTTCAATTTCATCATATGAATAATGGCCTCTTTCTCGCCCTAATCTCCATGCAATACCGCGTTAGAAGCGATGTTGTACGGATTCAATCTGATGAATATGAACGGAATAGAAAGGGGACCAAATTAGACTAGGATATTCTAGATGAGGGCGAACTAATGAGCAGTAAAGGTTTTTTAGGGTCTTTATATTCTTAAAGTCATATGCAGTTCTATTGATTAAGCCAAGAAGTTTTAGTGATTTATTAGCTACATTATTGATGTGATCACGAAAAGAAAGATTATAGTCTAGAGTGACACCAAGATCTTTTATAGATCTGATCTATTAACTTTAATACCTCTATAACCATCATAAATACTGGCTCCAGAGTTTATGTGTTCCTCCTTAATTAATTAACGCATTGGATGAAAAATAGTGTTTATATTAACTAGCCCTTATCGGGCACATACGAGATATTTCTTCCTACTATAACGTGTCAAATGCAGTAACTACATATCGTCGCCGGAAAGGCAAAAGGGCTGAAGTGCCATTTTAAGAAGTTTACGCCAGAGCAATAATAAGTAAAAATAAAATTACAATAACTCCACACAAAGGAGGCCTTGAGGAAAATAATTTCCTTCAGGGCCTATGTCATCTTTAGGGGATGCTGTGTGGAGAGTCTTTTTGAGGAAAGGAAAGAGTGAATTCGGGTCTCAAAGAGGCCCATGATGAAGGAGGGAGGAAACATAGATGCCGGCAAATCGTTCCACAGCCGAGCTGTTGAACATAAGAACGAGTCGTAAAAGCGACCTAATCTCATGTATTGAATGTCAACCGTGTAGAAATGTTGGGCGCGGGTTCGGTGGGTTTCCCGACCATGCACCTGTGCCGAAGGGATCAATGACGCAAGTTCCTCGGAGCATCTTCCATTGAAATACCTGTAGAACAAGGACAGCACCTATTTTTACTATCAATTAAACCAAGTATGTATGCAAAATGAGTTGATGATGAATGTAAGTAAGTCCAAAGTGATGGTGTTTGAAAGAGAGAGTACGAGAACAGCGTGAAATATAGTTGTGAATGATGAATACTTGGAGCAAGTGGATGAGTTTGTGTATTTAGGAAGTATGTTTACAAGAGACGGAAAGGCTGATAAGGATATTGAAAGAAGGGTGAATGCAGGAAACTCCATTAATGGAGGACTGAACGCTGTTGGGGCAAATAAGAAATTGTCCAAAGAAGCGAAGCTAGCAGTCCACAATGGAGTGCTTATACCAACCCTGATGTATGGCAGTGAGGCATGGAACTGGCAGAGGAAGGATGAAAGTAGACTGAATGCTGTGGAAATGAGATCTTTGAGACAGATGTGCGGTAAAACCATGTATGACCGTATTACAAATGTGGATATCCGGAAAGAACGCAAGGCTGATATGAGCGTAATGGATAGGATTAAGAAAGAGACGCTTAGATGGTTTGGGCATGTAGAGCGAATGAACGAAGAAAGGAGTGTGAAAAGAATATATGATGCGAAAGTGAATGGAAGAAGAAGTCGAGGACGCCCGAGAAAGACATGGCACGATCAAGTAAATCAAATACTTGAATCGGGTCATGTGAAGAGTCAGAATAACAGAAGAATATTTATGAGACGATGTATGAATGTAAATGAAGCAAGAAGTGAGTGCCAAGACAGAGTTGTATGGCGGTCCGTCCTCTCTGCCTACCCCTGCGGGGAAACGGCGTGATGGTTAGTTAGTTAGTTAGTTAATTAATTCTCTGTTTTTCCTACTGCCTACCCTGATCAAAAACTCTGTGCACGCCTTTGCTGCCCAACTTTTTAACTTCTTACAAATTAACACTCGGAAATAAGCAGTGCTTTAATTAAACCCACATTACCACGACAAAATCATTGCGTGACAAATAAATTAGTATAATATGGCGGCCGGCGGGGTGTAAATTAAATGTGAATTTCGTCGCGTGCGGAAAGACACTGAATTTAACAATAAATTGTATCCCATACAAATGCTTTGTACTTTTTTCGCCGTGTTGGAGCACACATGTTTTATGCCCGAAAATGTACGCAATTGGTTTTCTGACCCCTTCAAAACTCGCAATTAACTTATTTTTTTTTAAAGAAAGACAAACATCAACTGTTACTCACTACGAAAATATTAAAAAAAACCTCTGTTGCACTTTATTTTAAATTTGCTCTCATGCCCTAAAAAAATATATATTTATATAAATGTGTAGGAATCAACTAAATTTTAAGTTATTATGATATAGTGATTGTGTCATGCCAGAAGTGACCTGCCAGGTTAGTATGTTGCTGTATATTTATATAAACTAGGAATTAATATTAAATAGAAATTAAGGCTTGTACAGCGCCCTTGGGGTGATTTTTCACAAAAACGGCGCTATGCAAATTATCCAAATATTTTTATTATTTTTCCCGGGTTACGAATAACCTGACAATATTTGAAAAACTTCTACTGCCATCATAATAAGCGGAAAATGTTGCTTGTGCAATGATGGAGGACCTTATAGGACCGGTCAATAATAGATACCATCCCTTTACCCGCCTTTTAACGTCACCCAACCGGTGGTTATTATTTTATTTGACTTACAACAATGTTTTGAATTATTCAATCGTGAGCACTGTTGGGTCCTAGAATCAACACTTTGATAGGTCCAAATCTGATGTTCATTGTTGCCCCGTTCCTGCCTATTCCTACACGCCATTTTGCGCCAATGTCATGCACTATTTGCATGGCTGAATAAACATGTATTCACCAGCCTGTGACATGACCCCCACTATCGGGTAACAACACAAGATCGGGTCGTCCGAACTGTCGACACCGGTCTCAGTCACTTCAAAACCATCGCCCGGACAGGGAAGTTCACTTGACAATCAACGCCCGGACAGGGAAGTTGACCGCTCCTCGCAGACATCCAAACCAGGTTAGCAAAATGGCGTAAAACCTTTTACCATTATAATTTATATTTATTATATTTATATTTAACACGTCAATATCAAACTATAAGTTTAGTTTAGTACAGTTGTTATCATCTGGAAGAGCTAAACTAATAGTTAGACCTATTACTTAGTATTGTTTTTTTTTTTTCTTTTACAATATTTTGGACCTGTTATTTATTGAATATTATTGATTATTTTTGTATCTGCTATTCAATACTCTTTTTATTTATTTTTTTACATACATTTTTGCACTTATAAGGTTGTTGTTTAAAAAAAATAAATAAAAAATAAAAAAATGTTTACATGTATGTGTAAAAAGCCTGTAACGGGCGTAAATAAATAAATAAATAAATAAATAAATAAATAAATAAATAATTCCTCAGATTATTCAAATCATTCACCAAGTATATCACCGTTTACAGTCCACTTAATTCATTTAAAGTCTTTCCAGAAACCGATTCGCGATTTCTGGATCGAACAAGCACAATGTTGATTTTTTTGAAATCAAAAGTTAAATTGAGGTGTGATTCATACGTCATTTTGGTTATCTCTCGTGTTATGGTTAGATGTAATCAAATCGACGGCCTACGCGGTCGAGTGGTAAGACGCTCGACTACGTATACAGATCACAGGTTCAAATCCCGGCCTACGCAATTTTTTTATTTGTTTAATCAATGTGTTTTTATTTACAATAACTCCACACAGGAGGCCTTAAGGAACATAATTTCCCTCAGGACCTATGTTATCTTTGGGGATGCTGTGTGGAGGGTCTTTTTGAGGAAAGGAAGGAGTGAACCTGGGTCTCGAAGACGTCCATGTTGAAGGAGGGAGGAAACACAGAGGCCGGCAAATCGTTCCATAGCCGAGCTGTTGAACATAAGAACGAGTCGTAAAAGCGACCCGTTCTCATGTATTGAACGTGTACAGATATTGGGCGCGCGTTTGGCAAGTTTCCTGAATATGCACCGGTGCCGAAGGGATCAATGACGCAAGCTCTTCGGAGCATCTTCCATTGAAATACCTGTAGAACAAGGACAGCATTCCCACCTGACGTCTGTGCTCCAAAGTTTGCAATCCGTCTGTTTATATAGGAGAATCTATCAAACGGACCGCCCGTTTCTGCATAGAGTCAAGGGTTTGTATAATATAATTTTACATAAATAAAATTAATATTATATAATAATCAAATAATTCTATTTTTTAAGTATGGCCCTGATGGAGCCAATGAGACTATGGCATCACTAAGATGACATAGGCCCTAACGGAAATTATTTTCCTCAAAGCCTCCTGTGTGGAGTTATTGTAATTTTATTTTTGCTCATTATTGCTCTGGCGAAACTTTCCAAAATAATAATTACCATAAAGGCCCACGTCATCTTTGGGGATGCTGTAAGGAGGGTGTTTTTGAGGAAAGAAAGGAAGCATTCAAAGAATCCGGCTTTAAGGCTTATGTTGGATTTCAAAGTGATAATTTGTTACGTTCTTACCTTCATGTTTTTCATCCAGTTCCTACCTTATTCAACCATTTCAAAATATCGAATTCCGTAAAATACCGACTGAACGCTGTTGGCGCAAATAAGAAATTGTCCAAAGAAGCGAAGCTAGCAGTTCACAATAGAGTGCCTATACCAACCCTGATGTATGTATGGCAGTGAGGCATGGAACTGGCAGAGGAAGGATGAAAGTAGACTGCACACTAATTGGGGTATTTTGTGAGATTGAAGTGAGTGGGAGATTAAAATAGATGGGAAAGCTGGGAAGCACCTGGCTATTAAGATCTCATCGCCAAACACGGTTAGAACCATTTTAAGCAAAGTTTCTATTCTAAATGGTGGTTTTTCACCAAGGCGATACTTAGAGTATCTACTACTCTAGAACGTGCCGCAAATATCGAGGCACGATAGAGAGTATCCATCACTCTCATACTGAGAGTATTGCATAGCCCCTTCTCAAATCCACATCATAACGTTGCCCTACCGGTGATCGTACAGTTTTCCTAGCTGTACGCAATACAGAGAGCGGCGGCTTTTTAAAGGTGTAATACCAACCTTCCACTTCCCCTCCCCCACTACATTCAATCTCACAACATGCCCAAATTCTCTAACAAAACCTTGTTTAGGCTTTGACTTGAATGTTATACCAAAGTAGCAGATACTTCAATAGTACACAACTGCTGACCTTGTACAAATCGCAAGTACGCCCCACTGTTGAATTTGGCAGCCACCTCTGGTCTGGAGCCCCTAAATACCTGAAAAAAACCCTTGACTCTGTGCAGAAACGGGCGGCCCGTTTGATAGATTCTCCTATCTTAACAAACGGATTGCAAACTTTGGGGCACAGACGTCAGGTGGGAATGCTGTCCTTGTTCTACAGGTATTTCAATGGAAGATGCTCCGAGGAACTTGCGTCATTGATCCCTTCGGCACCGGTGCATAGTCGGGAAACTCGCCAAACGCACGCCCAACATTTGTACACGGTTGACATTCAATACATGAGAACGGGTCGCTTTTACGACTCGTTCTTATGTTCAACAGCTCGGCTATGGAACGATTTGCCGGCCTCTGTGTTTCCTCCCTCCTTCAACATGGGCCTCTTCAAGACCCAAGTTCACTCCTTCCTTTCCTCAAAAAAACCCTCCACACAGCATCCCCAAAGATGACATAGGCCCTGAAGGAAATTGTTTTCCTCAAGGCTTCCTGTGTGGAAATATTGTAAAAAAAATAAATATTTTTTTGTCATTGCTACATTGAAATGTCATGTATGTTTGTGCTGTTCTTTCTCTGTTGCTCTTTTTTCCTTATTTCGTGTTGTGTATTTTTTGTAATTAGACAATGGTCCGTTAATATAAAAAATAAATTGGGGATGCCATAGTCCTACTGGCTCTAGACGGTTGGGAGCAGTTGGGACTCTTGTGTAGTGTTAAATATAAATCATTTAAAAAATACGTTGAACCGGAAACCTTACAAGGAAAGATCGCTGCAAATTTCACGACGCCAAACCTCACAGTATTACAGTTTTTGCCGAGAATAATTGCATGAGATTTCGCGACTCAACTAACAGTGTTGACGACCTGCATGGTCGAGTGGTTAGACGCTCGACTACGAATCCAGAGGTCGCGGGTTCGAACCCGGCGTGCGCAAATAATTTTATTTAATTAATATGTGTCATAACACACTTAATTGATATAAAATAAAATATAGTATATTCGCGGCACGTTCCAGAGTGGTAGATACTCTAAGTATCGCCCTGGTGAAAGACCACCATTCAGAATTGAAATGTTGCTTGAAATGGCTTTGGCCATGTTTGGCGACCAGATCTGAATAGCCAGGTACTTCCCAACCTTCCTCTATCCCATCTCCTTCCTCTACCCACTACTTTCAGCCTCACAACATACCCCGATTGGGGATGCCATAGTCTCACTGGCTCTAGACGGTTGGGAGCAGTTGAGACTCTTGTGCGGTATTCACGTAAAAAAAAAAGAAAAAAAAAGTGTGCCAGCTTATAGAAGAGGTGAGAACAAGGGTGATAAGCCTGTGAAAAGAGGGAAAATTATTTGGAAAATTCTTCCACGTCTTTGCGTTAAGCCTCTCACGGATTTCGCCAGGGGCGCAGCACGACTTTTACAAGACAGGAAAAGCTGGAATTTTCTATTATTGATTTTACACAAAAACCTGTTTAACTTGTATTTAAAAAATGTGTTTTTGCATGAAAACATTTATACACACAAAAATAACTGTTTTTTAATAGAAAATACTGCACTAGAGTCCCAACCGTTTGGAACCAGTGAGACTGAGGCGTCCCCAATCGGGGTATGTTGTGAGGCAAAAGAGGTTTATGCGTTACTTATACATGATGGAGTATATATATTACCCCTTTTTGTTCCCTTCGTTATTTTTATGTGGAACGCTAGACTTTCACACCCTGCAAGCCCGCCGGAAGATGTTTTTGGGTAAACATTTTTAAGTTGATTTCTTTCAATATAAGTTGATTTCTGGAGGAATTTATAACCCTTATATACTAAAGGAGATAAGACTTATTTATCCCAAAGTAAGTACATTCGTGCGAGGCACCATGTGACGTTTTACACACCGAAAGTCAGAACTTCCTGATACAAAAATACGCCAATATACATAGCCTGTTCAAAAGAAAAGGTGAATTTTTAATTTTCGCGGGCTGTGTACATTCGATTATCGATTTTTTTGTTGTTTTTATGTTGGTACACGTATGTTTATCATATTTTAGCATTATCAGCCATTTCGGATTAGTGGTTTGTTTTTGACAACTGCATGGGTTAGTCACGTTTTTGTGTGTACTTCGATTTTTCTCTTTGGAAACAATGGATCAACTAGACCTCGACTCGACCTGGGCGTGGCTTGGACTAGAGCTAGGGTATTTATACGTCCGTTCATATCACGTATCGATATAACGTTTTTGTTTATTCGTGTAGCCACTTTTTATAGTATTGATATCAACAAAAATATAGTATCTCACCTAAAAAACCGTTTAGTTGTGTCGAACTTAGTGGCATAATAAAAAGTGTTGGCGGTGACCCAGGAGCCCAAGATCATTGCCACAGTACGAAGAAGCGGAGTATTATATTTGTTGTCTCTTTCTCTCTCACGGTGTACGACGTGAAAACCCCAAGAAAGTGATTCATCGCAAGTTTGTATAGGTTGGGTAAAATTAATTAGTTCTCTCTCCAAATATTGTTTCTCCAAGCGAAGAACATTCTAACAATACTTTAAAGCGGTGTGATAATTTGGGAGATTTTGTTGTTTCTGTGTGTACGACGTAAAAACCCGGAGAAAGTGATTTATCCCAAATGTGTATAGGTTGGGTAAAAATAATTAGCTCTCTCTCCATATATTGTTACTTCGAGACATTGCCCGACTCAAGTATTTGACTAACTTGATCGTGTCATGTTGACTTATTTTCATTCTCTTTCGCCTCAAATATTATTTTTCTAACACTCCTTTCTTCGTTCATGCCCTTTACATTCTCAAACCATACAAGCATCTCTTTCTTAAGCATATTCACTACGCTTACATCGGCCTTAAATTCTTTTCAGAACCTTTTTAATCTCTGTCAATTATTTGTCTTTCCGTATAAAGATTTTTCGTTTCCATTATCTCAGACGCAGAAACAACACAAATTAATTTCCCAAATCTTCTCGGCGGCACAGCAGCGCTAGAGCGCTAGGTAGATACGGAAACAAGATGGCGGCCATACACGGCGATATTATTATTATTGTTACAATGGCTGCCTGCTCCCGGGTGTATTCAAATTTATTATCCTCCGCCGTATTTTATACGTGGTGGAATAAATACATATCTCCGCGAGTATTGCCCTGGCCGTATTACCCATTCCTGTACCGGGTGGCGCAAGGTTTCACGCTAACCTTCCAATAAATAAATTCATAATTAATAAATAGGTTCATTAAAATAAATAATAGTGATTTTTTTTTCCAACCGTCTGGAGCCATTGAAACTAAGGCCTCCCCAATTGGGGTATCTTGTGAGACTGGAAGTGGTGAGTTAATAAAAAGGTAGGTTCAAATCTGTCATCAAACTGAAGCTATTGCAAGCGACGTTTCGGTTCTTAATAGTGGTATTTTACCAAGGCGATAATTAGAGTATCTACCACTCTAATTTAAATGAATTACTGCTCCTAACCATCTAAAGGCTGATTCACACCAACGTCCGGTTCCGCTCAGTGCCGATACTGTTCCGCAAGAAAACTTATGATATGGTATGAATATCAATCAAGGAGTATGTGCCAAGACAATTTTTTGTGACAGTATATCCTTCTGTCCACCCTTATACTTATTTATTTTTACACTTCAAAATAATTATTTAACTAAATAAGTAGTTAAATATCACAAGGGTGGGCAAAAGGATATACTGCCACACAAATTTGTCTTGGCACATACTCCTTGATTGATATTCATACCATATCAATAAGTTTTCTTGCGGAACAATATCGGCACTGAGCGGAACCGGACGTTGGTGTGAATCAGCCTTAAGGGCCAGTGACACTATGACATCCACAAGTAGGGTAAGTTGTGATGCTGAAGGTGGCGGAAAAGGCTAAGAGATGGGGAAAAGGAAGACTGGAAAGTACCTGGTTATTTAAATCTGCTCCTCAAACAGAAGCCATTTCAAGCAACGTTTCAGTTCGACGGCCTCCATAGTCGAGTGGTAAGACGCTCGACTACGAATCCAAAGGTCGCGGGTTCAAACCCGCCGTGCGCCAATAACTTTTATTTAATAAATATGTGTCATAACACATTTAATTCATATAAAAATAATAAAAAGTATATTTGCGGCACGTGGTGAAAGACCACCATTCAGAATTGAAACGTTGCTTGAAATGGCTTTAGCCGTGTTTAATGACCAGATCTGAATAGCCAAGTACTTCCCAACCTTCCTCTTTCCCAATTTCCTTCCCCTCCCCATTACCTTCAGCCTCACAACATACCCTATTTGGGGATGCCATAGCCTCACTGGCTCTAGACGGTTGAGAGCAGTTGAGATTCTTGTGCGGTATTCATATTAAAAAAAAGTACAAACACTTTTTTACATTATTGTTATAAACAAAAATAAAGCATGTAACCTAATAAACCGTTGATTTATGTTAATTTATTTCACGTATCGAAACGTGTGGGCGGAGTCAACGGAGACGCGGGACACGAAGAACATTTTAACAATACTTTAAAGCGGTGTGATAATTTGGGAGATTTTGTTGTCTCTTTCTTTCTAATGGTGTACGACGACCCGGAGAAAGTGATTAATCCCAAATTTGTATAGGTTGGGTAAAAAAATTAGCTCTCTCTTCATATATTTTTTCTTCGAGCCAAGCATCTATTTTGGGAAGTGGAATGTCATATTGATAACACTGACGGATCCTTGGTTTTAATTCAGCGTTTTTTTAAATTATATGCTATATTTTAGTTTTTAACAATACTGTGAAAATGCGAAAGTGGTAATGCGAATAAACAAAAACATTATGTCGACATTTGCTATGAATGGATGTATAAATACCCTAACCCTAGTCCTATCTACGCCCAGGTCTAGCTGAGTTCGGCAAACTTCATAAGAACTGACTACAGCAGCGCTATTTCTTGTATATTATTGCTCTGAGTACATTTAACGCCAAAATTATAGTTTTAATCCACTCCTATTCTTACTATGTGATTATAAAATGCTAAACGAGCGTCAAACACTGTCCCCAAGTTATTACAATAATTTAATTTCAGTTAGAATCCGCAGCTTTTTGACAGTGTTTTTCTTCGCCATCGGGTACAATTATATCATAACATACTCGTATCTCAGTTCTAAGGGAAATGTACAGAGACGTTCTTTCTAAATATAATACACACTTTATTCTCAACACTTCTACTTCTGCGTCTAAAGATTGTATTTCTCCCCCACCCGCTATCAACGTTTCAACATTTCAACATTAAGGCTGATTCACACCAACGTCCGGTTCCGCTCAGTGCCGATATTGTTCCGCAAGAGAGCTTATTGATATGGTATGAATATCAATCAAGGAGTATGTGCCAAGACAAAATTGTATGGCAGTATATCCTTCTGCCCACCCTGGTGATATTTGACTACTTAGTTAGTTAAATAATTATTTTGAATTGTAAAAATACTAACATCGCAGATTTTTTTTTAATCAAAAACCATTTTTTTATCACTAAATAATATTTTTATTAATTATTAATTATTAAAAATATTATCTAGTGATAAAAAAATGGTTTGAAAAAAAAGAAAATCTGCGTTGTAAGTATTTTTACACTTCAAAATAATTATTAAACTAAATAAGTATTTAAATATCACAAGGGTGGGCAGAAGGATATACTGCCACACAAATTTGTCTTGGCACATACTCCTTGATTGATATTCATACCATATCAATAAGTTTTCTTGCGGAACAATATCAGCACTGAGCGGAACCGGACGTTGGTGTGAATCAGCCTTTAAACATTTGAACACGGGCTCTAGGTGGCTTTTATATGACGTAGCACAAGAACACCGATAACTAAGCAAAATCAATACGACAAAGTAGGTCCTTGACATTTGTTTATCTATATTCTATATCATTAACACGTCCGAAAATTGAAAAAAGAAGCGAAGCCAGCAGTCCACAATGGAGTGCTTATACCAACCCTGATGTATGGCAGTGAGGCATGGAACTGGCAGAGGAAGGATGAAAGTACACTAAATGCTGTGAAAATGAGATCTTTAAGACGAATGTGCGGTAAAACCATGTATGACCAATGACGTTACATATATATATATATATATATATAGACACGTTGTAGCGCTCTCATAGAGGCAAGCAATAATCACGCTAGTTGGTGTGATCGGTGTTTAAGCCGATTTAGTACTAAACGGTCACGCGTCGCTTGAGGTCGTTTCAAGCAAGTATGGAACGCGATCCGAACGTCGGATCTGTTTCGTTCATTCACATGTATTCTATGAATGTCTATCTTTGTCATACATGACCGATATTTGAATGATGAATTTACTGGTAACGTGTGTGTTTTGCTTGCCACATTTTGTGTTAATATTCAAAGGCTATAACGTGTCTATATATGTAACGTCATTGTGTATGACCGTATTAAAAATGTGGATATCCGGAAAGAATGCAAGGCTGATGTGAGCGTAATGAATAGGATCAAGAAAGGACGCTTAGATGGTTTGGGCATGTAGAGCGAATGAACGAAGAATGGAGTGTGAAAAGAATATATGATGTGAAAGTGAATGGAAGAAGAAGTCGAAAACGCCCGAAAACGACATGGCACGATCAATTAAATCAAATACTTGAATCGGGTCATGTGAAGAGTCAGAATAACAGAAGAGTATGTATTGAATTTTTTTGTCAAAGAAATTAGACTACCAGAAAAGAATAAAGCCAACACCCAAAACAGCTTACTATATAAAGGAATGAAATCGTATAATGCGCTGCCGGAAACCATCAAAATTATGCCTATCAATAAATTTAAAAAGCCTGTAAAAATTATTTAAAATGCATGTAAACCAAAATAATAAGTAGTGTTTAAGTTAAAATATTATTAGTCAAAAAGAAAATGAAATAATTAGATACTTGTAAACTTAAATGTACAAAGTAACTAATATAAAATTTAAAAAATAAATTAAAAAATTAATTAAAAAAAGACGATGTATGAATGTGAATGAAGCAAAGAGTGTGTGACCAAGACAGATTTTTATGGCGGTCCGTCCTCTCTGTTGGGAGCAGTTGACACTCTTGTGCGGTATTCATATTGTTTTTTTATTTTTTTTCAAATCTACAGTTTTCTCTACTCCATTGGCGTGCGAAAGAGATCATTTAGGCATTCTTCGACGGAAGCCACTGACTTTTAAATTCAAATCTGATTATTATGTAAATGGAAAGTTACATTATTTAGCGTCGCTTTGACGAAATGCGTGTAAATAAACGCGAAGAACGCCGTGATAACCGAGTCGGAGGGATGCAGCGGGCGGAGAAGGGGAGGGGGATGGTTTGATGGGTACTGCGGACGAGCACAAGCACAACGATAAAATATTAATCAACAAAATCGGTTGTTGGCAACACTTCCAATCACGACCGCAGCTTGTCAACTGTAGAAGACAATGTTAGCTGCTCAGAGCAATAATATACAAGAGAGAGCGCCGCTGTAGTCAGTTTTTATGAGGTTTGCCGGACTCTGCTAGACCTAGGCGTGCCTAAGACTAAGGCTAGGGTATTTATGCATCCATTCATAGCACACGTCGACATAATGTTTTTGTTTATTCGTATAGCCACTTTTTCACAGTATTGTTATAAACGAAAATATAGCATATAACCTAAAAACCGTTGTCCATTTATGTCGCATATGAAAACGTCGTTTCAACGGAGACGCGGGACACGAAGAACATCCTTACAGTACTTTAAAGCGAGGTGATAATTTGGTAAAATTTGCTGTATCTTTCTTTCTCATGGTGTACGACGTAAAAACCCGGAGAAAGTGATTTATCCCAAATTTGTATAGGTTGGTCAAAAAGAATTAGCTCTCTCTCCATATATTGCAACTTCAAGACATCGTCTCATACATACTCTTCTGTTATTCTGACTCTTAAAATGGCCCTCAGAGCAATAATATACAAGAGAGAGCGCCGCTGTAGTCAGTTTTTTATGAGGTTTGCCGGACTCTGCTAGACCTAGACGTGGCTAAGACTAAGGCTAGGGTATTTATGCATCCATTCATAGCACACGTCGACATAATGTTTTTGTTTATTCGTATAGCCACTTTTTCACAGTATTGTTATAAACAAAAATATAGCATATAACCTGAAAACCGTTGTCCATTTGTGTCGCATATGAAAACGATGTTTCAACGGAGACGCGGGACACGAAGAACATCATTACAGTACTTTAAAGCGGGGTGATAATTTGGCAAAATTTGCTGTCTTTTTCTTTTTCATGGTGTACGACTTAAAAACCCGGAGAAAGTGATTCATCCCAAATTTGTATAGGTTGGGTAAAAATAATTGGCTCTCTCTCCATATATTGTCACTCCAAGGTTAGCTGCTTGGAGTGATAATATATATGGAGAGGTACTCGTACGTTAGCGGAACAGTGTAGTCAGTATTGTCGACTTTATATTGACTCGGAAAGAAAGAAACAAAGATATGTTAAAAGATGTTTGATAGCTTATTGGTTACCGCCCACGTGGAATTCGGACATTTTTAATAAACATATTTGAACAAATTAAACAAAACAATATGAATACACCATTAAAATGATTTATAAAGTCAAAATATCACACAAACACTAATAACAGAAGGTTTGCCTAAATATTAGTAAAAGCTTTTAGTTTATTTTGTGTCTTTATATCATTAAATATGTGAAAATTCTAAAGTTCGATAAAAAATATTTAAAACTATTGAAATACCTCTGAAAAGGGATGTTTTCATCTTTGTTTGGTATTTTTTTGAACACTCACGCATGGCACATCTGTTTTACTGTTAGCCAATTTAGTTACTCTGACATTTTAGTAACTTTTAAGTATCAATTTTGCTTAGATATAATTCTTATTGCTCTATTTCGGAGAATTTTAAACTTGAAACTTATTTTAAGTACGAACATATTAACTGTCCTCAATCAAATTTCCTTTTCTTTGATTTGACAAATATGTTAATATGAATTCATACGTTTAATCTGGATTTTTATACCCTTAGCTTCTGATAAATTGTTTTTTTTTTATCTGTTGATGTACACAAGCACTGTTATACCCATATCTGAACCTTTTTCTCTCATGATTTATGATAATGATCATGATTTTAGATAGTTTTAATTTGTATACATATTATGTATTATTTTCTCCTTGTTAGTTAATCTTATTAGCATAATTAATTTAGATTGAGAAGCACTTGAGGTGAAATATCACAAAGCTGCGCTATATAAGTTTACTGTTATTATTATTATTATTGAAATTTGTAACTGGACAATAGTCCGTGAGTTTATAAATAAATAAAGATTGCAAAGGATCTTCACGATTAGCTGAGTAATCCAGAGTAGGCTATTTTACACCCCTACCGTCTACCATGGGGCTATTTCCACTCAGCAGCTAAGTGTTTTTAAGCTGGGAGTTCCCCATTGCAATACATTCTGTAATTCATCTGGCCGGCACCACAGCCTGCCGCTCGCGCTCTAAGAGCTTCCGGTAGGCTGTATTCGCTTCCGGTGGAGGAGAATCCTCTTCCGGCGTCTCGCGGGGCCTCTGAAGGCTAATAGAAAGAACCGTTAAGTCTTTGGAAGGGTTAATCTTTGATCAGTTACCATTTTTTCTGCTGGGGGGTTGGAGCCGTTTCAATTTAACATGTTTAAATATGGTATCAAATTGATTAGAAGGTAGTTTTACAGTACTCAGTTAAGTGGACTGACGCGTCGGTTTCCCACAATGGCGTCGTAGGTTCAATTTCTCTGCTAGTTAAGTCTTCCATCAGTGCACAAGAAGCATTTTCCGCTTATCACGATGACAGTAGGAGTTTTTCAATTAATATTGTCAGGTTATTCGTAACCCTGGAATGTTTGTATTTCTTTTTAAAAAAATCTGTGTACATATTTTATTATGTTTTATTTATAGTGATTACCGCACAAGGGTCCCAACTGCTTCCTACCGCCTATAGCATCCATAATTGGGGTATGTTTTGAGGATGAAGTTAGTGGGGAAGGGAAGTAGATGGGTAGGAGGAAGGTTGGGAAGTACTTGGCTATTCAGAACTGGTCACCAAACACGGCTAAAGCCATTTCAAGCTACTTTTCGATTCTGAATGGTGGTCTTTCACCAGGGCGAAACTATGAGCATCTTCCACTCTGAAACGTGCCGCAAATATGCAATATATTATTTTACATAAATGAAATGTGTTATGACACATGTTATTCAAATAAAATGTATTTTCGCACGCCAGTTTTGAACCCGCGACCTTTAGATTCGTAGTCGAGCGTCTTACCGCTCGACCACGGAGGCTATCAATCGAGTTATTTATCAAGTTGATATAGGAAGTGAGTTGATTGGAAGTAAGTTGATTGGAAGTAATTTGACTGGAAGTAAGTTGATTGGAAGTAAGTTAATTGGAAGTAAGTTGATTGTAGGTAAGTTGATTGCAAGTAAGTTGATTGCAAGTAAGTTGATTGTAAGTAAGTTGATTGGAAGTAATTTGATTGGAAATAAGTTGATTAGAAGTAAGTTGATTGAAAGTAAGTTGATTGGAAGTAAGTTGATTGGAAGTAAGTTGATTGGAAGTAAGTTGATTGAAAGTAAGTTGATTGGAAGTAAGTTGATTGAAAGTAAGTTGATTGGAAGTAAGTTGATTTGAAGTAAGTTGATTGGAAGTAAGTTGATTGGAAGTAAGTTGATTGGAAGTAAGTTGATTGAAAGTAAGTTAATTGGAAGTAAGTTGATCCCGTACTTCACAAAATATGTATTTTAATAATTGTATACTTGCGAACTCAGGACCCGATATACACAAGCAGTCGTGAGCACGCTCCGAGTGCACTACAACCACGCGTACAGGGCGCTTTTCGGTCTTCCTTGGCGATGCAGGGCCTCACAGATGTTTGCAAAGGGAAGGGCAGAGGGTTACATAGGTCCGCTGCTCTGATGCGTCACAGAGTGGCTGGAACGAGACAGCGCTACCGGAAATCCGAGAACACTTTCGTCCAGGCTGCCGCCCAGTGGCACAGCGCGCCCCTACATCACAGGTAAAGAATCCCCCTCAATCCTTAGTAAAAGATCTTTTCTCTTTTGCATTATTAATTATTTATGTAATTGCATATGCTCTTATCTTATTATTATCATTTTACGTTATTTTATTTTTAACTGTTATTATTGTTCATATTTTTTTATTATTTAATGTTATTAATATTATTATTATCGTTCTATTGAGTTTTTGAAACGTTCGTAAATATTTGGTACGAAAAAATGTACATAATTATTACATTCTTCGCGTTCCGGCGCTGTGTAATCATTACACAGCTAAAATTTGAATTTATTTCCGATTTTTACAAAATATCTCGTATGTGCCCGATAAGTGCTAACTAATATAAACACTTTTCTTTCATCTAATGCGTTAATTTATGTATAATGGAGGAATACCTTAAATCTGAAGCCAGTATTTGTGAATTTTCCTGTTGAATTTTGTATTGGCCACTCAAAATGGGAGTTCCGAGGTTTACCCAAGGGTAATCTAATGGAATCAAGTACATACAGTCAAACTGTTAAGCTTTAAGTGTTGGAATTCAAATAAATAATTTGTTAGGTACTTACCTTCTTGTTTTTAATCCAGTTCCTACCCATCACGCCACTTTGCTATTCGGTTTTCTTATTCAACAACACTGTTTTCGAAAACAATTGACATTCAAAACAGAAGAAGAGTTATGTGAAAAAACGTGTTGTTCGTTCGTTGGTGTCTCGCTAGGTCGTCGTTTAGTTGTTGTTTTTCAAGTGAAATTGAGTTAAGTGTTGTGATTTATTGTATTGGAAAAATCAAGAACTTAAGCATCAACTTCATCGGTGAGTGAATTGGTTTCCTCACTTCCTTCACTCCATAATCTCTCCACATCCATAATTAGACACTTCCATAATTAGACACTTCCATTAAGTAGTATAGTTCATTAATTTTACGGTTCGCCATTTTTCAAATTCATCTGAAGCTGAAAAGACATTCGGTATTTTATCATAGCTTCGGATCCAACACTAAGTATCGCCCTGGTAAAATACCACCATTCGAATCGTCGCTTGATTGAAATGGCTTTAGCCGTGTTGTTCGATCCAGAAACTGCGACAAACGCCGAATACGTTTCAGTTTTGGATGAATTTGTTGAATTAGTGGGACTGTAAAAACAAATGTTACTTGATGGACGATTCAATTGTATTTTGTGGATAAATGATGATTAATGCCAGTTTGCTCACCTTGAGACGTCTTGAAGGAACACCGAAATGGCTGCTCCGGGCAATGGAATTCGAATGGGGTGTGTCCTCCAGAGACGGATGCGAAGCAAATGACGAAAGACGAAAAGAGGCGCAGTCCCTGGAGGCACTTACTTCGACGAACGATTGCAGGCGAATGGGGTCTAGTCTAGACCGGCGATCTAGAAGTCCCGATTTTTGTGGTTGTTGCCGGTGGAGGGGGGGCACCATCGCCGGTTGGTTATATGGCTGTTCACAATGAAACTCAAAGAACAAACTGACAGGAACTAGGTAGGGACTGGATAATAAGTAAAAGATTAGAACCTAACAAGTTGTTGATTTAGAATCCAACACGTGTTCTAGTAACCGTACCAAATCTGAATAACCAGGTACTTCCCGACCTTTCTCTTTCCCATCTTTTTCCTTTCACAACTTCTTTTAGCCTCACAACATACCCCAAATGGGTAGTGCCATAGTCTCACTAGCTTTAGACGGTTGGGAGCAGTTGGTAATCTCGTGTTGTATTCACTATATAAATAAATAAATATACATATTAAATATATATATTAGAATATGTATTAAATTTTGCGTTAAGAATGGAATAAAATGCTCTGACGCACTTAAAATGTTGAAGTTGTGGAAAAACAAATCATGGATTTTATTCTTTGACCCATTTTTTTTTCAAAGTAATAAATCGAAGAACACACAAAAACGTTACTAACCTTTCTAGTTGTCAAAAACAAACCACTTATCCAAAATGGCTGATAATGCTAACATATGATAAACATATGTGTACCAACATAAAAAAATCAAAAAAATCGATAATCGATTGTACACAGCCCGCAAAAATTCAAATTTCACCTTTTCTTTTCAACAGGCCAGTTAATAACCAGTTTTTTTACAATAAGGCCTCAAATTTCGCACAAAGTTGTACGCCTAATATAAGTACAATCAAATCTTACCTAACACAACCATAACGTTTCAAATGGTACGCAAGCGCCAATAAATCTTCACTTCGCAAACAGCGAAAAGGCTTTTTAGCCAACCTAAGTAACATGTTACTTTCTAAATTCAAGAGACAAGAAGGGATGATCGAATTGATTCTGACATGTGTTCCCATTGAAATCTCCTAACAGCCTTACATTAATCAACTCGCTGCGGAGCGATACGAAATGAAGAGATATTACGTGGGGCGGGAACTGGAAACGGGGAGAGTGGTGGGGCTCGTCGATATTTCCATTAAATGAGGCTTTGAACAAAGCAAATTTGTGGAAGTGTTGTTCGTTCTTCGGGGAGGAATATGTGCGTATTGATCTCTGGCTTATTTACAAAGATCTTCGTGTTTTTCCAATGGCAGCGAAAAACATTGAACTAGATGAAACCTCAAGAAAACATAAAGCAAAAAAAATCTCAAAAATTGGTCCTTTACATTGCCTGTTCAAAAGAAAAGGTGAATTTTGAATTTTCGCGGGTACATTCGATTATCGATTTTTTTGTTGTTATTATGTTTGTACGCATATTTTTATCATATGTTAGCATTATCAGCCATTTTGGATTAGTGGTTTGTTTTTGACAACTGGAAAGGTTAGTCACGTTTTTGTGTGTTTTCGATTTTTTACTTTTGAAAAAAATGGATCAAAGAATAAAATCCATTATTTGTATTTCCACAAATCCAAGACGCTCATCGTCATAAACATCTTCTTGGCTTTCTGAAAAGCGTTGATAAGTGGTAAAAGCGCTTTACTTTTAAGCGCTTGTGTTAACTGTGGTTATAGGTACGTTCACGAGAGCATAATATTTTCTATCCATTTAGCGATGAGTGGGTTTTTTTTGCTACTGTAAGATTTTTTGTGTACATGGTCACTGGAAAAGCAAAAGGGCTCAAGCGACACTTTGGTCAAAAGTGAGTAAAACATGCAGTTTTGATCAATGACCTTACATATATAGACACGTTATAGCCTTAGAATATTGACACAAAATGTGGCAAGCAAACAACACACACGTTACAAGTAAATTCTTCATTCAAATATCAATCATGTATGACAAAGATAGACATTCATAAAATATGTGTGTATGAACGAAACAGATCCGAAGTTCGGACCGCGTTCCATACTTGCTTGAAACGACCTCAAATGACGCGTGACCGTTTAGAAATAAATCGGCCTAAACACCGATCACACGATTATTGCTTGCCACTTTGAGAGCGCTACAACGTGTCTATATATATGTCACGTCATTGGTTTTGATCAGTTCTTTTTTCTGCATTGAATGCTCTGACTTTCGTTTGAATCTGAAGACTTTTGTGGCCCTTCAGCCATCTAAAATATATTTACCGTTTGGGAGAAGGCTTAACTCAAGCGACACAATTGCCTTTTGCCTTTCCGGCGACGATATGTTTATAAACAAATGCCTGTAGTGAAATTTTGTAGGCTGTGGTTTTTGTGCTTATAGCAATCTTTTATTTAAGCCGACTCACCTAGGAAAGGGAGAGAATAAGATGGAAATCGGACGATGACGAAGGGGTTGATACTGGAGGCTAGCGTTCAAGGTTGTTGACAATATAGAAAACAAGCTAACCTATGTTGTAAATAAAATATCATGTAATAACTCACTTGTGTTTTCTTAGGGTTTTCAAGATTTTTTCAATGACGTTATTCTCTCAGATAATGTCTTTGTGTTAATTTTTTTTTAAATTTTTAATGTTTAAAGTGTTTTTTTCTAGAAAAGCTGCTTATATTTGGAGTTTTTTTTTATCCAAGTCACTAAGAAAAGAAAAAACAAGAAATGGGAAGATTTTTTTGTTGTTTTATTGTATTTTCCTGTGGCTGAATACATTTTATTCCAAATTAAAATAAAATTACACGAGGTTTTCTCATGATTACAAACAGTAGTTTCACTTTTGAAATCTATTTTTACGGCCGCACTGACGTAAGAAAACTGCAAATATGTATTACTTGACTTCTAACGAAGTAAACGCAACGCAAAATATCAGTACGAATCGTTGATGACCAGCGATTACAGTTAATTTAAACACGCACAAAGGATTCAAATGATGAAAAAACTCCTGAAAAGGTAATACAAAGTATCATTATGAATTGATTATCTTACTGACAAGTGACAACAGTTAATTTAAATACGCACACAGGATTCAAATGATAAAAACTCCTGAAAAGATGATAATGAATTGCCGGTGCCTATAGGACTCTCCGGCACACTAAAGGTTAAGTGACTGTTATTTTTTTTGTTTGTAAATAACTTTTGTAGACAACTATACAATATGACTGCATAATAGATTATGTTTACCACTGTAAAATTCATGTCAATATTCATGAAAAAACTGACATACGAAAAATAAGTAATACAGTTAGTTAAAGAATTACAGATATCCTTGACACAGATATAAACAAGTAGAACGGTTTATAGGAAGCGATAAAAACACATAATAAAAACAAAAAAGAAAAGACATAAAACATAACATCTGTTTGATGAGTGTGTGATAAATATTCATTTAATGGGCCTTGCCTTTACTTCTTAAGTAATGACGTTTCAATGGTGTTTTAAATTTTTATGGGACCATTTGTGTGTTCGATATGTTGTGGTAGGTTTTCGTATACTTTAGGTATCACGTAATTAGGTCATACAAAGAGTAATGATCGCTAGTGCGAAATTAAATTAGATATCAAATTGGAAGGGTGAATACGGGAAACTCAATCAATGGAGGGCTGAACGCTGTTGGCGCTAATAAAAAAGGGCCAAAGAAGCGAGCTAGCAGTTCACAATGCAGTGATTATACCAACCCTGATGTATGGCAGTGAGGCATGGAACTGACAGAATGAGGATGCAAGTAGACTGAATGCTGTGGAAATAAGTTCCCCAAGGCGAATGTGCGGTAAAACCATGTGTGACCGTGTTAAAAAAATGGATATCCGGAAAGAATGCAAGACTGATGTACGCGTACTGAATAAGATCAAAAAGAGACGCTTAGATGGTTTGGACATGTAGAGCAAATGAACGAAGAAAGGGGTGGAAAAATAACATATAATGTAAAAGGGAATGGAAGAAGAAGTCAGGGATGCTTGAGGAAGACGCGACACGATCAAGTGAATCAAATACTTGAATTCAGCTATGCGAAGGGTAAGAATAACAGAATAATATGTACTAGACGATGTATGAATGAAGCAAGGAAAGTGTTCCGAGATAGAGTTGTACGGCGGTCCGTCCTCTCTGCCTATCCCTGCGGGAAAACGGCGTGATGGTAAGTTATTAAATTAGTTTTTACTAGCTTTTGTTCTTTGTATCACCACCCGACTACTGTTGATATAAAATCAGTGATGTGTCCTATCTGTGAGACCTCTGTGTGTGTGAATGTCTTTCTTGTTGTATTTGTGATGTTTATCTAGTTGGTCTCTACTCCTATGAGTCTCTTTTTGATGTGTTTTTTCGCTGTTCCCTCTTATTTTGCGCTTCCTAATTGGAATTTGTAAGTCTTTGTAAAAATATTGTTCCTTTTTGTTTTATAACGTTGCCCTTCCTAGAATCAGTTTTTTTAACTCCTTGGGATTGATATACCAAATGTAGTTTGTAGGTTAACATTTTAAAATAAATAAACATCATCTTTGGTCATCCCGATAACTCGACAAAAAAGTCCAATTATTGTAATTTAAAATTACATATTATATAAGCGTTCTGAATGCCACACGGATGGCATTGCAACATGAAATTGCACATGAGAGAAGCAATTATTCCTGTCGTTTGACTAATGGATGATTTCGCTAATTTACAAACATATATTTTTTTATAAAGAAAAAATAATTTCATATCTAAAGACCCTTTGACAAAACACTTCAGCCCCCTTGCGGTGACATTTCACAAAAATTACGCCATGTAAATTAGCCATTTATCATTACCTTTTCCAAACATAAAAAAAAAATATTAAAGATTTTTTTTTAACAGAGGCCTTTTTACTAAGCCTTGTGTTAACCTTGTGTTATTTTTTTGCTTACTCATTACGATTTTTTACTCCTTGCTTATTTTACTTAATGTTTCATCTTCTTGGTTTCTTTTTTTTACAAGTTTAAGACAACTTTAAAATGTTCCTCCTTTAATTAACGCTTGATGTCCTTACTTGAAATTATATAATATATGAGATATGTGAGATTGCACTAATCTCCTCGCATTCTGGAATGAAGATAGAAAATAAAGTTTCTCTATGTAGTGGGTGTTTTAATGGATATTTGTTTGAAGATGGCCGCACTGGAAAGCATTAATTCATCATGCATATTTCAGTGAAGTTAAGTGTGAATTCTTAGAGCAAGTGAATGAGTTTGGGTATTTGGGAAGTATGTTCGCGAGAGACAGGAAAGCTGATGAGATGACATTGAAGCGGGGGTTGAATGCAGGAAATTCAATTTAAACCAACTAACTAACCATCACGCCGTTTCTCTCCAGGGGTAGGCAGAGATGACGAACCGCCATAAAACTCTGTCTTGGCACACACTCCTTGCTTCATTCACATTTATACATCGTCTCATACATACTCTTCTGTAATTCTGACTCTTCACATGGCTCGATTCAAGTTTTTTTTTTTTTAAAGAAAGAAACATTCTCGGGTTACGAATAACCTGACAATGTTTGAAAAACTCTTACTGCCATCATAAGAAGCAGAAGACGTTGTTTTGCAATGACGGAGGACTTAGCCAGCAGAGGAATTGAACGCACGACGCCCGGGTGGGAATCCGACGCGTTTGTCCACTCAGCTATCGACCGGTTGATTTAATTCACTTGATCGTGCCATATCTTCCTGGGGCGTTCTCGACTTCTTCTTCCATTTACTTTCGCACCATATATTCTTTTCACACTCCTTTCTTCATTCATTCGCTCTACATGTCCAAACCACCTAAGTGTGCCTCTACTGATCCTATTCATTACACTTCAGCCTTGCATTATAACTCGGTCAAACATGATTTTATCGCACATAGATCTCAAGGATCTCATTTCCACAGCAGTCACTCTACTTTCATCCTTCCTTTGCCAGTTCCATGCCTGACTGCCATACGTCATGGTTGGTATAAGTGCTCCATTGTGGACTGCTAGCTTTGCTTCTTTGGACATTTTTTTATTAGCACTAACAGCGTTCAGTCCTCCATTGATTGAGTTTCCTGTTTTCACCCTTCTTTCAAAATCCCTATCAGCCTTTCCACCTCTCTAGAACATACGAGTACTTTATAAATACACAAACTAAGCAAGGAATAATAAAATATTGCCTTAAGAAGACAAAGGATATAGGTGTATAATATCGTCGCCGGAAAAGCAAAAAGGCTGAAGCGCCATTTCGGGAAGTTTCCCATCAAAGCACTTTAAAAGTTTTTTTTGTTTTACAATAAACTTCACAAGTATTCAACACCTGGTCGGATATTGAAAAACAAAGTTAACTCTGGTAACATAATGCTCTCACTGCATTACCTAAAGCGACAAAAAGTCTCAAACTTGTGTCACTAGAGTCGAGCCTTCTCTCAAACGGTGAATATATTTTAGATGGCTGAAGGGCCACAAAAGTCTTCAGAATCAAACGAGAGTCAGAGCAGTCGATGCAGAAAAGAAGAATTGATCAAAACTGCATATTCATTTAAGTAATTCTTTAACCAAATTGTCGTTTAGACCTTTTTGGCTTTCCAGCGACGATATGTCAAATTCTTAGAATACATAGAGTGATACCCATAGAGTTGGTAGAGTAGTATCTATCCAAAGCAGTGAAGTCAGTTTTGGACTTGTTTTTGATGATTTTAACCTGACTCGACGCACCTGGGCGTGGCTAAGACTAAGGCTACTGTATTTATACATCCATTCATATCACATATCGACATAATGTTTTTGTGTATTCGTATAGCCACTTTTTCACAGTATTTTTATCAACAAAAATATTGCATAAAACCTAAAAAACTGTTTGGTTGTGTCAAGTTTAGTGGCATAGTAAAAAATGTGGGCGGAGTCCCACCGTTAACCAGGACCTTAAGATCATTGCGACAGTATATAGAAGCGGTCCAAGAAATTTATTGTCTCTTTCTCTCTCATGGTGTAAGACGTAAAAACTCGGAAAAGTGATTTATTACTATTTCGGATGGGTTGGGTAAAACAAACTAGCTATCCCTCCATTAGATTCTTACTCCGAGGTGATACCTATCCAAGGCAGTGTAGTCAGTTTTTGATGATTTTGACCAGACTCGGCAGACCTGGGCGTAGCTAGAACTAAGGTTAAGTTATTTATACATCCAATCATAAGACATGTCGACACAATGTTTTGTTTATTCGTATAACCACTTTTTCACAGTACTGTTATCAACAAAAATATAGCATATAGCCTAAAAAACCGTTTATTTGTGTCCAGTTTAGTCGCATAGCAAAACATGTGGGCGGAGTCCCCGGAGACGCGGGAGACCAAGCAGTATTTTTATTTATTTATTTATTTACGCCCGCTACAGGCTTTTACATACATGTTAACATTTTTTTTAAACAATAACCTCATAAGTGCAAAAAATTATGTAAAATAAAATTAATAAAAAGTGTATCGAATAGCAGATACAATATTAATAATGTTGAATAAATAACAGGTTCAAAATATTGTAAAAGAAAAGAAAAAAAAATAATATTACTAAGTAACAGGCTCAGAGTAAGAATCTAATGGAGGGATAGCTAATTTGTTTTACCCAACCCATCCGAAATTGTAATAAATCACTTTTTCCGAGTTTTTACATCGTACACCATGAGAGAGAAAGAGACAAAAAATTTCTTGGACCGCTTCTATATACTGTCGCAACGATCTTAAGGTGCTGGTTAACGGCGGGACTCCGCCCACATTTTTTATTATGCCACTAAACTTGACACAACTAAACGGTTTTTTAGGTTAGATGCTATATTTTTGTTGATAAAAATACTGTGAAAAGGTGGCTATACGAATACACAAAAATATTATGTAGATATGTGATATGAATGGATGTGTAAATACCGTAGCCTTAGTCTTAGCCACGCCCAGGTGCTCCGAGTCATGTTAAAATCATCAAAAACAAGTCAAAAACTGACTTCACTGCCTTGGCTTGGACTACCTCTAGTATACTCTACGGTAACAGGTCTAACTATTAGTTTAGCTCTTATAAATGCTGTGTGTTATTTTTGTTGTCTCTTTCTCTCTCATAGTGTACGACGTAAGAGCCCGGAGTAAGTGATTTATCGCAAGTTTGTATAGGTTAGGTAAAAAGAATTAGCTCTCTTTCTCAATACATTGTTACTCCAAGGTCGAATCAATGACAGTACACGTTGGTCGAGTAATACCGACCAGACTTTTTGGTGTGTTCCCCTTCGCCATAAAAACCTATCTCGTCTTCTCTGCGGATACGTCAATGTTTTCTTTGTATTATATAAGAGCGACACAGCCAACAAGAAAAAGGATTTGAATATGTTATCCTGAAAAATAAAAGTTCCCGAAGATTGTCTAAGACCAATGTGAGAAATTTTATTATTCCACATGATAATTTACTTTTAAAAGAATATTTCACAGCGGTATTTTTATTCAAATATTTGATATTTGTTCAAATGCTTATTACATTACACTCTATCTTATCTACCTTCGGAATATTTAAGGATGTTTATGAATCCTTTCTGCGTGTTCTGCAAGCAGTCGATATTTGTTCAAAATATTATCTCTATAAATAAAAATGAATGTTTATTTTTTTGTCTGTCTGTTTTCGATTTTCTCGAAAAATAACCGACGGATTTTGTTGAAAGTGGCACAGTTTGTTCTCATTAGTGACGGGAAGGTTTGTAGAGTACAGTTGTAATAAAATCCAATGTTTTTTTGTATTATATGAATACCGCACAAGAGTCTCAACTGCTCCCAACCGTCTAGTGCCAGTGAGACTATGGCATCCCAAATAGGGTATGTTGTGAGGCTGAAGGTAGTAGGGAGGGGAAGGAGATTGGGAATAGGAAAGTTGGGAAGTACCTGGCTATTCAGATCTGGTCACCAAACAGGGCCAAAGCCATTTCAAGCAACGTTTCGATTCTGAATGGTGGTCTTTCACCAGGGCGATACTTAGAGCATCTACCACTCTGTAAATAAACTTTTTTTTCATTATCTTTATATGAATTAAATGTGTTATTACACATATTAATGAAACAAAAGTTATTGGCGCACGCCGGGTTTGAACCCGCGACCTTCGGATTCGTAGTCGAGCGTCTCACCACTCGACCATGGAGGCCGTGTGTAAGACTGTTGCTATAACGTTTTTAAATTAGTATGAAAAACATTGAATCCGCCATGTTGTATTGAGGTTAGCCCAAAGACACGCCAGAGGAAGCTTAAAGTAACAATATATGGAGAGAGAGCTAATTCTTTTTACCCAACCTGTTCGATCCAGAAACTGCGACAACGCCAAATGCGCTTCAGTTTAGGACAAAACGTGTTGAACTAGAGTGGACTGTAAAACGATTATACTTGGTGAATGATTCGATTGTATTTTGGATAAATAGAAGGGTAAATTTATGCCAGTTTGCTCACTTTGAGATGTCTAGCGAGAGGTCACAGACTGTCTGTTCCGGGCGATGAAAGTTGAGTGGGCGAATCCTCCAGAGACGGATGCGAAGCGAGGCGCCGTCCCTGAAGGCACGAGCGATTGTAGGCAACTATGATCGAGTTAAAACGCGTCGCTCTTGACGTCCCGATCTTTGTGTTTCTTTCCGGGTGGTGGAGGTCGTTGTCGCCAGTTGTAACATACTTTACATACAAATAATGCGCGACAACAGAACAAACTGGCGGAGGTAGGAACTGGCAAAAGGTATCAGGTTATGACCTATCAAATTGTTGATTTTAGGATCCAACACAACCTTTACAAACTTTTAGGGTTTTTTACGTCGTACACCATGAGATAGAAAGAGACAGCAAAATTTCCCATATTATCACACCGTTTTAAAGAATTGTAAGAGTGTTTTTCGTGTCCCGCATCTCCGTTGACTCCGCCCACATGTTTTGATACTTGACATAAATTGACGTAACTCAACGGTTCTTTTAGGTTATATGCTAAATTTTTGTTCATGACAATACTGTGAAAAAGGTGGTTATACAAATAAACAAAAACATATCGACATGCTATGAACGGATGTATAAATAACGTACGCTTAGTCGTAGCCACGCCCAGGTCTAACCGAGTCAGGCAAAAATCATCAATACTGACTACAGAAGCGCTCCCTCCTGTATAATATTGTTTTTGAGATTCAAAACAAAGACACCAGCGTATTACACTGCCTGTATTTCAAACCAACCAGACGAGAGGATATTTAAATGATTTTTTTACAATCTGTCATCTACAGCAAGAAAATAGTTCCATTGAAAGGAAAATACAAACCATAGAACGTAGAAGAATGTCCATTTCCCCAGTTTCGCGGAGGCACGTCTGTGCTGCATTAAGTGCCTTCCAATGTTGACGACAGGCTGTATAATCTCAACACCCCATAATGATAGCAAAAGCCTTGCCAATTCCATGGAAGGAAACAAAACAACGTGTAAATGCAGCTTACCTGAAACAAGAGAGAAAAATGTATTAATAAATGTTCTAGATTTTCTTTTGGCTGTTGTAAAAATGCATCTTTTACGTTTCCCCCTTACCCTTAAAGGGCTGATTTTAAAACCGCTCGAATTTAAAAGAATCAATAATGATACGATGTGTTAATAATTTGTTACAAAAATACATTTTTTATTTATTCTTATAGTGAATACCGCAAGAGTCCCAACTGCGCCCAACCGTTTAGAGCCAGTGCGACTATGGCATCCTCTTTCAAGGTATGTTGTGAGGCTGAAAGTAGTGAGGAGGGGAAGAAGATGGGAAAAATGAAGGTCGGAAAGTACCTGGCTACTCAGATCTGGTCACCAAACACGGCTGAAGCCAATGACGTTACATATATATAGACACGTTATAGCCTTAGAATATTAACACAAAATGTGGCAAGCAAAACACACACGTTACCAGTAAATAATTCATCATTCAAATATCGGTCATGTATGACAAAGATGGACATTCATAGAATATGTGTGTATGAACGAAACAGATCCGAAGATCGGACCTCGTTCCATACTTGCTTGAAACGACCTCAAGCGACGCGTGACCGTTTAGTACTTAATCGGCTTAAACACCGATCACACCAACTAGCGTGATTATTGCTTGCCACCTTGAGAGCGCTACAACGTGTCTATATATATGTAACGTCATTGGATGAAGCCATTACAAGCAACGTTTCGCTTCTGAATAGTGGTATTTCACCAGGGCGATACTAAACTGTATCTACCACTCTGGAACGTGGCGCAAATATATCAAATATTATTTTATATGAATCAGATGTGTTATGACATATTAATAGAATGAAAAATTATTGGGCATGCTGGGTTTGAACCCGCAATCTCTAATTTCTCACCTCTAATAATTTACCATCGACAGATATTTTTTTAATGTAGGCAATACTTTCGCTAGATGACACGATATGAAAAATAATATTTGATAATACATTTCTAAAACAGGATAGAAAACAACTTTTCTTGGTGGTGTTTACAGGTGAGTTGACAAATCTTGCAGTGATAAGGCTGCTTTACTTTAGCTTAGTGCGTAGCATTCTAGAGAGTGGATCTCAGGTATGGGGGCCAGAGGACATCGCCTATGTAGCAATGGTCGAGAAAATTCAAAAGAAATTTTTACGGTTCCTCTACATGAGAGAGTTTGGTTTTTACCCATGGCTGTTTCCAACAGCGTTTATCTCGGGAATGCTGGGTATCTGCAGCCTTAGTTCGAGGAGGGATATGGCATTAGTGATTTTTGCCCATAACCTCCTGAACGGTGTATTAATAATACCTGACATCCTGGCGGAAATTGGATTTAATGTCCCTAATAATTTCACGCGAGGCCGCCAACACAGCCTTCTGCTTCTTCCCAGGTGCAGAACTAACTCACCAATGGTGACGCCCCTGGGAAGACTTGGTTAATTAACTGCCTCGCAGGAAATTTGGATATTTTCCACACGAGCTACAACAAGTTTAAGCAAGAACTAGCTATTAAGTTCTAACTATATTACGTACTTCTTGAAAACTATTTTTTTTGTTTTTAAACTTCTTTTTACTTCAATGTTTGTGTAATTGTGATTACCATTTTTTGTGTTTTTTCCAATGTTTTGGTGTAAAACTGTTTTGGCAAATATAAAATAAATTAATTAATTAAATACTTTGCGAAAACCGCTGTTTAGGTAGATATCAATGCATCGATAAAGTGCCATCATAAACAACCGATAAGTCGGCCATCGCAAAGCATCGATAAAGTGCCATCATAAACGACGATATAAAGCAGTATAGCCAATATTTTTACCCAACCTATACAAACTTACGATAAATTACTTTCTCTGGGTGTTCACGTCGTATACCACGAGAGAGAAAGAGACAAAAAAAGTCGTCACATAATATCGCAGCACTTTTAAGTATGTAAAGATGTTCTCCGTCCGCGCTAACTTCACGTCATCGAGTCGCATAACTTACGTCAACGGATTTTGAGGTTATTTTCTATGTTTGTGTCGATTAAGAAACTTGCAGTGGTTATAAAAATAAATCAAACAAATATGATGGTGATGTACGCTATGCGTGAATGTTCAAATAATACCAAACAAAGATTATAAAACATCACTTTTCAGAAGTGTGTCGACAGTTTTTAATATCTTTGAGCAAACTTTAGAATTTTCACATTTTTAATGATATACAGACATTAAATCAACAAAAAGCTTCCATTATTATTTAGGCAAACCTTCTGTTATTAGTGTTTGTGTAATATTTTGACAGTAAAAATCATTTTAATGGTGTATTGATATTGTTTTGTTTAATGTGTTCAAATATGTTCGTTAAAAATGACCGAATTCCATGTGGGCGGTAACTAATAGGCTATCCAACTTCCCTTAACATATCTTTGTCTCTTTCTATCGAGTCAGTATAAAGTCAACAATCCTGACTACACTATTTCGCAAAGGCACATCTCCGTGTCCTTTAAGTTAGCGACCAACTAGACAAGCTATTACACTAAATATTATTTGAAACTAGTACAACAGATATATATATATATTTAGGTTTTTTAATTTTATTTAAACAATAATTATAATTATTTTTAATTTTTGAAAAACAATTTTTAGTTAAAATTTCTGCTAGGTAATTATTTTTACGCGTGACAGCTTTTTCGCCCTCTGAGGGCATTATCAAACTTTTAACTTGAAATTGAAGAACTTTTAACTAAAAATTGTTTTTGTACAAATTTTAAATAATTATTATTATGTTTTAAATAAAATTAAAAAACCTAAGAATTAAAATGGAGTTCTACAAAATAAACTCGAAAACCATAAATAGGTACAACATAACGGAAGCTTATAAAACCGGCCCTCACAGGACCAAAGAACCAACAGAGCTATGTTTTTCGTATCCTCGCGTAATTCCGTTCTATACCCATAACTTCTCGCGACGCAGCGGGTGGCACAAAACTAATTGCCTCATTTGTTGGCTTATTCATCAACGTCACTCGCGACAGACGTGATTACTGATGGCTCTAGGTTCATTGGACCACCGTATTAAATGTCATAACAAAAATTAAAAGCCGTGATTACATAAAGACTCACTCAAAGTATCTCCGAGTCCAACAGAATTAGTCCATAAAAAAGGTCGTGGCAACAGATTAAATAATTTAGAAGCACTAGAAATAAAGAAAGCCGTTAAAATTAATAGTCAAATTCTGAATATATATTAAACAGATAAACTTTGTTTATAACCACTTTATTATTTAATATTACGTCTACCGGTTTCGAAAGTACCCTTCCATCATCAGGATAATATTAAAATTAACATAAAATATAAAATGCTGAGATATACATACATATTTAGGAGTTGGAACGGGAAGGAGAAGGGGTAATTATATTATCTCAGCATTTTATATTTTTTAATGTTAATTTTAATATTGTCCTGATGATGGAAGGGTACTTTCGAAACCGGTAGACATAATATTAAATAATAAAGTGGTTATAAGCAAAGTTTATGTGTTTTATTTATAAATATGGCAAGCCACAAAATAAATGCTTTTTACCAATATATTCTTAATAATTTGAGATGGTCGATATCAGAAGTGGGTGCACCGGTGGTTCCAGTTACCGGTGACCGGCGAGGAACCGGTTATTTATTCAGTTCTTTTTGGAACCGGTTCTTGGCGCCAGAAAAGTTCCTCCATGAAAATTGTTTTATTACATAGGAAAAAAAAGAGAAATTCTGAAAACGAAAAGAGCTGGAACAGGTTCGTCGCAAAAAAAAATTCATAGATAATTAGGAACCGGTTCCATAAATAACCGGTTCCTCTGAGAAATAAAATCGACGGTTCCAGTGACCGGCTTGGAACCGGTTCCTTTTGACCGGGACAGCAATATCGACCATATCTTTTACTTCGTCCAGTAGTCCAATATTAGGTATATTTCCCGTAAGCTCGTGAAATTTCTCATTATTTTTATCACGTTTTGCTTCTTTGATTTCATAGTATCTGTCTCTTTCCCTCTGTTGCTTTGTTATAATTCAAATGTTACTCCGGTTTCGCTTAGCCTAAGCAACATTAGGGCACAAATAAAGCTTAAAAAATACATAATGTGCACTTTTACAATATACTCGAACATTCAGAGAGAGAACACAATAAAAAATAAAATAAGAGAACAGTGAGAAAACAAAAGAACAACATTTAAATTATAATAAAGGAAAGAGCATCCTTGTATACGTGGATTGCCGATTTTTTGAGGGAGAGGTCGATTCAGACGGTTGTTGGCGGTATCACCTCTTCCTCTCATTCAATTAATGCTGGCGTCCCCCAAGGATCGGTTCTGTCTCCAACTTTGTTTTTGTTGCACATCAACGACCTTTTGTCATGTGCACCAATACATTGTTACGCGGATGACAGTACAGTTCATGATGGTTTTTTGTTTGACAAGCCCCCAAAGGGCACAGAAACAAAAACGGCTCGAAGGGCTTTGAAGCAGAGAATGGACGAGTACCTTGAGAGAATCTCCTCTTGGGGTAAGAATAATCTCGTCGAATTTAATGTTTCAAAGACCCAATCATGTCTGATTACGACTAAAAGTGATCCAAATGATAATTTAGTCTCCTTCAACGGAAGTAATCTTCCCAACAAACCTTCCATTGAGATGCTTGGTGTAACCTTAAGTGACCAGTTAAGGCACCGGGGCTCCATCGAAGCCAGAGTAAAGTTAACCTCTCAGAAGTTGGGCGTGTTGTACAGGGCCCGTAGATACTTCAGTAGTACACAACTGCTGACCTTGTACAAATTGCAAGTACGCCCCACTGTTGAATTTGGCAGCCATCTCTGGTCTGGAGCCCCTAAATACATGAAAAAAACCCTTGACTCTGTGCAGAAACGGGCGGCCCGTTTGATAGATTCTCCTATCTTAACAAACGGATTGCAAACTTTGGAGCACAGACGTCAGGTGGGAATGCTGTCCTTGTTCTACAGGTATTTCAATGGAAGATGCTCCGAGGAACTTGCGTCATTGATCCCTTCGGCACCGGTGCATAGTCGGGAAACTCGCCAAACGCGCGCCCAACATTTGTACACGGTTTACATTCAATACATGAGAACGGGTCGCTTTTACGACTCGTTCTTATGTTCAACAGCTCGGCTATGGAACGATTTGCCGGCTTCTGTGTTTCCTCCCTCCTTCAACATGGGCCTCTTCAAGACCCAAGTTCACTCCTTCCTTTCCTCAAAAAAACCCTCCACACAGCATCCCCAAAGATGACGTAGGCCCTAAGGGAAATTGTTTTCCTCAAGGCCTCCTGTGTGGAGTTATTGTAAAACAAAAAAAAAAAAAAAAGAGAGAAAGAGACAACTCTGCAACTGAGAAGGTGATTAGAAAAATACGAAATTTAATGAGTTTACAGGAAATATATCTAATATTGAACTACTGGACAAATTTACCTGATAATTAAAAATATGACTATTAATTTGAATGGATTTCTTAATTTCTAGTGCTTCTAAATTATTTAATCTGCTGCCATTACCAATTTTGTGAAGAGTGCAGTTATATATACTTACAGAGAGAGAACATCATATAAAAAAATAAGAGGACAGTGAGAAAACAAAAGAATAACATTGTAAGTATGACAAAGGAAAAGAGGGAGGAAAACAGGCAATATGAATTGAAAAAGGCAAAACGTCAACTGAGAAGTTGATTGAGGGTCAGTAATCAAAAACACACTCTTTTAGGCTCTCTAGTACAAGTGCAACAACAAATTATTTATCTGTTAACTCTATAAGGGTAGAGAGGAAAATGTCTAAGGTTTGCGGTTAGTACAATTCTTGAATAGTAATAGCGAAAAATGCAAGGCTGATGTGAGCATAATGAATAGGATCAAGAAAGGGACGCTTAGGTGGTTTGGGCATGTAGAGCGAATGAACGAAGAAAGGAGTATGAAAAAAATACATGATGCGAAAGTGAATGGAAGAAAAAGTCGAGGACGCCCAAGGAAGACAACGTGGCACGATCAAGTAAATCAAATACTTGAATCGGGTCATGTGAAGAGTCAGAATAACAGAAGAGTATGTATAAGATGATGTATGAATGAGAATGAAGCAAGGAGTGTGTGCCAAGACAGAGTTATATGGCGGTCTGTCAAATACTTGAATCGGGTCATGTAAAGAGTCAAAATAATAGAAGAGTATGTATGAGACGATGTATGAATGTGAATGAAGCAAGGAGTGTGTGCGGCAAGACAGAGTTGTATGGCGATCCGTCCTCTCTGCCTACTCCTGCGTGGAAACGGTGTGATGGTTAGTTATTCAGTTATTTAGAACAGTAATATTTTAAATTCTTTACGAAATGCACACTGCAAGTTTAGGTAAAACGTTCAAAAATGTATTTGCTGGTTTTTAAAATGCACATTTGACTTATTTATAGTATTGCTTGAATATTGACGGATAGAACCTAAACGCAATCCAAATACTAAGTTTAGAGATCGCGCTGCAGGAGTATCGGGGCCGAAGGCTTGGAATAAACTACCTCCGGAACTAAGATGTAACGAGCCCAACAGAATTTCGGTCCAAACTGAAAACTTACCTTTTCAGACTCTCATATCCTCAAATTCATCAAAAGTATCTCAACATAATCTGTCTCTCGACGAATCACCTTAATATGTACAAATTTGAACCAAGTCCTGTACTGTACGACAAATTCAAAAAATTCATTTTTTAATTTCGCTCCCATGCCCTAAATCGGAAAAAAAATCATAATTATATTATAATTTTAAGTTAATAAGTGTGCATATCTGATGGGACCTGCCAGGTAAGTATGTTCCTGTATATTTTCTTATTTAAACTAGAAATTAATATTTAATAATAGAAAATAAGATCTGTACAGCGCCCTTGAGGTAATTTTTGACAAAAACGGCGCTATACAAATCATCCAAATATTATTATTATTATTGATAATAAGAATGCTGCAAAGTGACGTTTAGCGTCATTCTTGAGTGCCTTAAGTAAAAACATATAAATTGTATATATATATATATATTAGGAAGATATAAGATATAAGGATATATATTAAAATAAACTAAACAGCGTCTTTCGAAATATCAAGTGGGTCTTTTTTCAAAAAATACAAACAGCAGCTGGAGTATCTCAGACCTAACCCAATATTTTAAACCTATCAAAACATTTCCTCTGGCTGCATCAAAGCGTTTCCTTTGAAAGCGGCAAAACGGTTTAAAGCTCAAATGTGCATTGACTCGAGTGCAGGAAATCTGCCACATTATTTACTCTCCGTTGGCTTTGACTTCCATCAAAACAGCTACCATGATTTTAGAAGAAAACGTCAACTCTCACACTCTGACAAATGAAATACTATCAAATACCAGATGGAATAAAACGGCGGCCTCCATGGTCGAGTGGTAAGACGCTCGACTACGAATCCAAAGGTCGCGGGTTCAAACCGGCGCGCGCCAATAACTTTAATTAAATTAATTTGCGTCAAAACACATTTATTAATACAAAAATAATTAAAATTATATTTGCGGCACGTAGTCCAGCGTATTACCATTCGACTATGGAGGCCGCCTGGGTAGAAACGTGATGCATTTTACCACTGGGCTACTATTCCTTTGCATTCATGAATATTCCTTCTGACATATTATATTAAATTATGAAAAAATACAAAAACCCTTTATTCGTGTAGATATTAAAATTTATATAGGGCCCTTGGGGTGATTATTCACAAAAAAATATATCCCAATGTTATTGTATTTATTATCAAAGAACACGGCCTCCATGGTCGAGTGGTAAGACGCTCGACTACGAATCCAAAGGTCGCGGGTTCAAAACCGGCGTATGCCAGTAACTTTTATTTAATCAAAATGTGTCAAAATACATCTAATTCATGTAAAAACAATAAAAATTATATTTGTGGCACGTTCCAGAGTGGTAGATACTCCAAGTATCGCCCTGGTGAAAGACCACCATTCAGAATCGAAACGTTGCTTGAAATTGCTTTAGACGTGTTTGGTGACCAGATCTGAATAGCCAGGTACTTCCCAACCTTCCTTTTCCCAATCTCGTTTCCCTCTCCACTCCCTTCAGCCTCACAACATCCCTTATTTGGGGATGCCATAGTCTCACTGGCTGTAGACGGTTGGGAGCAGTTGAGACTCTTGTGCGGTATTCATATAAAAATAACACCTGTCACATGACAGATGTCTTCCCAGATGCACAATTTAAATTGAGACAAACAAAGATAACTGACTAACCATCACGCTGGACCGTCACACAATTCTGTCTCGGCACACACTCCTCGCTTCATTAACATTTATACATCGTCTCATGCATACTCTTCTGTTATTCTGACTCTTCACATGACCCGATTCAAGTATTTGAGTTACTTGATCGTGCCACGCTGTCTTCTTCGGGCGTCCTCGACTTCTTCTTCCATTCACTTTCGCAACAACAAGAGAAAGAGGTAATTATTCATATGATGAAATTGAACAATTATTGAAAATGTATTCATTAGAAAAGCGCAGGAAAGACTTTAATTGAATTTTCATTTACAAAATCATTAATTGTTTAATTGACTCACCTTCTCTGTTGCAACTTCCAGTTCAACATTCCTTGCCGTAGACTCAGAAACAATGAATTGCTGTTCCTCAATCATCACTATACAAATTATGGGTATAATTCTCCAATGTCCAGAATGTCAAGTGTAAAGGCCCACCCATTCGCGCCACTTGTGCAGTTTAACCCATGTCAAGAACCATTCGTACAAATGTCATTTTGTATTTCTTAATTGCTTCTTTTAATGTCTTTCTGTCTTTAAAATTGTATTGTAAGGTTAGATTTCTAAAATCCTTTTGAACGTGCATTATTCCATAGACCACATGTTGGACTATGACCTTTAAGTTGACCATTTGCTACGACTCTGTTCTACCCTCAACCCATTTCATCTCGGCATTCCTATTCAGATCGCACTGCCGTGCGGTCCTTAAATATCTTCAGTTGAAGGTTTAATAATTATACTTAATAAATTCTTCCAATAAAAATTATACAAGTAAAGTGATTTTATTTTATTCTACATCCCCGAACAAAAGCGCGCCTTACCCAAAGAAGCATCTGTCGAGTTCTTCAGAGAACATAACACAAGACTTGTCAACTCAAGCCATGGTCTTGAAATTTTTGGTAGCAGTCTAAATGATTTTCGTCATTCTTTACGACTCTATCAAAACTTTGTATTTACCATGGCTTGAATGTTCATTCTTTTGTTTATTTTGTCCTATTTTTTTCATCTCTTCATTTATTATTATGTATGTGCTATTCTTTCTCTGTTGCTCTTTTTTCCATTTCGTGTTTTATGTATTTTTTGTATTTGGACTTTAGTTCGTTAATTTATAAATAAATAAATAAACACATATTTTTTTCGCTCAATAACAGACGAATTAGAGTGAAAAGCTTCCACTGGTATTACCCACGGTAGGACTGCTCGCACTTTCAATTTCACCTGTTTAGCTTAGTGTAAATAAATTTTGTTCGATACTATACTCTAGATAGTGAATTTTCGATCAGGCCCTAGGAAAATGAGCAAATAAAACTGACAAGATATTGAAAAAAAAAACATTTTTTATTGATTGAGTTTGTGTATTTAAGAAGTATGCTTACGAGATGGAAAGGCTGATGAGGATATTGAAAGAAGGGAGAATGCAGGAAACTCCATTAACGGAGGACTGAACGCTGTTGGGGCAAATAAGAAATTGTCGAAAGAAGCGAAGCTAGCAGTCCACAATGGAGTGCTTATACCAATCCTGCTGTATGGCAGTGAGGCATGGAACTGGCAGAGGAAGGATGCAAGTAGACTGAATGCTGTGGAAATGAGATCCCTGTGTGGTAAAACCATGTATGACCGTTTTAAAAATGTGGATATCCGGAGAGAATGCAAGGCTGATGTGAGCGTAATGAATATAATAGGAAGAAAGGGACGCTTAGATAGTTTGGGAATGTAGAGCGAATGAACGAAGAAAGGAGTGTGAAAAGAATACATGAAGCGAAAGTGAATGGAAGAAGAAATCGAGGACGCCCGAGAAAGACGTGGCACGATCAAGTGAATCAAATACTTGAGTCGGGTCATGTGAAGAGTCAGAATAACAGAAGAGTATGTACGAGACGATGTATGAATGTGAATGAAGCAAGGAGTGTGTGCCAAGATAGAGTTGTATGGCGGTCCGTCCTCTCTGCCTACCCCTGCGGGGAAACGGCGTGATGGTTGGTTAGTTAGTTGAGAGAAAAATCACCTTTAGATATATAAATTTTAATCAATTTCCCTTACTGTAAATTCGCTCTACCGCCCTAAAATCTAACGATATCAAACATAAGTAATTAAAATAAATATCAATTTTAACCTCAGAGCGATAATATACAAGAGAGAGCGCTGCTGTAGTCAGTTTTGATGAGCTTTTCCGGACTTGGCTAGACCTGGATGCGGCTAGGACTAGGGCTAGGGTATTTATACATCTTATATATTAAGTATAACCACTTTTTCAAATTATTGTTACAAACAAAAATATAGCATATAACCTAAAAAACCGTTGAGTTATGTCAATTTATGTCGAATATCAAAACGTGTGGGCGGAGTCAACGGAGACGTGGGACACGAAGAACACTCTTACGATACTTTAAAGCGGTGTGATAATTTGGGAAATTTTGTTGTCTGTTTCTTTTTCATGGCGTACGAAGTTAAAACCCGGATAAAGTGATTTACCCCAAGTTTGTATAGATTGGGTAAAAATAATTTGCTCTCTCTCCATATATTGTTACTCCAAGGTTTCAACTTTACCAATTTTATGTCCTCCAAGTGCTTAAATGTATATTTTTTTGAACTCTAAATAACTTAGGTAATAGTTAATTCTAGTATTACTATTATTTTTAGAATCATAGAACATCTTAGATGTTTAAATAACCACTGTTTTTCTGAATTCACCAATAATCTTATTGAAAAAGCTCGTACCTTCAATAAAAGCACCGGTGCTTATATTCTCCATAAAAAAGGTCGTGGCAACAGATTAAATAATTTAGATGAACTAGAAACTGTGAAAAATCACCTCATGGGCGCTGTACAGATCTTGTTAAATTGTAATGTTTATGTAAGATGGAATGCGGCCGCCCTAACAGATTTAGACCAACGTGGGCAAATGTCATCGAGCTGTCGTAAGGGTGTCACTTGGGTGATTTGTTGGATGCCTGGTTCGCTCGCGTTCGGGAACAGTCGGTCGAGATCGGCACTCCCCCGCCCCCCCTGCCGGTTCCCGGGCCGGCGGTCGAAGGGTCACATCTGGACAAGGGTCAAAGCAAGTGACCATTCTGGGCTATGGCACTGCATTTAAAACACTGATATTTAAAGATTAAAATAATTTCTTAAAAATCGAAATTACGTCGAAACTAGTCACTTTAAAATTATTTAGAGTTTATTCACTTAACCTATACACAACAACGGTAATTTAAGTGTAATTTTAATGAAGTTATTTGTAAAACATCCTACTTATTTGGCGAAAAATAACAATAAAATAATAATCAGTTAAATTTGTCCAGTAGTCCAATATTAGGTATATTTCCCGTAAACTCTTAAAATTTATCAGTATTCTTTAATCTCCTTCTCAGTCGACGTTTTGCCTCTTTCATTTCATATTTTCTGTCTCTTTCTCTCTGTTTCTTTGTCATATATATTTTATTTTATTTCGTGATTACCGCACAAGAGTCTTAACTGCTCCCAACCGTCTAGAGCCAGTGAGACTATGGTATTCCCGATAGGGGTACGTTGGGAGGCTGAAGGAAGTGGGGAGGGGAAGGATATGAGGAAGGGGAAGGTTTGGAAGTACCTGGTTATTCAGATCTGATCACCAAACACGGCTAAAGCCATTTCAAGCAACTTTTCAATTGTGAATGGTGGTTTTTCACCAGGGCGATACTTAGAGTTTCTACCACTAAATGTTATTCTGTTGTTTTCTCACTGTTCTCTTATTTTATTTTATATTTTGTTATCCATCTGTGTATTTGCAAATAGATTTAATTGCACAATTTTTATTTTTTGTTCAGTTTAATTTCGTACGCTGATGATTCTTAGGCCAAGGTCATAAAAAATATATCAAAATCTGTGGCCTTTTACAAGATTATTATTTCATTTATTTTAATTAATTTTTTTTTTTATTTGGTTTTTTAATTTTATTTAAACAATAATTATTATTATTTTTTTTAAACAAAGAGCTCTGCGATTTAATTATTTTTACGCGTGACAGCTGTTTCGCCTTCTGAGGGCACTATCAAACTGTCTCATCAAGACAGTTTGATAATGCCCTCAGAAACGAAACAGCTGTCACGCGTAAAAATAATTACATCGCTGAGCTTTTAACTACAAATTGTTTTTAAAAAAAATAATAATAAAAATAATTATTGTTTAAATAAAATTTAAAAAACCTAAAAATTAAAATGGAGTTCTACAAAATAAACTTTAAAACCATAAATAAAAATATTTCAATTTACTTCATTAAAAAAAAAGTTTAGTACAAAAGATAACAATATTGATCGTAGAGTCTTTCAGAATACACTTTATCTTAACAGAAAATACAACACGAGTAAACGCTCAATTTTAAAATGCTGGCGAAACTAAATTCTGCAATCCTTCGCTTAGTGCTGCGCTGGCAGTAATTCTTCATTCGTATTAGCGTTCGCTAAGACTCGATTGGTAACAGTGGCCATAAAGCAAGCAATTCCGAACCTTGCGGTTTAAGTTACAATTTCCTCCACCGAAGAGAAGAACTGATAGAACTTTTTCTTACCTCTGAAATTATTTTCAACTGTCAAAATTTTTCCTTTGACAGATTTCATTAGAGTCGAGAAATCCTGTGCGAATTGGAGACATCAGTTCGCTTTCAATGAAGTTACAAATATATAGACACGTTATAGCCTTAGAATATTAACACAAAATGCAGCAAGTAACAAACACACTTAGGTTACCATTAAATTCATCATTCAAATATCGGTCTTGTACCATCGTATATGACAAAGATAGACATTCGTAGAATATGTATATTTGACCGATCGGTAGCTGAGTGGACAAACGCTTCGGATTCCCACCCGGGCGTCGTGGATTCAATTCCTTCTGCTGGCTAAGTCCTCCATCATTGCACAAGCAACATCTTCCGCGTCTTATGATGGCAGTAGGAGTTTTTCAAATATTGTCAGGTTATTCGTAATCCGGAAATGTTTGTCTTTCTTTAAAAACAAAAAAATGTGTGTATGAACGAAACAGATGTAGGATCGGACTGCGTTCCGTACTAGCTAGTAGCGTTGAATTCTCTGGTAAGAATGAGATAGCACTTCGCTCACTCGCTTACGCGCAGACTTCATAATGTTGGTCAAAAATGGAGATAGTTGTGTTGTCTAAAATAATGAGTAATTTGCAACAATTAGAAATGAAAGAAACGGAAAGGCTGATAAGAATATTGAAAGAAGGGTGAATGCAGGAAACTCCATTAATGGAGGACTGAACGCTGTTGGGCCAAATAAGAAATTGTCCAAAGAAGCGAAGCTAGCAGTCCACGATGGAGTGCTCATACCAACCCTGATGTATGGCAGTGAGGCATGGAACTGGCAGAGGAAGGATGAAAGTCGACTGAATGCTGTGGAAATGAGATCTTTGAGACGGATGTTCGGTAAAACCATGTATGATCGTATTATAAATGTGGATATCCGGAAAGAATGCAAGGCTGATATGAGCGTAATGGATAGGATCAAGAAAGGGACGCTTAGATGGTTTGGGCATGTAGAGCGAATGAACGAAGAAAGGAGTGTAAAAAGAATATATGATGCGAAAGTGAATGGAAGAAGAAGTCGAGAAAGACATGGCACGATCAAGTAAATCAAATACTTGAATCGGGTCATGTGAAGAGTCAGAATAACAGAAGAGTATGTATGAGACGATGTATGAATGTAAATGAAGAAAGAAGTGTGTGCCAAGACAGAGTTGTATGGCGGTCCGTCCTCTCTGCCTACCCCTGCGTGGAAACGGCGTGATGGTTAGTTAGTTAGTTAGTTAGAAATGAAATGTTAATCCTTGACTTTTAGTTGTCTTTGCAGTGTAATTGAACCACTTTCTCATGACACACGAGGGCTTTTTTTAAATTTGATTTTATGGATTCTTTCCTAATCCTCTACTAACTAGCCGGGGCTTATTCAAATACCCCTCATAATTACTATCTAACTACTGCGGCTAATTAGGCCTTATTACTAACACCATCTGATGGTTTTATTTAATTGACTGAGTTTAATTTCACATTAGTGTTTTCTTATGGAAAAGATCTTAACTGGAGACACACGAGGGCATTTTGGCACTTATTTTTGTAATTTGATTAGACATAGTAAACGACCTCAAGCGACGCGTGACAGTTTGGTACTAAATCGGTTCAAACACCGAGCACTACAACTGGCGTGGTTTTTGCTCGCCACTTTGATAGAGCTACAACGTGTCTATATATTTTTAACGTCGTTGTTCGCTTCTACATCGGTGTGGATCGCTCTTCTAGAGATTATCTGCTCAGTGTTATTACCGCACTTGATAGCCCACTCGAGTGGGTGTTATTGTAGTATCTCAGTCATTTAAAACGACATTAAAACGACTTTACGAAGACATAAAGCAGCCGAAACCAAGTATTTTCGCAGAGACAATTCCGATACCGTGCTCTTAAGGTTCCCACCGAACATTTTGAGTTTTATTTCAACCTTAGAGTATACAAGAGGTAGCCTAAGCCAAGGCAGTGAAGTCAGTTTAGGACTTGTTTTTGATGATTTTAACATGACTCGGCGCAAATGGGCGTGGCCAAGACTAAGGCTACGGTATTTATACATCCATTCATATCACATATCGACATAATGTTTTTGTGTATTCGTATGGCCACTTTTTCACGGTATTTTTATCAACAAAAATATAGCATCTAACCTAAAAAACCGTTTAGTTGTGTCAAGTTTAGTGGCAAAATAAAAAATGTGGGCGGAGTCCCGCCGTTAACCAGCGAAGATAGCCAGCTTAAGATCATTACGACAGTATATAGAAGCGGTCAAAGAAATTCGTTGTCTCTTTCTCTCTCATGGTGTGCGATGTAAAAACTCGGAAAAAGCGATTTATTACAATTTCGGATGGGTTAGGTGAAACAAATTAGATATCCCTCCATATATTGTTACTTCAAGATTTCAACCTTACGGACGACCAAAAACTATATTCAAGTCATTTAAGGAATACACATTTTCTTTTCCTATATTATATTTTATTGCAGGGAGCTTGAAGTAACAATATATTTTATTTATTTTTATTTTTATTTTATTTTATTAACGCCTTTAAGGCTTTTACATAAATACATTTTTTAAATAAAGGAGTACAATAGATGGGTAGAATATAACATTAAGAGAAAAGTTAGTATTTAACTGCAAGTATATAAATATAGCGTAGGTTTATACATATAATAACAATAACCTTTGTGTTCTATTGAAAACATTCAAGTAAGCTAGATTTTAATTTGGAAACAGTGTTGTAACGGTAAACATATGGAGCGAGAGCTAATTATTTTTACCCAACCTACACAAACTTGCGATAAATCACTTTCTCCGGGTTTTCACGTCGTACACCATGAGAGAAAAAGAGACAACAAATATAATACACCACGTTACATTTTTTTATTAAATTTGTTTTATTTGAATTCAAAACAAAGTCCAAATTGTCCAGAGCCAGTGGAACTGTGGCACCCTTAATTAGGGTATGTTGAGAGGCAATGGCGTGGAGAGAGTTTTCGATCAAGGTAGGCAGTAGGAACAGGGGATTAATTAATAATAAAGATATGTACCAACCTTGGAGAAACAATGTATGAAGAGAGAGAGCTAATTATTTTTACCCAACCTATACAAACTTGCGATAAATCACTTTCTGCGGGTTTTCGCGTCGTACACCATGAGAGAAAAAGAGACAACAAATATAACACACCGCTTCTACGTACTGTCACGATGATCTTGGTCTCCTGGGTCACCGCGGGACTCTGCCCAATTTTTTTTTTACTATGCCACTGAACTTGACACAGCTAAACGGTTTTTTAGGTTAGATGCTATATTTTGTTGATAACAATACTGTGAAAAAGTGGTTATGCGAATAAACAAAAACATTATGTCGATATGTAATATGAATGGATGTATACATACCCTAGCCTTAGTCTAAGCCATGCCCAGATCCGCCGAGTCCGGTGAAAATCATCAAAAACTGACTACACTGCCTTGGGTAGATACCACTCTATATACTCTAAGGCAGGGAGGTAGCTAAATATGGATTTCGCAATTTTCGACAGATATTCCCAGGTTCCGAATAACCTTACAATATTAAAAAAAACTACTGCTACCATCATAATAAGCAAAAGCGTTGCTTGTGCAATGATGGCGGATTTAGCTAGCAGAGAAATTGAACCCCCGACGCCTTTTATTTGATTTTTTTTAAGTTAATATCACACAACAGTCCCAACTGCTCCCAACCGTCTAGAGCCTGTAAGACTATGGTATCCATCGTTGGGGTATTTTGTAAGGCTGAAAGTGGTGGGAGGGGGGAGGAGATGAGGAAGGGGAAGGTTGGGAAGTAGCTGGCTATTCAGATCTGTCCACAAAACACGGCTAAAAGCCATTTCAAGCAACGCTTCGAAGAATATCTCAGGAAACAACTAATTCAAAATTAAAATTTGGTCCTTGCCGCTCCTCTTTATTGCAAAAAAAAAAAACTATTAAGAAATCGTTTTACGGTAGGAATTTTTAATAATCAATTACAATCGATTCAATTGTGTGGACTATATTTTGAAAATCCGTGCTTCTCACACGCACAGATTTATTTTTTTTGATTTTATTTATTTATTTATTTATTTTTATACGCCCTCATGGGCTTTTACATAACATAGGTATAAAATAAAATAACAGTGACATAAAAAATAACAATGACATAAAAAATAACAATGCGCCCAAAAACATTTGATGCGACGATTTGATTACGCCCAAGAAAATTAACACTAGTATTTAAGAAAGAGGTATGATATTATAGCCTTCTTGTAACTAGTTATGGATTCTTTCGTAATCCTCTGCTAACTAGCTGGGGCTTATGCAAATACCCCTCATAATGTCTATCTAACTAGTACTGCGGCTCATTAGGCCTTATTACTATCATCATCTGATGGTTTTATTTACTTGACTGAGTTTATTTTTACATTAGTGTTTTCTTAGGGAAAAGATCTTTACTGGATTAAAAACCCTAAGCAAGGAGTCACACGCACAGTTGTATGTGGCTTGCTCAAGCGTCGGGAGACCTTCTGATTTATTCATATATGGTATGCACCTGAGAAAACTTGAGAATATTATGTATTCAAAAGCAATTCAATAAAAAGAATTAAAACAACAACTTTTTTTTTCTTTGAGTTGCATTGCAAAGCATGCCGGGAATTCGCTAGTCTTAAATACAAATTGCGTACATCCCGAGTGCATCTTCGTAAAACATTTGCCCTTTTGTCACAAAATTAATTCAAGTGGTTTAACATCACAAAAGGTGTAAAACAAGGCTGTGTAATGTCACCGTGGTTGTTCAATTTGTACATGGATAATTGAATGCAAGAATTGAAAGGTGTGGGCTTGGGCGCGAAAATGAACAATGTGAAAGTTTGTTGCCTATTGTATGCGGACGATGCGGTGCTGATTGCTGACAATATGGAAGATCTACAGTTTCTCGTGACTAGGATGAACCAAGTATGTATGCAAAATGAGTTGATGATGAATGTAAGTAAGTCCAAAGTCATGGTGTTTGAAAAAGAGAGTACGAGTACAGCGTGCAATATAGTTGTGAATGATGAATACTTGGAGCAAGTGGATGAGTTTGTGTATTTAGGAAGTATGTTTACAAGAGACGGAAAGGCTGATAAGGATATTGAAAGAAGGGTGAATGCAGGAAACTCCATTAATGGAGGACTAAACACTGTTAAGGTAAATAAGAAATTGTCCAAAGAAGCGAAGCTAGCAGTCCACAATGGAGTGCTTATACCAACCCTGATGTATGGCAGTGAGGCATGGAACTGGCAGAGGAAGGATGAAAGTAGACTGAATGCTGTGGAAATGAGATCTTTGAGACGGATGTGCGGTAAAACCATGCATGACTGTATTACAAATGTGGATATCCGGAAAGAATCTAAGGCGGATATGAGCGTAATGGATAGGATCAAGAAAGGGACGCTTAGATGGTTTGGGCATGTAGAGCGAATGAACAAAGAAAGGAGTGTGAAAAGAATATATGATGCGAAAGTGAATGGAAGAAGAAGTCGAGGACGCCCGAGAAAGACATGGCATGATCAAGTAAATCAAATACTTGAATCGGGTCATGTGAAGAGTTAGAATAACAGAAGAGTATGTATGAGACGATGTATGAATGTAAATGAAGCAATAAGTGTGTGCCAAGACAGAGTTGTTTGGTGGTCCGTCCTCTCTGCCTACCCCTGCGGAGAAACGGCGTGATGGTTAGTTAGTTAGTTAGTTAGTTAATTCAAATGTGAATCTGGGCAGACCCGAATCAAATTAAAATAAAATAAAATATGTGTTCTTCCCAGTAATTTTCCATTGAAATGTGTTGTTAGGCTGTCCAACCTCCTTCGAACATCCTTATTCCAGTGATTGCATTTTCCGCATGCTGAACTCAATGTGCTTACTTTAATCTCTGTTCTAACAGTCTAGTTTCTTTTGCAGCTTATTTCATATTATTTCTACAAATTAGACTAAGCGAACTAATACTTTTTATCGGCGTTGCATGGCTAGTTTTTAAAAAGAAAATAATTTTAAAGATTGTAGTATGCTGCAACACTCTATTGTATGATTACCAACTAACTAATCATCACGCCGTTTCCCCGTAGGAGTAAGCCGAGAGGACGGACCGCCAAACAACTCTGTCTTGGCACACACTCTTTGCTTCGTTCACAATCATACATCGTCTCATACATACTCTTCCGTTATTCTGACTCTTCGCGTGGCCCGATTCAAGTTTTTGATTCACTTGATCTTGTAACGTTGTCTTCCTCGGGCGTCCCCGACTTCTTCTTCAATTCGCTTGCGTATCATATATTCGCTCATTCGCTCTACATGCTCAAACCATCTAAGCATCCCTTTCTCGATCCTATTCATTACGCTTACATCAGCCTTGCATTCTTTCCCGATATACACATTTTTTACATGGTCATACGTGGTTTTACCGCACGTACGTCTCAGGGATCTCATTTCCACAGCATTCAGTCTACTTTCATCTTTCCTTTGCTATTTCCATGCCCCATTGCCATACATCAGGATTGGTATAAGCACTCCATTGTGGACTGCTAGCTTCGCTTCTTTGGACAATTTCTTATTAGTGCTAACAGTTAATTACAACAAAATGAGCCCCAAAAAGTTAAAAAGTATACAAACAACGTTAAACTAACGTTAGATTAAAGAATAAAAAATCCAAACAAAACCAAAAATGATTAAACGCATTTACAAAAAAAAACAGCTCGATACTGTCACCAATAAACCACGTTCTGGGTGAAGCATTTAGCATACATAGTTAAAGCATTCTGAGAATTTAGGGTCCCTTTTTGGTGCTTATGGACTCCACAGAGAGTGGCGGCACGCGTGACATCTTTTCTCGTGTCATTTTATCCGAATCTTTACATTTTTACGTACCGAGGTCCACAAGGGAGGCTGTGAGAAGATCGGACCAAAGTGGAAGTCGCAATTTCAATATAAAGTTTTTTTAATCATATACATGGCCTGTTCAAAAGAAAAGGTGATTTTGAATTTTCGCGGGCTGTGTACATTCGATTATCGATTTTTTTGTTATGTTGGTACACTTATGTTTATCATATGTTAGCATTACCAGCCATTTTGAATTAGTGGTTTGTTTTTTATAACTGGAAAGGTTAGTCACGTTTTTGTGCGTTCTTCCATTTTTTACTTTTGAAAAAAATGGATCAAAGAATAAAATCCATGATTTGTTTTTCCACAACTCCAGGACGCTCTTTTTTGAGACAAAGTAGACTCGCCGAATGCCACAGTCAACATTTTAAGTGCGTTGGAGCACTTTATTCCACTTTTAACGGAAAATTTAATACATATTCTTTGATCCATTTTTTTTCCAAAGGTAAAAACTGAAGAACACACAAAAACGTGACTAACCTTTTCAGTTGTCAAAAACAAACCACTAATCCAAAATGGCTGATAATGCTAACATATGTGTACCAACAGAACAACAACAAAAAATCGATAATCGAATGTACACAGCCAGCGAAAGTTCAAAATTCACCTTTTCTTTTAAACAAGCCTCGTATAAAGCAGCGAGAGTTGAGGCGAACACAGTACTCACACGGATGCATTACTTGCATACAGCGTGTTTCAAACGTATCACAGCGACAATTATTGATTGAAGCGCGCGGTTCCGAATACTTTCTCGCTCTTGTCTAAAGCACTGTCCCTCTCTATCAATGTTGAGCTGCGTATATCCAGAGCTGGATTCTAACTAAGCAATCGCTAACCCAATTCTAGGAATTTGACCTTCTTCAATTATGTTTTTCACCAGGGCGATACTGAGAGTATCTACGACTCTGGAACGTGTCGCAAGTATACTTTTTATTATTTTTAACCTTCCTCCTACTGTGCTTAATTATTTTTCACGTTCCGGTGCTGTGTAATCATCCCACATGTAAAAAATGCTATTTTAAAGCAGAAAATTAAGAATTTTCATAATCAATTGTTTGAATTAATGATATTTAAAGTCGACAGTGATAATAATTGAAATTTCAAAGCTGAAAACATGAAAAAACCATCGACTGACGCTCACAAAACGGGCGAGAAGACCACCTCCGAGGTGGTGAGGAGAGGAAGGATATGAGAATGAGGAACGTTGGTAAGTACCCAGAAAAGAAAGGAGTGTGAACAAATTATAAGATGCGAAAGTGAATGAAAGAAGAAGTTGGAGACGCCCGAAGAAGACAACGTGGCACGATCAAGTGAACAAAATACTTGAATCAAGCCATGTGAAGAGTCATAATAACAGAAGAGTATGTATGAGACGATGTACGAATGTGAATGGAGCAAGGAGTGTGCACCAAGACAGAGTTGTATGGCGGTCCGTCCTCTCTGCCTACCCCTGCGGAGAAATGGCGCGATGGTTAGTAAGTTAGTTTTTTTAGTCTTACAAGATTACCTTTCCTTGTTTTTACACCGATTTTGCTTAGCTGTCGACACTACGTGCTAAGTCCCGCTGTAGTTGAGATCATCCATTACGTTCTCTGATCCCCAGCCTTAACTCGCCGCGAAGCCTCCCCCGCGACCCCTCACCCGCCCACCCCGCATTTACGTCCGTTTACAAACGCAAATTCGTCGTGAAAACTCTGGCCTAATGAAAAATAGCGAATCCAGTTACATCTCTGGCGTTTTGGGGCGGAGGGGAGAAGAGACGAAAAGAAAGGAAAAAGAAACGCCGGATAAAAACAAAGAGAGATAGAATAAAAGAAAGGAGGAAAAACAGAAATAGAAAGCCTGGGGGGTGTATGCGATGTTAATCAGTTTCTACGTCGCTTTATGCGGGTTTTAAACACACTGTACCGGGTTCTTAGCGTTATATCTGGTTTTATTACAGAAAGGCTTTTGGTTTATTCTTTTCTTGTACGGGGTGGAGAACTTAGCTAGAACAAAAACACAGCCAATAATGCTGTGCAGCTTTCAAAACACCAGGACACACTGCTGAAGGTTTTCCGCTAATAAAAATACAACGCGACAGTTGACGGCCTCCGTGGTCGAGTGATTAAGATGTTCGACTGGAATCTAGAAGTTGCGGGTTCGAATCCCGACTTGGGCACATAAATTTTGTTCAATCGACATGTATCATTTCACATTTAATTAATATAAAATAATTTTTAGTATGAAAAATGGTCATGGCAACAGATTTTAACATTCAGAAGCACTAGAAATAAAGAAAGCCATTAAAATGAATAGTCATATTCTTAATAATTAGGAAAAATACCTGTAAGCTTATGAAAATTATCATTTTTCTTTAATCACCTTCTAAGTTGACGTTTTGTCTCTTTCAATTCATTTTATTTGTCTCTTTCTCTCTGTTATTTGGTATAATATGCCTATGCGACGAATGTTGCATCTGGGAAACATTTACTCCGATGTCGCTGATATATTTAACACGTCAATATCAAACTATAAGTTTAATTAGGTCTCCAAAGTCTTATAAATGTTCCTACTAGAATAATGGAAAACTCCAAAACCTGCATTGACCATATTATGAGTAAAACTAAAAAACACACGCAATCTGTTGTTTATGAATCAACAATAACAGACCACTTTACAACAATCCTAGCAATAAAACTAAGCAATATAAGAAAATTTCAAAATAGACCGTCTACGATAGAAAAATCTGAAACAAACTGGAAAGCCATTAAACATAACTTAAAATGTATTGATTGGAAAAAACTTCAAAATATCGACAATATAAATGATGCATGGAATAATTTCATTGATCTAATTCAACAAAACATAATATCCAATACCATAAAAACTGTAAAAAAAATTTCACATAAAAACATACATATTAAGCCATGGATCTCACAAAATATTATAAACTGTATACGAAAAAGAGATGAGTTACACAAAAAACTTAAACAATTTCCATATGATATACACATGATACGATTTTATAAAAGATATAGAAACATTTGCAAAAAAAGTTATATGCTCCGCCAAAGAATCCTATTATAAAAAACAAAATAGAAGAATGTAACCAAAATCCCAGAAAAATGTGGCAAATTATAAATGAAGTGACAAATTCTAAATCCACCAGCAATTCATTAAAAATTGATGAACTAAACATAAACATGGTTCCCACTTTATATGCCGAAAACCCTGACAAGATTCTTAATCATATTAATGATTTTTTTTACAAATATAGGATCTAAATTAGCAAAACAAATTACACTACGGGATGATGATGAACTTGAAGCAAATAAAACTCCCAATCTAGAAGAGAAACTCAATTTCAAACAAATTACTGCTAACGAAATCAAAAACATAATTGCTTCCTTAAAACCAAACGTATCATCAGGGGGATGATGTGATATCAATCAATGCAATAAAACATATTTGTGAAGAAATTACCTTACCACTAACACACCTCGTCAATCTATCCATAACAAAAAAAAGTATATTTCCGACATCCCTTAAAGAAGCTACTGTTATACCGATATATAAACAAGGAGGCAAAAATGATGTCAACAACTATCGTCCGATAAGCTCCTCCTAAATGCATTTTCAAAAATACTGGAAAAAGTACTAAAGAAACAACTCATGATATATTTAGAAGAAAATAACTTAATATCGAAATCTCAGTATGGTTTCAGGAACAACTTAAGCACTGCTGATGCCATAGAAGATATTATAAATACGATCTCAAAAAGCTTAGACGGGGGGAAATAAATCTTTGGCAATCTTTATAGACCTACAAAAGGCCTTTGATACGATAGATCATAAAATCCTTTTCAAGAAACTTAAAATTATTGGTATGTCAAACACATCTCTAAAATTATTAATAAGTTACATGTCAGAACGTTCACAGTGTGTTAAAATTGATAAGCAAAAAAGTAAACCTCTCCCAACCAAATATGGTGTACCGCAAGGAAGCGTCTTAGGACCTCTATTATTCCTTGTGTATATCAACGATATCTGTAAATTACACACCAAAGGAAAAATAATTAGTTTTGCCGACGACACGGTCATTATATTCAATGAAAGTGATTGGAAAACCACATACAAAGAAGCTGAACGTGGGCTTGTCCTCCTACAAAAATGGCTTGGAAAAAACTCACTTACACTTAATGTAAATAAAACAAAATTCTTGACATTTTCTATAACGACCAGAGGACAGCCAACTGAAGATTATGTTCTCAAACTACATGAGTGCCAAGGACAAAGCTTAGCACACTCTTGCCACTGCCCTACTATAACACACTCTAGACGCATAAAGTATCTTGGCATTGAAATCGACGAAAATCTTCGATGGGACTCCCACATAAACAACATTACAAAAAACTCACCAAACTCACGTTCTTCATTAGAAACATACGTAATATTCTCAACAAAAATGATCTGTATAAAGTCTACTACGCGCTTTGCCAATCACGTATAGAATATGGAATTTGTTGGATGGGGATCTGCCTCAAACACCCATATGAAGCAGCTCGTGAAAGCACAAAAAAGTATTATAAAAACAATCCTAAAGGTACCTATAAGAACTCCGTCAAAAGAAATTTTTAAAAATTTTAATGTTCCCAGCATCATAAAAATATACACAAAAAATGCTCTACTTAATTTTAAAAGAAAGAGTGAGTACCTTACTGACCAACACACTCACACTACAAGAATAAAAACCTTAAATAAAATCAACATTCCAAGATTGAACACATCTTTTGGACAGAAAAACCACAAGTTTCATGCTGTCAAATTATATAATGCTCTCCCAAAACATATAAAAGATACCACCGAGATGCAAATGTTTAAGAGCAGCATAAAAATGTGGATCAATAACCATGAAGACGAGGAAATTATGAAGATTTTGCAGTAATCGTAGAACCAGCGACAACAACGCAGCAACCTACAGTCCCCCTCGGAACAGGAATCCCTAGTGAGGAGGACTGTGAATAAAATATTATTTGCTTTTCAACATATTTGTTTTTCATCATATGTTTTTTCAAAATGTTATGTTATATTGTAATTAATAAAAAAATAAAAAAATAAAAATAAAAAAATTTAGTACAGTTGTTGTTATCTGGTAGAGCTAAACTAATAGTTGGACCTGTTACTTAATATTATTTATTTCCTTTCTTTTACAATATTTTTGAACATGTTATTAGTTATTTTTGTATCTGCTATTCAATACTCTTTTTTTAATTTTTTCTATTTTACACAATTCTCGCACTAATGAGATTACTGTTTTGAAAAAATAAAATATATTAAAATGTATGGAAAAGCCTAAAACGGGCGTAAATAAATAAATAATTTAAATGTTATTCTCTTGGAGGAACAACATATAAAGAGAGAGTTAATAATTTAATGAAAGGGACGCTTGGATGGTTTGGGCACGTAGAGCGAATGAACAAAGAAAGGAGTGTGAAAGGAATATATGATGCGAAAGTGAATAGAAGAAGAAGTCGAGGACGCCCGAGAAAGACATGGCACGATCAAGTAAATCAAATACTTGAATCGGGTCATGTGAAGAGTCAGAATAACAGAAGAGTATGTATGAGACGATGCATGAATGTGAATGAAGCATGTAGTGTGTGCCAAGACAGAGTTATATGGCGGTCCGTCATCTCTGATGACATGAAACGGTGTGATGGTTAGTTAGTTAGTTAGTTAGAGTTATTTTTTTTGGTGTGTGGAAGACAACCGTTTCCGTGCGTCGTACTTTACTTGGCTAGTCGCTCAGTAAGTTCGTCGGGGAGAGAGACTATAACAGTAACGCGGTACGTTCATATAGCTATCTCATCCGTACACACACATTCTGTTAAGTATTGCTATCCCTTTCATAAGCGTTATGCGCCTTGAAACTTAAATCAAGACCGTGCCACATTTATCGTTCGATTTGTATGAATATGACGTGTCTCGTATTTTACGCCTATGTTTTCCAAGCAACATTACTGTTTGTATTTACAGAAAAGCCTCGTGAAATTGTATTTTTGTTTAGAAGGAAACGTATTCAGCTACACGAAAATATATTACAATAAACGACAAAAAAATCTTCATATTTCTTAATCCAAACTTTTTTTAGTGACACGAGGGAGAACAAACAAACTTTCAGAATATAAGTATCTATTACAAAAAGAAACACGACATTGACATATATTTTAAATAAATAGATAAACACATTATCAGAGAAGAAAGCACAATTGACAAAAAAGATCATTTTGTAAAACGCAAGTGAGTTATTACGAAATTACAGTTAGCAAGATATCACGAAAGTTGTACCTTGTGGGAATCCGGCATTCCAAAGGTTAAGGTATATAGATTCGAATTAAAAAAATTCCTTCTCCTTTAGGGTCAGGACTCAATAATGACGATAAACGTTACTGTGTAGCATTCTACGTCACCGTCTAATGCCAGTCGGCATTAAAAATGTTAGGGTTTGTTCTCGGAACCGTCAGAGTTTTTCGGGATACCCGAACTCTGAGAATTCTCTACTTCTCTTTGGTCCGCAGTAGGCTGGAGAGTGGCTCAATTATTTGGGATCCTCATGAGGTGGGGTACTCCCTCATCTTGGAGAGGGTCCAGAAAAAGTTCTGAGATTTCTTTACACGAGGGAGTACGGCCACTATCCGTGGCTCTACCCGACGAACTTTCTCCTGGGCACGCTCGGACTTCACTCCTTACAGCTCGGGAGAGAGGAGTATGCCGCCACTCACTTCTTCAGACTACTGCGGGGCTATATTGTAAACCCTGCTATTTTGGAGCGCGTAAGTCTTCATGTTCCTGATGACTATCTAAGACAGCGTCTTCATAGATTATTCTATCCGCCTGCTTGTAGGACCAACCTGCCAATGGGGAGGAGTATTTTGCTTCTGAACAAAATCTCCTGTGATATCGACTTATTTCATGTCAGTGAGGAGAGATTCAAAAGTGAAATCCTATTGATTCTTGAAAGAGTTTCTTCTTATTGACCTGATCATCACCACTGTCTGAAATTAAATTTTTTTGAAATTCCATTTTTCTTGCATATCAAAATAGTACTTTAATTTGTATTTGTTTGTAATAATTAATACCTATTTCTTATATTATTTCTAATTTTGAAACTGTTAATTCGTGGTGGAATTCCATTTTAATGATTTAATAAAACAAATTTGTAACTTTATTCCACTTTTATTATTTTGACTGGACCGGTTTCAGCCTATGACGGCCATCTTCAGACTAGTACAAGTGTTTGTTAACCTACGGCTTATATACTATTTTTGGGGATGCATGTAAGTTATTACCAAAGTGCATAGCACTCAAAAATTCCTTGATACCGAGAAATTTATAATAATAGAAGTAATCTACTCTAACAGTGCATAATGAATAGAATCATAAAACTAATATACCATAATGCTGGGAGTAACCCAATAATTAGAAAATTATGTTGTACATCTGGACATCACAATTGAGATGGGAAAACCTAAAGTAAACTCATTAGCAATCAGTATTCACCAACCTTTCATTATATAAATACATTGTCAATTCATATTTATAGAAATGCAACTGTAACCCATCTTAAATTTTAAATAAAATAAATAAATATTCCAGATAGATATATAAAATAGTAATACCAATAAATTAAAAGTAACTTTTACCCTGTAACTATTAAAATCATGCAACAATACTGATGAATATTAATTATAGTAAAATCATTGTTTACTACCCCTAACATCCCCAAAAATAGTATATAAGCCGTAGGTTAACAAACACTTGTACTAGTCTGAAGATGGCCGTCATAGGCTGAAACCGGTCCAGTCAAATTAATAAAAGTGGAATAAAGTTACAAATTTGTTTTATTAAATCATTATTTCTTATATATTCATTAAATTTAAAAGTTTGTCATGTATGAGGAATTTAATAAGGAAATTATTATTATTCTAATACAAGTAATACTAGGAATGATTTATTTGTAAATTTTCTATGGTAGTTAAAAAAATGACTGAGGTTTCCAGTGAATATAATTTTTTAACCGTAATCCTTTAAATTCAATGAAAAACATACTAAAATGTCAGTAAAGATGCTTTGACGGCCTCTGTCGTCGAGTGGTAAGACGCTCGACTACGAATCCAAAGGTCGCGGGTTCAAACCCGGCGTGCGCCAATAACTTTTATTTAATTAATATGTGTCATAACACATTTGATTCACATAAGCATAATAAAAAGTAAATTTGCGGCACGTTCCACAGTGGTAGATACTCTGAGTATCGCCCTGGTGAAAGACCACCATTCAGAATCGAAACGTTGCTTGAAATGGCTTTAGCCATCGTGTTTGGTGACCAGATCTGAATAGCCAGGTTCTTCCCAACCTTCCTCTTCCCAATCTCCTTCCCCTCCCCACTACCTTCAGCCTCACAACATACCCTATTTGGGGATGCTATAGTCTCACTGGCTCTAAACGGTTGGGAGCAGTTGAGACTCTTGTGCGGTATTCATATAAAAATAAATAAAAAAGTAACGTTTTACCTAAAATTACAGCATTTCATAAAGAATTTAAGAGAAATAATAAAATTTATTTGCGCACGCCGAGTTCAAACCCGCGACCTCTAGATTCGTAGTCGAGCGTCTTACCACTCGACCACGCAGGTTGACGCAGATATATTCTTGCTTTGAGAGCTCGCAGTGTTAATCAACACGGCGAACATCAAAGAAAAGATCACTTAAAAAAAAACAGGTAATCAAATATTTCTTTGTACAGTGTAAGTCGAGGCCATTCTTTCAGAAGCTAGTCCTTTGTGCTTTTCTCAGTGAAAGGGTTTAACTAAATTACCTCTTGAAAAGTAATGCGTGAAATGAACGGCGTAAAATCCTCTAAAGCATCATTTTACTCTCTTTACATTTTCCTCGCGATTGCTTCTTTAATGCTATCTCCCTTACATTGTGTTTTATCTCGTAAATAACAGAAGTCACGTGATCATTTTTACGACTCCATCAAAGACATTTTCGTGTGCGCGGTAACGAGTGAGGCGACCTGTGGCTTTATGTGGAAATTTATGGAAACCCCCGTGGTTTAATGGGGAGGACAGTTGACGGAAAGAGATTATGATTTATAATACCATTCCGAACGTCATGGTGGCCTGTATGGAGTCCCATTGACGGCCCTCTCGAGGCGGGAAACCATTAAATATCCTCCGTATATTCTTATTTACGAAATATTTTCCATTTACGACATGACAATCCAGAGGTGGCGGGTTCGAATCTCGGCGTACGCGAATAGATTTCATGATTAATTAAATTAAAATATTTTGTTGTGTGTTTGCGGCAAGTTCCGGAGTGGTAGATACTCTAAGTATCGCCCTGGTGAAAGACCACCATTCAGAATTGAAACGTTGCTTGAAATGGCTTCAGCTTTCTTATCTCCTTTCCCTCCCCACTACCTTCAGTCTCACAACATACCCCGATCAGGGATGACATAGTTATATGCCCTGGTGAAAGACCAACATTCAGAATAGAAACGTTCCTCGAAATGACTTTAGCCGGGTTCGGTGACCAGATCTGAATAACCAGGTACTTCCAAACCTTTCTCTTTCCCATTCCCTTCCTCTCTTCACTAATTTTCACTTCACAGCATACCCCAATTAGGGATGACACAGTTATATGCCCTGGTGAAAGACCAACATTCAGAATCTAAGCGTTACTTGAAATGGCTTTAACTTTGAAGTAACAATATATGGAGGGAGAGCTAATTATTTTTACCCAACCTACACAAACTTGCGATAAATCACTTTCTCCGGGTTTTTACGTTGTACACCATGAGAGAGAAAGAGACAATAAATATAATACACCGCTTCTATATACTGTAAGGATGATCTTAAGCTCCTGGTTCAGCGCGGGACTCCGCCCACATTTTTTATAATGCCACTAAACTTGCCACAATTAAAGGGTTTTTTAGGTTATATTCTATATTTTTGTTGATAAAAATACTACGAAAAAGTGGCCATACGTATAAACAAAAACATTTTATCGATATGTGCTATGAATGGATGTATAAATACCGTAGCCTTAGTCTTAGCCACGCCCAGGTGCGCCGAGTCATGTTAAAATCATCAAAAACAAGTCGAAAACTGACTTCACTGCCTTGGATAGATACTACTCTACCAACTCTATGGCTTTAACCATGTTTGGTAACCAGATCTGAAAAGCCAGGTAATTCCTAACCTTTCTCTTTCCCATTCCCTTCCTCTTTTCACTACTTTTAGTTTCACAACATACCCCAATTAGGGATGCCATAGTCATAATATGCCTTGGTGAAAGAACATTCAGAATCGAAACGTTCCTAGAAATGACTTAAGCCGTACTCGGTGACCAGATCTGAATAGCCAGAAACTTTCCAACTTTTCTGTTTCCCACTCTCTTCCTCTCTTTACTACTTTAATTTTCACAGCATGACCCAATTAGGGATGCCATAGTTATATGCCCTGATAAAAGACATGTCGACTTAATGTTTTTGTTGATTCGTATAACTTTTTTTTCACAGTATTGTCATAAACCAAAATATGGCATGTTACCTAATAAACCGTTGAGTTATGTCCATTTATTTCACGTATTAAAACGTGTGGGCGGAGTCAACGGAGACGCGGGACACGAAGAACATTCTAACAATACTTTAAAGCGGTGTGATAATTTGGGAAATTGTGTTGTCTCTTTCTCTCTCATGGCGTTAGACGTAAAAACCCGAATAAAAATGATTTTTCCCAAGTTTGTATAGGTTGGGCAAAAAGAATTAGCTCCTCTCCATATATTGTTACTCCGAGGTCTATATATATTAAAATAACTTCAAGAATTAATATTTGCTACACGGAAAAATAAAGACATAAAAAAATTCCCAGCTAATGCTAATAATGGCTTAATAGCATCTGCTCGAACTACAGAAATGAGGTTTAAAATTCTATATTTTAACACAGTTGTTAGTGAAGCAAAACTTACTTTGGATATATTTCAGTAACTTGGTACAAAGTTGAGATTTTAATTAACCGCTAAGAAAAGTTTACTGAAATATTTTAAAGTTTGGATGTAATTTTACAGTTTCTGTAGGTCATTTGATACAATGTTTAACTCCCTTATGATGAACGGAGACGCGGGACACGAAGAACATTCTAACAACACTTTAAAGCGGTGCGATAATTTGAGACATGTTGTTGTCTCTTTCTCTCTCATGGTGTACGACGTAAAAACCCAGAAAAAGTGTTTAAAAAATGGTTTCAAAAAAAAAGAAACTGCGATGTAAGTATTTTTACGCTTCAAAATAATTATTTAACTAACTAAGAGTTAAATATCACAAAGGTGGGCAGAAGGATATACTGCCACACAACTTTTTCTTGGCACATACTCCTTGATTGATATTCATACCATATGAATAAGCTCTCTTGCGGAACAATATCGTCACTGAGCGGATCCGGACGTTGGTGTGAATCGACACTAACTCTTCTGTTTCGATTGTCACTTGTTTCGATAATAATAATAATAGTAATGATAATTGGCTGATTTATATAGCGCCGTTTTCACGACAGAAATATCACCTCAAGGGCGCTTTACAGCATAATTAACATAATATTACAAGTAAGACTTAATATTAACTTATACTTAGTACTTAAAACTAGTGACTTACAACTAACATTTTAAAATTAGCACATATTTATAATGGCTGTTGCCCGTGTTGTCGGACCTAGGGCAGAAAAAAATATATTTAACCAAATACAAGTATCTAAACTATGTATAGCACTCGGACTGATCACCACATTCTTCATTACGGAATTCAATAGTGCGAAATGGTTGGATAAGGTAGGAACTAAATGAAAAACATGAAGGTAAGAACCTAATTAATTATCACTTTTAAATCTAACAACTTGTGTTGATACGTTTTGTGTTTTTTTTCTAATTATTACTTATTTTGTTTTTTGTATTTATATTAAATTCAATATACAAATAAAGTAGTTTTTATGTTTTATTTTTACGTTGAGGAATAAATTTTTGGCATCGATTTGAACTATGCGTGTTTTTTTTGCAGCCAAAACGTTGTGTTCGTGCGGAAGGCGTATGTGACGTCACGCCGGCCAACGTTAGTAATAATAATAATAATAATTTATTTATTAAATTGCTTATACTCGTACATGACAAACTTTTAAATTTAATGCATAAAAGAAATAAGATTTAATTTTTACAAAATAAATACAAATTATAGTACCATATACGAGGCCTGCTCAAAAGAAAAGGTGGATTTTGAATTTTCGCGGGCTGTGTACATTCGATTATCGTTTTTTTTTTGTTATGTTGGTACACATATGTTCATCATATGTTAGCATCATCTGCCATTTTGGATAAGTGGTTTGTTTTTGACAACTGGAAAGGTTAGTCACGTTTTCGTGTGTTCTTCGATTTTTTACTTTTGAAAAAAATGGATCAAAGAATAAAATCCATGATTTGTTTTTTCACAACTCCAGGAGGCTCATCGTCATTAACATCTTCTCTTTATCATTATGTGAAAGTAAGAATTTTTATTCTGTCCACAAAATAGGACTATTATACTGTCCAATTTTTTACTTTTGAAAAAAATTGATCGATGAATACGTATTAAATTTTGCGTTAAAAATGGAATAAAGTGCTCCAACGCACTTAAAATGTTGACTGTGGCATTCGGCGAGTCTACTTTGTCTCAAAAAAGTGTTTATAAGTGCTACAAGCGCTTTACAGAAGGCCGAGAAGATGTTAATGACGATGAGCGTCCTGGAGTTATGGAAAAACAAATCATGGATTAATTAATTAAAAATTGTCTTTTATTTCCTTTCTTCTCATTGCTTTCCCTTTTTATTCTATTCTTTCCTTTTCTGTGATTTTATTTCCTTGTATTTCATTTTCTTTCACTCTATTTCTTCCCTACGCAAATACAGCTATGTGACGCACCTTCGAGGTGATTGAATTACGCAACGGCGCTACATAAAATTATCAAATAATTATATTCGGAGTTCCCATTCTCCTATACAATAATTCATAACTCATTTACAAAATCAAATTAACTCCGCTGAATGAACAAATTGGCGTTAAACGACATTAATTTTATACAAGCTTTAACACCACTGAAGAGGTGAACCGGTACAAGTGTTTGGTAAGCGTATCCATATGCCCAGAGTAAGCTCATCTTTCACTTACTTCGGGTAAAACTGATATTTACAAAAAATATCGTTTTTTTATCTTCAATGGATAATGAATTTCTTCGGCCGATCTGAGACCTGGGAGTCAAAAGAAATTAAGAATACTGACGGAATCAGTTTCCTTATAAATTGGCATAGAACCATAGAGAATAAATACAAGACAGGTCATATTCGTACAAATCAAACTATAAATGTGGTACGGTCTTGTTTTAAGTTTCGAGGCTCATAACGTTTATTTATTTATTAATTTAAATTTGTTATTTTGTACATTTAAGTGTACAAGTAGCTAATTATTTTATTTTCTTTTTTTAAACAGAAAATAGAACCGGTTATTTTTTAAACCGGTTATTTTTTGCGGTGAGAATTTTTTATCCATATTATTAAACAATTTAAATAAATGAAAAATTTGACGGCCCCCGTGGTGGAGTGGTAAGACGCACGACTACGAATCCAAAGGTCGCGGGTTCAAGCCCGGCGTGCGCCAACAACTTTTATGTAATTAATATGTGTCATAAAACATTTAATTCATACAAAAATAATAAAAAAGTGTATTTGCAGCACGTTCCTGAGTGGTAGATACTCCAAGTATCGCCCTGGTGAAAGACCACCATTCAGAATTGAAACGATGCTTGCAATGGCTTTAGCCGTGTTTGGTGACCAGATCTGAATAGCCAGGTACTTCCCAACCTTCCTCTTACCCATCTCCTTCCCTCCTCACTACCTTTAGCCTCACAACATACCCCAATTGGGGATGCCACAGTCTCACTGGCTCTAGACGGTTGGAAACAATTAAGACTCTTGTGCGGGATTAGAGATGGTCTTCAATATTCTTGTCCTGGTAAAAGGAACTGGTTATTTTTGGAACCGGTTATTTTTGGAACTGGTTATTTTTGGCGGTGACATTTTTTTACCATATTATTAAACAATTTGAATAAATGAACTTTTCTGGCACAAGGAACCGGTTCCAAAAAGAACTAGATAAATAACCGGTTCCTCGCCGGGCACCGGTAACTGGAACCACAGTTACGCCCAATTCTGATATCAACCATATCTAGCGGTATTAACTTTAAAAGTTAACATTTTAAGAAAATATCTCAAGTGCCCTCCAATCGCTTCCCTAAAAACATTTCGTGTGGTGTTGCATAAAAAAAATAAACGCACATTTCAATGTTATTTCTGACTGTTAATTTTGTGTTTGATTCGCCTTGCTCTCAGTGGCTAACTCGCGTAAGTAAAATATATATATATATAAAAACAAGGGGACAGCCTTGGAGTAACAATGTATGGAGAGAGAGATAATTATTTTTACATAAATCATTTTAAAATATAAATCACTTTCTCCGGGTTTTTACGTCGTATACCATGAGAAAGAAAGAGACAAGAAAATACGTCACATAATATCGCAGTGCTTCTTAGTATGTAAAAAAAAAATTCGGTCCGCGATAACTTCACATCATCGAGTCGAATAACTTACGTCAACGGATTTTGAGGTTATTTTCTATATTTGTGTTGGTTAAAAAACTTGCAGTAGTTATACAAATAAATTAAACGTGACGGTGATATGTGATATGCGTGAATGTTCAAAAGAGACCAAACAAAGATTAAAAAACATCACTTTTTAGATGTATTTCAACAATTTAAATATTTTTTTACCGAACTTTATTAATGATATAAAGACATAAAATCAACAAAAAGCTTCAATCATTATTTAGGCAAACCTTCTGTTATTAGAATTTGTTTGACATTTTGACTTTTCAAATCATTTTAATGGTGTATTGATTTTGTTTTGCTTAATTTGTTCAAATGTGTTTATTAAAAATCTCCGAATTCTATGTGGGCGGTAACCAATAGGCTATCTAGCACTTTTTAATATATCTTTGTCTCTTTATATAGTCAGTATAAATTCCACCGACCTGACTACACTGTTTCCCAAAGTTACCTCTCTTGTCCATTTGGGTCCAATTTGAGTCCATTTTTTTGCTATCCACCTTCAAAAATAAATACCAGTATTTTTTTATATTTTTTTAAGTTCGTTTTCATAGTTATTAATTGTCAAAGTTTGAACTTTTTAAATGCCTCCAAAACGGCATCATCTCAGAGGTAGGGAGCGGGGGTGCGTGACGTCATCTGTACCGTCAGAAGGTCACTTTTTTTGGAATTTTTTTAAATATTTTTCACTCAACTTCCTTATTGACCTTACCTCGGGCACACGGACACACCCAAAAAACCGTTCCATCGGTTGTCAGGTCGTTGGCGAGACGCGAGAATTTTCCGGGACTTTTCCCAGAGTTTTCTTTTCGCAAAGAAACCTCCGGCGAAAAGTGAAATATTTATGTGGGGCGAAGGTAAATGATATATATTTCCCCTCTTTATGACAGGAAAGGGGGTGGACAAGGCGAAGGGAAGGAGAGATTCGGCAGCCCTTTATTGTGTTTTTCACATTATTAAGCTGGGGTTAAGCTGTCTCCCACAAGATGGCATTAAACCAAGAAGCGAAATACATTAGGCGAAGAAAATGGTTTTAAATTATTGCGAAAATGGGATAAAAATTTTGTATAAGATCACAGATTTTATTTAAATTTTTATGAACCACCGGTTTCGCTTAGCCTAAGCATCATCAGGGTACAAAATTAATAATAATTTAAACATTAAAAAAATACAAAATTTGAGTCTATATATCGAAACGTTGCTTTAAATGGTTTTAGCCGTGTTTAGTGACCAGATGTGAATAGCCAGGTACTTCCCAACCTTCCTCTTCTCAATCTCCTTCCCTTCCCCACTATCTTCAGCCTCACAACTCACCCTATTTGGGGATGCCATAGACGATTGGGAGCAGTTGAGACTCTTCTGCGGTATCCATTTACATATAGAGGGAGAACACAATATTAAATAAAATAAGAGAACAGTGAGAAAAAAATGGAATAACGTTTGAATTATAACAAAGGAATAGAGAGAAAGAGACAAATAATTTGAAATGAAAGATGCAAAACATCAACTGAGAACGTGATAAAAGAATAGTGACATATTTTAAAGAGTTTGCAGGAAATATACCTAATATTGGACTACTGGACAAATTCAACTGATTATTAAGAATATGACTATTAATTTTAATGGCTTCCTTTATTTCTAGTTTTATAATATTGTGCTATAACTAACTAACTAACCAACTAATTAACCATCACGCCGTTTCTCCACAGGGGTAAGCAGAGAGGACGGACCGCCTTACAACTCTTTCTTGGCACACACTCATACATACTCTTCTGTTATTCTGACTCTCCACATGACCCGATTCAAGTATTTGACTTACTTGACCGTGCCATGTCTTTCTTGGGCGTCCTCAACTTCTTTTTCCATTCACTTTCGCATAATATATTCTTTTCACACTCCTTTCCATTGTGCTATTTATATTAAACAAACGTAGAAATAAACGCCGCGAGAAAATACGACACTCAAGTAAATGGTAGAAGAAATCGAGGACACCCGAGGAAGACGCGGCACGACTAAACGAATCACAGACATAAGTTAGAATAACAGAAAAGTGTGAATTAGAATTTAATGGCCTGAGTGGCAAAACACTCGACTACGAATCCAGAGGTCGCGGGTTCAAGCCTGGCGTGCTTAAATAAATTTTATTCAGTTAAAAATAATATTTCAAAACACTACGATTTTAAAGGTCGCGGGTTCAAACCCGGCGTACGCCAATAACTTTTATTTAATCAATATGTGTCATAACATATTTAATTGATATAAAATAATATAAAGTATATTTGCGGCACGTTCCAGAGTGGTAGATACTCCAAGTATCGCCCTGGTGAAAGACCATCATTCAAAATCGAAACGTTGCTTGAAATGACTTTAGCCATGTTTGATGACCAGATCTGAATAGCCAGGTACCTAATCTAACCTAACCTAACCCGACCTTCTTTTTCCCCATATCCTTCTTCGCCTTCACTACCTTCAGCCTCACAACAAACCCCAATTGGGGATGCCATAATCTCACTGGCTCTAGACGGTTGGCTTAATGCAGGGCGTCACATAAGACGTCACTGAAGGCCATAATGTCTTCATGTTGGACATATGGCCGCTTCCGCTAGTATAGGGTTTTCTATAATTTTCCCTATTATCATGGCGAATGCAGTGGAATTCTTAAACATAGGCCATAGCCGAGCACCTTCCCATCCCCACTCGACACAAACATACCTATGTATATATGCCATAGTGCTGTGTCATGAAGGAGGAAACACCCAGAGTCGGTGATTTTAGAGGTTTTTAGTAGCAGTTCAGTAGTACAGTTCCTACTTCATTCATTGCTCACCAAACAAATACTTCAATTGAAGTCGGTAGTTCATTTTAGCCTTCATTCATTTCATCGAAAAAAATACGCAATTGTAGTCGGTATTGTAGTTTCAAAGCGCTACCGACTAGAACGTGATTTAGGTGGTGAGGAACCAGTTCCAGTTCTTTTGGTTTTCAAATCTCTAACGACTAGTACTTTTTATTTTGGGAAGGAACCGGTTCCAGTTTTTTTCACTTCCTAAACTCTACCGACTAGTACGTGCTTTTCGGCGAGGAACCGGTTCTAGTTATTTCCACGTTCAAAGCGCTATCGATTAGGATTAGTACGCGATTGTGTTGGCGAGGAGCCAGTCCCATTTTTTTCGTTTTCAAATCTCTACCGACTTGTACGTGCTTTTTTTTCGCGGAGGAACCGGTTCCAAAAAGAACTGAACAAACAAGCGGATAAATTCAAATCTCTTTTTTGCGAGTTCGACTTCAATTGAAGTGTTCACTTCGAAGGGTTCATTTTAAAGAACTAACAATTCGTGAAGCATTCACAAAACATTGAAGTTTTTCCCAACGCCAGTTTTTAGAGACATATTTATTTCCCTACGAAAACTCGTGAATTTAAATTCAATAGTCACTGTTCGATCCAGAAACCGCGACAACGCCGAATGCGCTTCAGTTTTGGACAAAACGTGTTGAATTGGAGTGGACTGTAAAACGATTATACTTGGTGAATGATTCGATTGTATTTTGGATGAATAGAAAGGTAATTTTTTGCCAGTTTGCTCACCTTGAGATGTCTAGCGAGAAGACACGGACGATGAAAGTTGAGTGGGGCGAGTCCAACGTTGGCGATCCGAACGACCCGATCTTGTGTTTGTTGCCAGGTGGTGGGGTCGTTATCGCCATTCATTTACATACTTTACCCAACCATGCAAGTAATGCAAAGAAAAAAAAGAACAAACTGGCGGAGGTAGGAACTGGACAAAAGGTATCAGGTTAGGACCTATCAAATTGTTGATTTTAGGATCCAACATTCACGTAAAAGCATTTTTCCACCCACATGAGGTTACGAAATAAGGTATAAGGAACAAGAGTTGGAATCAGTAATTTTAAATGATTCATCACTGAATGATAAATAAGAATCTAGAAAATGATTTTGAAAAATGTCTTTCACCAGGGCGATACTATTGTATTTATGTGATGTTTTTGTGACCGCGATGACCCATTTAGTTTGAGATGTACCAATGGCGTCGAGGCTTTAATTTTCTACGAAAGAAAAGGCGAATTCAAATTGAAAACGTGTTTTTCATTGGCAATCATCGTTAAGACCTTATTTACGCTTTTTATTACAGAAAATCAATTTGTTTTTGAAAAGCGTAATCCGATTTCTTTCGGGTATTTACAAAGACAAACAGGAGCTATTTCTTTTATATAAATTGAAATATTCTACTTGGCAGGTAATTTTATTATGATAGAAATATAAATAAAAATAAACTACGATAATGCTTTCCCCTCTGGGATTTCCAGTGCTGGGCAATACCTTTTACATCTGATCTGATAGTATTTAATACGCTAAGCCGTCTTCTGTACACGATTCGTTAGATCGCCGTGCGGGGCGCTAATGTCTGCCAAAACCATACTGGTAATTTTTGCTCATACGTAAAAAAGTTTGAAATTTTATTCCGACTGCGCTACTTCACGATGTATTCACCATTTCTCTTCATGTGTGTCAAGACTAAACCAGTCATACATTAATGATACAAGTTATGTGATAAGGTTGCAAAAAGTTTTTATCTGTAGTATTTAGTCAATTTCGTGTCGACTTTGTTACATATTAAATAACGTTAAGTACTTACCTCAGTGCTGGTTAATACATTTTACATCTGATCTGATAGTATTTAATACGCTAAGCCGTCTCCTGTACACGATTTGTTAGATCGCCGTGCGGGGCGCTAATGTCTGCCAAAACCGTACTGGTAATTTTTGCTCATACGTAAAAAAGTTTGAAACTTTACTTCGATTGCGCTACTTTCCGATTTATTCACCATGTCTCTTTCGACATGTGTGTCAAGACTAAACCAGTCATACATTAATGATACAAGTTATGTGATAAGGTTGCAAGAAGTTTTTATCTGTAGTATTTAGTCAATTTCGTGTCCACTTTGTTACATATTAAATAACGTTAAGTACTTACCTCAGTGCTAATTAATACATTTTACATCTGATCTGATAGTATTTAATACGCTAAGCCGTTTTCTGTACACGATTCGTTAGATCGCCGTGCGGGGCGCTAATGTCTGCCAAAATCATACTGGTAATTTTTGCTCATACGTAAAAAAGTTTGAAACTTTACTCCGATTGCGCTACTTCACGATTTATTCACCATGTCCCTTTTGACGTGTGTGTCAAGACTAAACTGGGCATACATGAATAGTATAAATTTTGTGATGAGGTTGCAAAAAGTTTTCTGCCAGTGTCCAGTGTTTAGTCAATTTCGTGTCGACTTTGTTACATGTTAAATAACGTTAAGTACTTACCTCACTACACAATTTTATACGCACAACTATAACGACGCACTATCATCACTAATTAGAAGCAGCGCAGAAGACAGAAAATGGCCGTAAACGACCGATAGCGGTCTTGCTGAGGGACTCACAGAGATGAGCAGGGGTCTCCCTGCTCATCTCTGTTAACGGGTTGGATTCAAGGGATTTGAACACAAAAATTTCCTGGAGGAAAGAAGAACGAGAAGTGTGTTCTCTCCGTAAAACGGAGAGTTGACGAATTAAAACTATGTCAAGGTGCTCAAACTGACTGGCAATACAGTTAAACGCAGCAAGACGACCATGATCATTCTTCTCAATATGCAGCATACCACACTACAGTACCAGCCACTGCGTTACAAGCTTTGACGGCCTCCGTTGTCGAGTGGTAAGACAATTGACTACGAATCCAGAGGTCGGGAGTTCAAGCCCGGCGTGCGCAAATAACATTTATTCGATTGATATTTGAGTTCCAGAGTGGTAGATGAACCAAGTATCACCGTGGTGAAGGACCACCATTCAGAATCGAAACGTTGCTTGATTGAAATGGCTTTAGCCGTTTGTAACCAGATCTGAATAGCCAGGTACTTTCCAACCTTTTTCTTCCCCATCTGTTTCCCTTCTCCACTATCTTTAACCTCTCAACATTCCCCGGCAGTCAAAACAGAGTGGTAGATACTTTACGTATCGCCCCCGTCCAAAGACCACCATTCAGAATCGAAACGTTGCTTGATTGAAATGGCTTTAGCCGTTTGTAACCAGATCTGAATAGCCAGGTACTTCCTAACCTTCTTCTTCCCCATCTTCTTCCCTTCCCCACTATCTTTAACCTCTCAACATTCCCCGGCAGTCATAACAGAGTGGTGGATACTCTACGTATCGCCTCCGTCCAAAGACCACCATTCAGAATCGAAACGTTGCTTGAAATGGCTTCAGCCGGGTTTGGTAACCATCTCTGAATAGCCAGAATCTTCCCAACCTTCTTCTTCCCCATCTCCTTCCCACTACCTTCAGCCTCACAACATGCCCCAATCGGGGACGCCATAGTCTCACTAACTCTAGACGGTTGGGAGCAGTTGGGACTCTCGTGTGGTATTCCCACTTCAACGTTTCAATATTTCTAAGTATGCCTTGACCACTTTCGCAACACGGGGTCGAGCATTTTTATGCTCCACCTCCCTCAAATGACGAGAATTTGACTCGTAAACTGACATTTTCCATCGAGAATAACTTTACGATGCAGACAAAAATGGTTTGATTTTTCTATTGGGTTATGTTGACAGATGCCTAGGCTTATTGCATGACGTCTATGATCTATTTCTTTCAACCATTACCCACCTCTAAAGCAACCTATAAGAAAACGGCGAAAGCCAAGTTGTGCAGCTAATATATATTAACATTAAACGTATTTAGTACGATCGATCAAATTACGTTTCATATGACTGGCGTCAAAGTCCCGACCTCTAAGCATTAAAACAATACACCCTTAGCTCACCTCTCCTATCGATTTCGAAGAATAAACCGAGAAACGCGATCCGCCTTTCGGATCCCCTTTTTTCTAATAATCTTCGACAATTTTCGCCATTCCGAATCGATTATCTTATTTATTTTGTAACTGTACCGTTCTCTCGACTGCAGGGGTAGACAACCGGGCAACAATATTATTAAATATTTATTTATTCAATTGTAAACGTCAAAGTGGGCTGCTGCATTGTTATGAAGCACTTTCGCAACGCAAATATTTTTAATTCGCGCGCCTAATTACTTTTCATACACGTTAATTGGTCATCCTGAAAAAACATACGTTGCAGCATTAAGCGCGAGCCCCGATTCCTAGTGGGGGCAGTTCACGGCCATATTAAGCGGTCGCAGGTCGTGTCCTTGACCTAACGACGTTTCGCTGTTGCGTTATCGAAACTAAATTGATTCCGCGATAATGGAGTCTGTTTCCAAGGAAGAAATATCCTAAACGTTAAACCGCAGACGAAGTCAAATATCGTCTGGCATTAGGTACGCGAGATTTATCCGCTGAGTGTTTAACCGCCGTGAGTGTTGCTTATTAAATTGACCACCATTGGAATTTAAATCCCCGATATCGTGCGAAAGTTAAGAGGGACGTCCCCATCAGCACAGCAGTCATCAGCAGTCGGATTTGCCAGGTTTCCTGGCTGCTTGCCGGGCAGCAGAAACAACCGAACACGCGGTCTCCCGCGTCCGACACATTCGTGAAAAAGTAACTATAGTTTAATCAATTATTAATTAATACCAATCCACATTAAGATTCGAAACATGGTCCACCGAGTAAAAGCTTTTCCTGATGGCGTAAAATTCATATGCACCAAATATAGTTGTTCGATCCAGAAACTGCGGCAAACGCCGAATACGTTTCAGTTTTGGATGAATTTGTTAAATCAGATTGGACTGTAAAAACGAATGTTACTTGATGGACGATTCAATTGTATTTTGTGGATAAATGATGATTTATGCCAGTTTGCTCATCTTGAGACGTCTTGAAGGAACACCGAACTGGCTGCTCCGGGCGATGGAATTCGAATGGGGTGTGTCCTCCAGAGACGGATGAGAAGCGAATGACGAAAGACGAAAAGAGGCGTAGTCCCTGGAGGCACTTACTTCGACGAACGATTGTAGGCGAATGGGGTCGAGTCTAGGTCGGCGATCTAGAAGTCCCGATTTTGTGGTTGTTGCCGGTGGAGGGGGCCACTATCGCCGGTTTGTTTTATGGCTGTTCACATTTAACAAAAAGGAACAAACTGACAGGAACTAGGTAAGGACTGGATAATAAGTAAAAGGTTAGAACCTAACAAGTTGTCGATTTAGAATCCAACAATAGTCTTCCAATAGAAAGTCAGTAACAGAGATTTATGAGAGTGTTTTCATTTAAATTACCTGCTCCCTACTTTATTTAGGTTAATCTGTAATACTCTGCAGCGATAGGAAAGATTCTCACTCGACTCGTCATGATTCGAACTTCAGACACGATATATATCCCATATCTACGATTGAGCTATTTGAGGTAACATCCTACCTCCATAAAATTACCCTCATTATTTGAGTGTATTATTGTTTAAAACGAAGCGGGATTTTGTAACCCAACAGCAAATAATAATGCATGCTTTTTGTAGTTGGCCCGAAGAAGTCTCATTTTTTCCTCACTTAAATTCGTTCCAGTCGACGTAGACCACACTTCTAGATGTCTTCTGCTCAGTGTAACCAGACCGTTGACAGGATGAGTATTCAGACACGAGCTTAATTCGTTTGATGTTGACACTGAGTAGATTCAACCATAGAGTTGGTAGAGTAGTATCTATCCAAGGCAGTAAAGTCAGTTTTTGACTTGTTTTTTATGATTTTAACCTGACTCGGCGCATCTGGGCGTGGCTAAGACTAAGGCTACGGTATTTATACATCCATTCATAGCAAATATCAACATGATGTTTTTGTTTATTCGTATTGCCACTTTTTCACAGTATTTTTATCAACAAAAATATACCATATAACCTAAAAAACCGTTTAGTTGTGTCAGATTTAGTGGCATAGTAAAAAATGTGGGCGGAGTCCCCGGAGACGCGGGAGACAAAGATCATTATTTTTATTTATGTGCATTCTAAATTATTTTTACATGTTATTTTGAATTTATTGATTGGCATAATTTAGATGGTTTCCGGCAGAACATTATAAAATTTCATCCCTTTATATAGTAAGCTATTTTGTGTGTTGGCTTTATTTATTTTTTTCTGGTAGTCTAATTTCTTTGCATTCCCTTGTTTTATATTTGTGAATATCAACATTGCAGATAATTTTGTCGGAAAAATGTTTTGGTAACAAGTTGTTCTTCATTTTATGTATAATGGTAAATATATTTTAGATGGCTGAAGGGCCACAAAAGTTTTCAGAATCAAGCGAGAGTCAAACTGATGAAAACTGCATATTTCACTCATTTTCGATCGAAGTGTCGCTTAAGCCTTTGTCTTTCCAGCGACGATCTGCAGAATACATCGAAAAAATGCATTTTGACAATGATCATTGAAATTGTGATTTTTTTTTTTTGTTCTTGTGACAAAGGTTGCAGACGCCACCCACCCTCTGGGAAGGGCGCCCGTCGGGAAATCGTTTCCCTGCGAAGGGTGTACTCGAGATTCCGCCCCTCTCCTATTTCCTTGAAACGAAGCCGTCAGCTAACAATACACAGTCGACAGAGCAGGATATTCAATAGGCGTCAAACCAACAAAAAAACCTACTAAGTGTCTACCTGTTATCTATTCCAAATTGATCGATATTGTAAATAAAATAAGGGTAGAAACCTTGAAGTAACAATGTATGGAGGGAGAGCTAATCATTTTTACCCAGCCTACACAAACTTGCGAAAAATCACTTTCTCCGGGTTTTTACGTCGAACACCATAAGAGAGAAAGAGACGACAAATTTCATAGACCGCTTCTATATACTGTCGCAATGATCTTAAGCTCCTGGTTCACCGCGGGACTCCGCCTACATTTTTTATTATACCACTAAACGGTTTTTAGGTTATATGCTATATTTTTGTCGATAAAAATACTGTGAAAAAGTGGCTATACGAATAAACAAAAACATTATGTCGATATGTGATATGAATGGATGTATAAATACCGCAGCCTTAGTCTTAGCCACGCCCAGGTGCGCCGAGTCATGTTAAAATCATCAAAAACAAGTCGAAAACTGACTTCACTGCCTTAGATAGATACTACTCTACCAACTCTATGGTAGAAACTAACTAACTATCACGCCGTTTCCCAGCAGGGATAGGCAGAGAGGACGGACCGCCATATAATTCTGTCTTGGCACACACTCCTTGCTTCATACATCGTCTCATACATAATCTTCTGTTATTCCTCCTTTTTTTTTTTTTAATAACTCCACACAGGAGGCTTTGGGGGAAATAATTTCCCTAAGGACCTATGTCATCTTTAGAGATGCTGTGTGGAAGGTCTTTTTGAGGAAAGAAAGGAGTGAACTTGGGTCTTGAAGAGGCTCATGTTGAAGGAGGGAGGAAACACAGAAGCCGGCAAATCGTTCCACAGCCGAGTTGTTGAACATAAGAACGAGTCGTAAAAGCGACCCGTTCTCACGTATAGAATGTCGACCGTGTAAAAATGTTGGGCGCGCGTTCGGCGAGTTTCTCGACTATGCCCCGGTGCCGATGGGATCAATGACGCAAGCTCCTCGGAGCATCTTCCATCGAAATACCTGTAGAACTTTCCACATGACTACACAGTCAGAATAACAGAAGAGTATGCATGAGACGATGTATGGATGTGAATAAAGCAAGGAGTGTGTGCCGAGACAGAGGTTTATGGCGGTTTGTCCTCTCTGCCTACCCTCGCGAGGAAACGGCGTGATGGTTAGTTAGTTAGTTATTTTATATTAATTGAATGTGTTACGACACATATTATTTAAATAAAAGTTTTTTTGCGCACGCCGGGCTTGAACCCGTGACCTCTGGATTCGTAGTCGAGCGTCTTACCACTCGACCACGGAGGCCTTCAAAGTCAGTCCAAGGCATTCTTGCTGGTCTCAAGTGGATGGAAGCACTCGGGACTCTAGGGCTTTATTTACTTTTGAAAAGATATTGAATCAAGATTTACACAAAGTGTTTTTCCCACGTATGCGGTGTGTTGGGTTTCAAATAGTTAATTTTTTGGGTTTTTACCTTCTTGTTTTTCATCCAGTTCTTACCTATCCCGCCATTACGCTATTCGATTTCTTCCTCAACGACACCGTCTTAAAAAATAATTGACAATCAAGAAACAGAAGAGATGTGAAAAATGTGTTGCTCGTTGGTTTTTCGTTTGTTGGTCGGTTTATTTATAAATTAACGGACTAAGTTTAATTACAAATAAGACATACGAGTATAAAACACGAAATGGAAAAAAGAGCAACGGAGAAGGAATAGCACATACATAATAATAAATGAAGCGATGACAAAAATGGGACAAAATAAACATAAGAGAGAACATTCAAGCCATGGTCTGGTCAAAGTTTTGGTAGAGTCGTAAAGCATGACAAAAATCATTTAGACTGCCACCAAAAATTTCAAGACCATGGCTTGAGTTAACAAGTCTTGACATTCTGGACATTGGAGAATTATACCCAAAATTAGTATTGTGATGTTTGAGGAACAGCAATTTATTGTTTCTGAGTCTACGGCAAGGAATGTTGAATGGATAAGTTGCAACAGAGAAGGTGAGTGAATAAAACAATAAATAAATTTGTAAATGAAAATTAAATCAAAGTCTTTCCTGCGCTTTTCTAATGAAGACATTTTCAACGATTGTTCAATTTCATCATATGAATAATCGCCTCTTTCTCGCCCTAATCTCCATGCAATACTGCGTAATAAGCGATGTTGTACGGATTCAATATAAGGTTGGTTGGTTTGATCTTGAAATAGTATAAAATTAAGGTGTTCGTTCGTTGGTGCCTCGCTTGGTCGTCGTTCAGTTGTTTTTTATTCGAGTAAAATTGAGTTAATTGTTGTTATTCGTTGTGTAAGAAGAATCAAAAGCTTAAACATCAACCTTATCGGTGAGTGAATTGGTTTCCTTACTTCCTTTACTCCCTAATCTGTCCAAATTCATAATTAGACACTTCCGTCAAGCAGTATAGTTTTATCGTTTTACAGTCCACTATTTTCAGAATGCATCTGAAGCTGAAAACTTATTGGATGTTTTATCGCAGCTTTAGATACAACAAAGTAATTTCTGAGGTTTCGATTAAGTGTGGGAAACGATTCGAAATGCATACATTGCTGACGAACCTATTTGCAGTGGAAACGAATAAAATCATTTACACCACTGGACCACGCGTTCTTCAAACTTGCGTAATATAATGACGATGCGAAAATACCATTCGTTCGCCACGAAATATATTCGCGGTGAGAACCGTGTGGGATATTAACAACTTACCCCATTTCATTTTATTCTAGTCACGTCTTTTCCTACCCTTTTGCCTAACTTTATTACAAACAAAAATAACGCACTAAACTATCAAGCTCTTCGATGTATTCCTCAGGTATTATTGCTTTCAGAAGTTTGCTTTTATTTCATTAAGAAACATTATAACTTTCGAAATTAAGGCGTCTGTTGGTAGTTTAGTTTTATTGCATTCATTATAACTTTGAAACAAAAATAAACATTCACAGTTAACGAATAATCTAACAATATTGGATTTCTTCCTACGTTCATGGGTGTTTCTCCATTCACCTTAAGGGCCTTCTTATTGCCCTCTAAAACCATTACTTTCACAACCTTATTTTTAATGTCACACTACTAACAATCTGAAAGTATGTTGCCCATTGTATGCTGATGATGCGGTGCTGTATGAGCTCAGAGCAAAACTAAAGACTCGCCCTTTTAAATTATCATACCCACAATAACGTCAACTTGCTTCACTAGAGTTTTGATCACTCAGTCCGAGTGCTATACATAGTTTTTTTTATATATAGTTTACTATTATTTACTTCATTTTTTTCTACCCTAGGTCCGACAGCACGGGCAACAGCTATTATATATATTTGTTAATGTAATTATGTCAGTTGTAAGTCACTAGTTATAAGTATTAGGCATAAGTTAGCATTAAGTCCTTAGAGTATATAGAGTGTTACCTGTCCAAGGCAGTGTAGTCAGTTTTTTTATGATTTTTACCGGACTCAGCGGACCTGGGCGTGGCTAAGACTAAGGCTAGGGTATTTATACATCCATTCATAGCACGTGTCGACATAATGTTTTAATTTTTTTATTTTTTTATTTACTTAACTTCATGTTTATTTACAATATTTTATATTCATTGTCCTCCACGCTAGGAGTTCACCTGTGATGTGGAGGACATTTTTCGAATTACATGATAAAACAATTAAAAATTAAATAAAAAATAAAAGAAAATACAGAAGAAAATACAAAAGAAGATATATAAAAGAAGATATATAAAAGAAAAGAAAATATTAAAGAAAATTATAATTTTTTTATATATATAACCCCAAAAACCGTTGAGTTATGTCCTGTTAAGTTGCATAACAAAACGTAGTAAGCGGAGTCACCAGAGACGAAAAACAAGCTTTCATTCCGAAAAGTGGTGCGATATTATGTGACAACTGGTCTTGTCTCTTTCTATCTCACGGTTTACGACGTTAAAACCCGGAGAAAGTGACTTATCGTGAATTTGTACAGGTTAGGTCAGATGTATTCTTGCTGTGAGGTCTACATAGATAAAGCACTCGCTGGCACTTTAGATAAAGGCTTTACACTTTGCAAGTCCAAACACGGCCGGATCATTCTTCGCTTATCTTTCAGGGCCTTCTGCCGCGAAGCCTTATTGAATTCGGAGCATTAGAAAGAGCGGGCGCGTTGTACAAAAGGATTTTATATAAATAAATCATCCCCCGGCCCGTGAGCGCTCTTCTAAAGGAATATAAATCACTAAACTCCTGCGGAAATTTCCGAAAAAGTAAATTGACATCTTCATGGGTTTTCGTGTCGCGGAGGCTTGCATTCATACACCTTGCTGTATATTTATTATACCGGCGAGCTATTCTGGTATCGCCAGACCCGATTCGAGAATATAAAATAAGAATTCAGTTAAATATGAGTATCATATTTTTTTAAGCTGTGTGGCAGAGGGAAAAGGAAAGGCGGAGAGAGAGAGGTTGATAAATGTTTGTAAAAGCTTTGTTTAGAACCACTTTATTTTTCAATATTATGTCTACCGGTTTCGGAAGTACTTCCATCCATCATCAGGACAATATTAAAAATCAGGACAATATCAAAAGAATTTTAATATTGTCCTGATGATGGAAGGGTACTTCCGAAACCGGTAGACGTAAAATTGAATAATAAAGTCGTTATAAACAAAGTTTATCTGTTTTATTTATAAATATGGAAAGCCACAAAGAAATGCTTTTTACGAATATGTTTATAAGAGCGTCTATGAGTTGCTTTTTTTTCATAGTGAATACAGCATAAGAGTCCCAAATGCTCTCAATCAGGGTATGTTGTAAGGTAGTGGGGAGTTTGTGCTTCAGCCGACAGCCGCATTCTTTCGTTTGTCGCATTCTAACTTGTCTATGTAATATTTACCGCTTCTTGTTACTAATGCAAACCTACAGCCTAACAAGTCTTATAAGTATCGTTGTAATAATTATTAAGTCCCATCTTCAACTACGAATCTAAAGTCTATGGGTTCAAATCCCAGCGTGCAAAAAAAAGTTATGGATTTGTGAAATTTCACATTTCATTAATATATAGTATATTTGTAGCACGACCAAATCTGAATAGCCAGGTATTTCTCAACCTTCCTCTTCCACATCTACTTCTCATCCTTACTACAATCAGCCTCACAACATACCCCGATCGGGGATTCCATAGCCCCACTGGGTAATAAAATTTATTTAATCAACATGTTTTATTTCACATTATTAAAGTATTTAATATATTTGCGGAACGTTCCAGGGTTAAAGATACTCTAAGCATCGCCCTGGCAAAAGACCACCATTCAGAATCGAAACGTTGCTTAAAATTGCTTTAGTCATGTTGTGTGACCAGATCTGAAAAGCGAGGCCGTTTCCAACTTTCTCTTTCCCCATCTCCTCCCCCGCCCCACTTGCAGCAACCTCACAACCTACCCGGATAAGGATGCCATATTCATTTATTTAATTATACACCCCCTTATGGGCTTTTACATAACTGTGTAATACATAATACAAAATAATAGTGACATTAAAATAACACGGAGTAAACGATTAGCACCCAAAAACATAAATGAGTTGATAGAAATATTATAATGCAATAAATTAACAGTAATATTTTTGACAGAGGTATGCTACTATAGCCTTCTTGTAATTAGGTTCAGTGCAGTTGAATATATCTACTGTTTCAGCGAAAGAATAACCCACTGCATGCCTTCATATTCCACCATATTCCATCTGGCTGCGGACAGACCTTAGAATACATAGAGTGGTACCTTGAAGTAACAATATATAGAGGGAGAGCTAATTATTTTTACCCAACCTACACAAACTTGCGAAAAATCACATTCTCCGGGCTTTTACGGCGTACACCATGAGAGAAAAAGAGACAACAAATTTCTTGGCCCGCTTCTATATACTGTCATAATGATCTTAAGGTGCTGGTTCCTTGAAGTAACACTGGCGGGACTCTGCCCACATTTTTTATTATGCCACTAAACTTGACACAACTAAACGGTTTTTTTGTCATTTATTAGCCACGCCCAACTGCGCCGATTCATGTTAAAATCATCAAAAACAAGTCCAAAACTGACTTCACTGCCTTGGATAGATACTACTCTATGTACTCTAAGAGTGGTACCTATCCAAGGCAGTGTAGTCAGTTTTTAATGATTTTTGCCGGACTCAGCGGACCTGGGCGTGGCTAAGACTAAGGCTACGGTATTTATACATCCATTCATATCACATTTCGACATAATGTTTTTGTTTATTCGTATAGCCACTTTTTCACGGTATTTTCATCAACAAAAATATAGCATATAACCTAAAAAACCGTTTAGTTGTGTCAAGTTTAGTGGCGTAGTAAAAAATGTGGGCGGAGTCCCGTGGTGACCCAGGAGCCCAAGATCATCGTGACAGTACATAGAAGCGGTGTATTATATTTGTTGTCTCTTTCTCTCTCATGGTGTACGACGTGAAAACCCGGAGAAAGTGATTTATCGCAAGTTTGTGTAGGTTGGGTAAAAATAATTAGCTCTCCCTCCATATATTGTTACTTCAAGGCGCCAACCGCGTTAGGTCATCCATTAATGGAGTTTTCTGCATTCATCCTTCTGCGATCACACTTCTTGAAATTGCCCGTTCAGTGCTCGGGGTGATTTGAGGGCGGAATGAAAAACGTTTTATATTGGTCCATTCACTAACGGATCATCAATCAAGGGAGGCTGTAAAGAGATCATATAAATTGAAATGTGGACTGAATGGGATGGAATTATTATCATTTGACTTCCAGCTTTCCGACTTTTTTTTATTATACGATTTAAAAGATATTTATTACTAGTAAGAAAATATAATTCTATAAAACGCGAGTACGTGCGTAATCGATAAGAGTTACTTGATCTCTCCTACACGCTACCACCCAAGTATCGTGTGGTCAAAATGGCAATAAATCTAACACTAACTAACTAACTAACTAACCATCACGCCGTTTCTCCGCAGGGGTAGGCAGAGAGGACGGACCGCCATACTACTCTGTCTTGGCACACACTTCTTGCTTCATTTACATTCATACATCGTCTCATACATACTCTTCTGTTATTCTGACTCTTCACATGACCCGATTCAAGTATTTGATTTACTTGATCGTGCCATGTCTTTCTCTGGCGTCCTCGACTTCTTCTTCCATTCACTTTCGCATCATATATTCTTTTCACACTCCTTTCTTCGTTCATTCGCTCTACATGCCCAAACCATCTAAGCGTCCCATTCTTGATCCTATCCATTACGCTCATATCAGCCTTGCATTCTTTCCAGATATCCACATTTGTAATAGGGTCATATATGGTTTTACCGCACATCCGTCTCAAAGATCTGATTTCCACAGCATTCAGTCTACTTTCATCCTTCCTCTGCCAGTTCCATGCCTCACTGCCGTACATCATGGTTGGTATAAGCACTCCATTGTGGACTGCTAGCTTCGCTTCTTTGGACAATTTCTTATTTGCCCCGGTGACTAAAAACTAGAAATCTGACAATTTTAAATCATTCAATCAAATGAATTATTTAATTGACCAAAACAAGCCATATTATTGCCAATGGATTTGTATATTGAATCATGGAGTGACAATATATATAGAGAGAGAGCTAATTCTTTTTACCTAACCTATGCAAATTTGGAATAAATCACTTTCTCCGAGTTTTTTACGCCGTACACCATGAGAGAGAAAAAGACAGCAAAAATTTCCCAAAATATCACACCGCTTTTATGTATTGTATGTTCCCGTCTCCCGCGTCTCCGGGGACTCCGCCCACATGTTTTGAAATGCGACTAAACTGGACATAACTCAACGGTTTTCTTAGGTTATATGCTATATTAATGTTTAAAACAATTTTTTTTTAAATGATTACCGCACAAAAGTCTTAAGTGCTCCAAACCGTCTAGAGCCAGTGAGACTATGGCATCCCCAAATAGGATATGTTGTGAGGCTGAAGGTAGTGGGGAGGAGAAGGAGATTGGGAACAGAAAGGTTGGGAAGTATCTATTATTCTGATCTGTTCACCAAACACGGCTAAAGCCATTTCAAGCAACGTTTTGATTCTGAATGGTGGTCTTTTACCAAGGCGATACTTAGAGTATCTACCACTCTGTAAATAATAAAGTTATAAATTAAGATCGAAATGATTTGACTGGTTGGTAGCTGAGTGGAAAAACGCGTCGGATTCCCACCCGAGCGTAGCTGGTTCGATTCCTCTGCTAGCTAAGTCCTCCATCATTGCACAAGCAACATCTTCCGCTTTTATGATGGCAGTAGGAGTTTACTAAATATTGTCGGGTTATTCGTAACTCGGGAATGTTTTTTTTTTTTAATTAGGGAATTTACTACCCGTGTTCTGGGTAACAAAACTAATTAATAAATCATGATGTAAAATATTTGACTAATTATTTGTTTAGTAGTTCTAATGAAAATGAATCGTTCCTACTTATGTATCCAAAAGGGAATTGAAAATAATTTATTGATTGAAATAAGGTCCATGAGATCAATGTCAAAATTAGCACTACAAGAACAAAGTGAATAATCACTGAATAAAATTACCCCTCAAAGTCCTTAATTGGAAATTAATTAGGAATCCAATTGACAAATAAATTAGAATTAATTAGAAATTAACTAAAAAATAGATCCAACCTTAAAAGTAAATGTTTACAAAGAGGTTTACAAAATGTTTTCTTTGGAGATGCATTGCTAAATAATGTACAATCGTAATATGCTTTTACATTTACGGCCTCCGTGGTCGAGTGGTTAGGGCGCTCGATTACGAATCCAGAGGTAGCGAGTTCGAATTCCGGCACGCTATTTCACATTAAATTCATATATAAGGTATATTTGCGGCACGTTCCAGAGTGGTAGATGCTCTGAGTATCGCCCTGGTGAAAAACCGCCGTTCAGAATCAAAACATGGCTTGAAATGGCTTTAGCTGTATTAAGTGATCGGACCTGAGTAGACGGGTGCTTTCCAATCTTTATCTTCCCCATCTCCTTTCCCTGTTCACTACATTCAGCCTCACAACATACCCCAATTGGGGATGGCATAGTCACATTGGCTCTGGACAGTTGGGAGTAGTTAGGACTCTTGTACGGTATTCGCTTTAAAGAGGAAGGTTGGGAAACACCTGGCCACTCAGATCTGGTCACCAAACACGGCTTAAGCCATTTCAAGCAGCGTTTAGATTCTGCATGGTGGTCTTTCACCAGGGCAATACTTTGAGTATCTACCACTCTGCAAGTATACGTGTTGGATCCTAAAATCAACAATTTGTTAGTTATTCTTAACCTGAGGTCTTCTGTTCAATCCTACCCCCATTCCCTGTCAATTTGTTCTAATGTCATGCACTATTTGTATGGCCCGATAAAAGTGTATTGAGCAGCCTGTAGCCGGTGACCCCCACCTCGACACCGAAACACAAGCCAGGACGTCAAGAGCGGCATTATTTCGAATCCCGCTACTCAGTTACTTTATCGCACTCAACTCGCCTGCACATCGCTGGGACTACCCAGGGATGGCGCCCTCGTTTCGCATCCATCTAGGATGACTCGTCTTTTCATCATTCATCGGTCCGGCAGACTGGTCGGCGCAGATCGCATACACGGAACCAGGTGAGCAAATTGGCATTCCTATTATCCTACAATATACAATCAGGTTAATTTACCAAGCTATTTTATCGTTTATTGTTTTACAGTCCATTTTAATTCAACCAAGTCTTTCCAAAACCGATTCGCGGTTTCTGGATCGAACAATACGAGTATTAGTATTTTTTCTTCATTCCATTCACAATCGGAGTATGTTATGAGACTTATGAGGTTGAAGATGAGGAGGGGAGTTAGATGGGGAAGAGGAAGGTTGGGAAGTACCTGGCCACTCAGATCTGGTCACCAAACAGGGTTCAAGCTCTTCTAAGCAGCAAAGTTTAGGTGCTGAATGATGGTCTTTCACTAGGGCGATAATTAGAGTATACTCGTATACCACTCTGTAAATAACAGGTCGTACGGCTAATAAGGAATACTACAAGGAAGTTATGCAACATTTGCGTGAAGCAATACGGCTCAAACGACCGGAATTGTGGAAAACAAATCATGGATTTTGCATCACGATAATGCACCAGCTCACACATCAATGCTTGTTCGTGATTATTTGGCCAAAAACAACACCGTAATCATGCCTCAACCACCGTATTCACCAGATTTGGCTCCCTGCGACTTTTTCCTATTCCAGAAACTGAAGAGACCAATGGAAGGAAAGCGTTTTGCCACAATTAATGAGATAAAGTCAGAATCGAAGAACGAGCTGATGGCCATACCGAAAAGCGCCTTCCAGAAGTGCTTCGAGGATTGGAAGAAGCGCTGGCATAAGTGCATTATATCTGAGGGGGATTACTTTGAAGGGGAGAAAATGAATATTGATGAATAATTCACTTTAGAAATAGGTACCAATTCGTCTTTAAATTTTCTAGATTTAACGCTTAGTATTATAAATAATAAATTTGATTTTAATATATACCGGAAACCTACATACACTGATACCACCATTCACAATTCCTCTAATCACCCCATATCCCATTAACACTCAGCTTTTCATTCCATGATTCACCGATTAACCTCCGTACCATTGTCTAGTAACAATTTTAACAATGAGTTAGCCATAATTAAACTAATCGCCTTAAACAACGGATATGATACAAAATTAATTGAAAATATACTGAACAAAAAATTAAAACTTATATCAACAAACAAATTCCTGTATAACAACAGTTATGTCAGATCTAATAACATTTCCCAATGGCGTAGAATTCTCTTTATAAATAATTTTTCGTCTTTAAGTGTTAAAAAGCTTCCGCCAGAAGTTAAGCCCGCCTTCTATACAAATAATAATTTAGGTAAATTTTTGGTTAATACAAAAGATCGCGATGATAGACTAAGCCACTCAGGTATATACAAACTCAATTGCAATGACTGTTCCGCTTTCTATATTGGAAAAACGACTCGGAACGTCAATATTAGAGTTAAAGAACATCTAAGATGTTTAACTAACAACTCCTTCTCAGAATTCGCCAACCATATACTCGAAACCAACCACTCCTTGAATAAGACTACGGGAATAAACCTCTTACACAAAAATGCGTCGGGCATCAGGTTAAATAATTTGGAAATTCTGGAAATTAAGAAAGCAATTAATAATAATTCAGACCTAATTAATAAACAAACCAAATTTATAAGTCCAATATTTGACTTGTTCAGGTAAAAATAAAAACAAAAAAACCCATTTCCCTGTACTCGTTCCACCTCTAATTACATTTATTTTACCTATATCTCTCTGTCTCACTCTACTATATCTTGTATCTCTCTCTGCCATTCATTACTGTCTTATATGTACCTCTCTATATGTAATGGTGTCTCTCTCTACTATGTCTTGTATCTCTCTCTTTCATCACTTTCCTATATATATATATATCCTGTCTGTATGTAATGTTGTTTAGTTGATGTAAAAGCCCTGAAGAAGCTTGAGAAAAGCGAAACCTGGTTGGTGATTAACTCTAATAAAGTGGTGTTTTACAAAGTTTATTGTTTTATTTAATATGAATAAATAAATACTTTTCAAAAAAAAATTGAAATTCACCTTTTCTTTTGAACAAACCTCGTATATAGTGTCATTTGTTCATTAATTCGTTCTACGCATCCGCACTACCCAAACGTCCCTGTCTTAATCTTATTCATTACACTTACAGCGACAATTTAAAAAAATAATATTCACAAAAATACCAGGAGAGCAGAATATCATAAGAGAACATTTTTCATAGATTCCGCGAGTGATTGTACGTTCAGCCTTTGAGTCGCCACTAACCCGCTGTCTTTGGTTGGCCGAGCATTTCCCCAAGGGTAACACGCCCCCCGCGGTTAACCCTAACCGGAGGGTTATCACTCTTTCCGCAGACGTTAGTGAATTGCCTGTATGAAGCTTTCGTTTATTTTCCAGTTGTTACCCATGAAAAATGACGGCTGTAACTTGACTTGCCAAGACGTAAGCTGACAAATTTTGCGTCCACAGAATCAAGAAGTACTAGATGCTTCAATCCACCTTAGTTCCTAGAAAGCCGTCAACAGTAAAAATTACGGGAGACCCAAATAATACATCACTCAATTAGTTTGTAGGATACTTTTAGGCAAAATTAGATTTCATTTACCCTACCCTTACTGTGCTAAATCATTCTTCACGTTCCGGTGCTGTGTAATCATTACACAGGAAAAAAATGATTTTTTTCCCGATTTTCACAAAATATCTCGTATGTGCCCGATATGTGGTAATTAATATAAACACTATTTTTTCATCCAATGCGTTAATGTATGTGTACCCGATGTAACAGGGCACACGATTAAACTGTATAGGTAGCGGTCCCAATCTACGAAGTGCTCCAAGCGGTCGGTCTCGTTGCATGCGAGACGACGGGGTTGACTGCGGGTCTCGGCTTCCAAGTGAAGAAGAGAAGTCAAGGTGCGTGGTACTGGCGGAGGATGCTTGTGATCTGCCTTTTCTCCCGTTTTTGCGAACGATATACTTCGTTTGGCCGTGTGATTGACCCGGCTCCCGTGATAAGGTCAGAAAGATTAATTTCTCCCGCTTGAGTCGGCCCGAGATCCGTGGGGATGGGTTGTGGTTGGTCGGCACTAGACAACCCGCCATCGCGGTACTTCCCGGCTTAGTCTAGCGGCCCCAGCGCTACGGGCTAATCTCTTTGCGTCATTGTGACCCAACAAGCCGGGGGAGAAATATACATCCATAACATTTTTTTTATGAATAATATGAAAAATAATCTTAAATCTAACTTAACAGCAGGCACTGCCATTGTGGCTCTGTACGTCTGACACAGTATGAATTATGGAGGAATACCTGAAATCTGAAGCCAGTATTTATGATGGTTATAGAAATATTAAGGCTGTTAGAATCAATGTGTAGTCATTACACATCATAGTTAAGGAAAGGTAAATCAATAATGATACATTCATTTGAACGCTTCTCTTATATTTCGATGCCTTTTTTGCACAACAATTTATCTTTGGCCTCAAAGTAGGCTTCAGTTTCGGTAATCACTTCTCCAATGGAGCCAAATTTCTTTCTCTGAAGCATCATCTTTAGGTCTGCAAACAGGCAGTAGTCGCTGGGAGCCAGATCCGGAGAATACGGTGGGTGGGGAAGCAATGCAAAGTGCGATTCGCGCAATTTCGCCATTTGGATTTTGCTAACATATAATAAACAAATGTGTACCAACATAACAACAACAAAAATCGATAATCGAATGTACAGCCCGCGAAAATTCGAAATTCACCTTTCTTTTGAACAGGCCAGCATAATAATAATAATAATAATAATAATAATAATAATAATAATAATAATAATAATAATAATAAAAGTTTTATTCCGTGGGAAGGGTATGCGGGAATGATGCAATGCAATGCCTTCCATAATTGATATCAATACATTGTAATAATAATAGTAACAAAATAATAATGAACTTGAAATTCATAAGAAATAAGTAAAATAAGTAAATAATAAAATAAAAAATATATGAAAATAAAATAATAATAATGATGAAAAAAAAAAATAAAAATAAAAATAAAATAAATAAAAAAAAAAGTAAAAAATAAATAAAGAATGTAAGTAAGAAAATATTATTTTGGAGTATATTAGCCTCATTTTCTACAAAACGCCATCAAGAGGGGAGTCCATCCTGGCAGCGTTAAGATTGGATGGGGCCAATAATTTACTCAATGCGCTTCTATGCTTGAGAGTTCGGGATCTGACGGGATTCCATGATGAGGTTATTTCTGGAGTTGTTAATCCCTTTCCCTCATTCACCCTGGCCCTGCTAAGGGCTGCAAATCCTGGAACTCGCCCCCTCATTCCTGCAGTGCCTGGGAGACTGAACATCATGCGGTAGGGGGCTGACCCGAAGCCTTTCCATGCTCCTGGTCCAGAACTAGTGCAGAACGCCAGGAAGAGTGTCCTTTCACGGTGACTACAGACGAACTACTGAGCATGTTTGATTTCACAAGCGCTGTCAATGTCGAATGTCATCCAATAGCCTGGGTGATGGAACATCATGCGGTGCCTCCTAGATATTTGGTTTCCATGCTACTCTTTTAAAATTGCTCACCGTTCAAGAAAGGGAGGAATGCAGAACGCCAGGAAGAGTGTCCTTTTATCTAATTGGACTACAGTGCCGAAATCTTCTACTGTAAATCATGTTTGATTTCACCTGAGCAAACTCTTCGCAGATATTCAGGAGGTCAGCCAACTTTATAGACTGGTGATCATGAGTGCCCCTAGATATTTGGTTTCTGCATAGCTCACATTATTAAAACACTGTCTCCGATATGGCAGCCCACCTTAGCATTATTTAATCTATGGGTCGTTCTTCCATATAAATGTTAAACAATAATGGGGACATGCATCCTCCCCTTGTCTAACTCCGCTTTTCAGATGAAAAGGTTCGGAAAATCCATCTTTCCACTTACCAGGTTTTTCTTGTTGCCGGTGCCAAGTGTTGAGAATGGACGACCTTCGATGGTATACCCCTTTCAACGAGTTTAGTCCATAGTAAGGGGTGATGGACTCTGTCGAACGCCTTACTGAGATCAAAGCACGCGTAAGTAGTTGTTTTCTTTTTCGATAGTGTTCCAACGTTCGTTTTTACGCAAAATATCGCTGTGTCCGTGGAGCACTCCTTTTAAAGCCATCTGATTATCGCTCGTTTTCATGTGGGGTCCAACTTGGTCCAACAGAACACGTTCAAATATTCTGGCGATAGAGGTAGCGATGGAAATCGGTCTGTAATTTTCCGCTAGAGTTATGTCGGACAATTTTGATTTGATAATCGGTATGATTATTGTTTTGGTCATATCTTTAGGAAGGTATCCACTCTTAAGGATGACAGTAAACAACGTTAAAAGTAGTTGCGAAATCGCTCCTCCTGCGTGTTGACGTGTTCGATGCTCAATCCATCGTGCCCCGCTGATGTCCCAGCTTTCATGTTTCTGATGGCTGTGTTCACCATGTTCACTGTGACCTGGAGTTCAATATCATCGTATTCTGTCAGTGGGGTTTCTGTTTGAAGAGACGGTAGCGGAAGGGGTTTAGTGGCGAAGTGCAATTTGAAAATGTTGGCGATGTTTTCCGGATTCGTTTCTCCATTGATGTTATTCGGAACTTTACACCGTACATTTAACACTTTATTTGACTTATTCCAAAAATTTTTAAAGTCCCGTTTATCGAAGTCCCCAGCGATTTTATCCATCTGAGTTGTATGGAATTATTTCGGCATTTTTCAATGCTGTTTTAAAGGCAGCACGCTTTGCCTTCTATCCTCCCTTCGTGTGTGGTCTCCCATTTTTTGATCCAAATATTCATCGCTTGTCTGGATTCTTCGTATTTACCCGCTACATAGTCATTCCATCCACAGACTTGCTTTTATATTTTTGGGGTGACTCTTTCTCCGAATGCTGAAATAGCAGTGTTTCGTAGCGCGTCTACTATATTCTCGTATAGGTTCTATTTTAAGGGCGTCTGTAGGTTGCCACTATCAATATAAATAATATTTTTTTCCATGACCTTACGTAGATTTTTTGCGAGCATACATTGTATTTTTCGATATCGCGTATATTTTTCGGATTCCATGTGGCTGAATCCCTTATCATAGGAGCATATACTTCTGTTTTAGGGATTCCTTTTGTCATTAAAGTCAACTCGAGAGCTCGATGATCTGTCCAGTCCATGTCATAATAAATTTTCATATCAAGGATTTGCTTAAAGATATTTTTTCGTAACTAGGCAATGATCTAACCAGCTGGTGGTGCTATGCGCGTCACTTATGTATGTGTAGGAATCGTTGGGTAAAAATTTCGATGTCGGCACATATGTATTCATATTCTTGACAAAAGATTTCAGCTCTAGTCCAAAGAGTGAATCGGGATTAGCGTTAAAGTCACCGATAACAATTGTGTTGCTATAATCTTTGTCGTCAATAATAGTTTGCAAGGTAGCGAGACAGTTGGAATACTCTTCGAAATGATCTGTTGTGCAGGTTGGCATATAGATCGTAAAGATGCTTAATATTTCAGTATTCAAACTCACCTCGATTCCAGCCATGCGACAGTTGTCCAGCGGGATTGTGGTAGCCCTTAATTGTTGTCTATAGAGGATCCCCACTCCGCCATGCGGTCTTCAAGTAACGGCCCGTCAGAGACATTGACGGCAGAGGTACCCAAGCTATTGAACTCCGGGTGGATAAGGGATAAAAAGTCAATGTCTGTTGGGAGTAACCACGTTTCCTGGATCACAACGATATCGTGTAATTCGCAAAAGGTCATGTATGAATTTTACTGAATTCCGAACCGATCTACAGTTCACAGATATAATTCTTAAATTTTTATATTCCATTTTTGTTGTATAGTGGCTGTACGTGATTCTATAAATCTGCGGAACACTATTCCCTCCGGCCAAAGTTCTTCTTCCAGGTATTTCGATACCTCTGTTGCTTTAACAACGATTTTAAATGTGTTAAACGGGGTTGCACGAAAAGGTTGAATCTTCTCAATCTTAAATCCTTCCAGATTCTTTCCTCCAAGATAATTCTTTTATGTCGTTTTCGGTAGTTTCTATATCAAATCGTGATATGTAAACAGAAACGTTTAGTTCTGCTGATTTTAGGGTTGTCGATTGAGCTTTCCCTTTTGATTCCGCTTAAATTTCCTCGTTATTAATTTGAAACCTTCTTCATCTGTTCGTGAATGTTTTGACCGCGGGCCCTGGTCGCGCGCTCCCCTGCCTTAGTTGTCCGCCAGCCAACGTGCGTGAGCTGTTAGTTGGTGCATGTACCGTATTGGTATTGGTAATATTGGTATTGTTATTGTCGGTGAGGAGTGCAGACGGTGGATTTGCAGACGCGGTGCGGATTGCCTCAGTATTGGTGCGTAGATTCTTCGACACAACGGATCCATACGATGCGCGTTTTTCAGTATATTCCGGAGTTACCCACATTATTATTGACACTTCGTTTTGTTTACAATCGGTTTAGAAGAAACGTCGCGCTCGTTAGAAACTCGAAGTTCCTTAAGTTCCACTCTAAGAAGAGCTAGTTCTTGTTTAATTTCAACATTTTGGTGGCCGATGATTCTCTTAGCTCGTCCTTGATTTGAGATATTTCAAATTTCATCGCATTTAGGTCTTTCAGGAGTCTGGATACGTCGACACTGTCGAAGTTGATGGGAGGCAATTTGTGCAATTGTCTGGCGACAAACACCGGCAGCTTATCAGGCTCAGTCTCCTTCAAGACCCTCAGGATGTCCTGGAGATCTCGGTGGATCCGGCCGTCTCCTTTCCGCAGTGTACGCTTATCCGGGAGCTTGTCGAACAAGATCGTCTTGGCCGCCTTAATTTCATCCTCCGAGAATGTGGAAGTGCACAGTTGTGTGATTGCGACTTCATCCAGTGTGTCCGCCTTGTTTTGCATGAATGCAAGGCACTCGTTAATAATTATGTTACACGAATTACACGAATTACTAGTCATCGCGCTACTTTCGTCCTTCTATCACGATTTCAAAAACCGTACATCACGATCACTATCACGATTTTAAAAACGTATAACTCCATTGGATATATAATACCTTGTCTATATGTGAGATGTACATAAATTTTTTATATCTTTTTTCACACTATGCATATATCTACAATATTTTTATATCATTAATCTCTTAATGTATTTGGTGGAAAACTGTTTTTATGAGATCTTGTTAAATAAATCAATAGAAACGCTCTCCTCTAAAATCTGAATATTGCAGATATGATAATTTAGGTAGGAGGGATCGAAATGTTGATGCAAAATGTCAAATACACTGCCTTTTGATATCTTTAAGGTGTCAGCTTTCCCACTCAACTTTAATTTTACTATTAGCCAAAACTATTTTGTGAACTTTTTAAAGTTTTGTTTTTGTTTTTTTTTTAACACGGTCATACATGGTTTTACCGCACACACGCATCGGTGATTTCATTTCCACAGCATTCAGTCTAGGTTCATCCTTCCTCTGCTAGTTCCATGCCTCACTGCCATACATCAGGGTTGGTACCAGCACTCCACCGTGGACTTCGCTTCTTTGGAGATTTTTTTATTTGCGCCAACAACGTTCAGTCCTCTATTTAGAGTTTTCTGCATTCACCCTTCTTTCAATAGCACACACTCCTTGCTTCATTCACATTAATACATCGTCTCATACATACTCTTCTGTTATTCTGACTCTTCAAATGACCCGATTCAAGTATTTGATTTACTTGATTGTGCCATGTCTTTTTCGGGCGTCTTCGACTTTTTCTTACATTCACTTTCGCATCATATATTCTTTTCATACTCCTTTCTTCGTTCATTCGCTCTACATCCCCAAACCATATATGCGTCCCTTTCTTGATCCTATTCATTACGCTCACATCAGCCTTGCATTCTTTCTGGATATCCACATTTTTAATACGGTCACACATGCTTTTACCGCACAGGGATCTCATTTCTACAGCATTCAGTCTACTTTCATCCTTCCTCTGCCAGTTCCACGCCTCACTGCCATACAGCAGGGTTGGTATCAGTACTCCACCGTGGACTGCTAGCTTCGCTTCTTTGGAGATTTTTTATTTATTTGCGCCAACAGCGTTCAGTTATCCATTAATAGAGTTTCCTGCATTCACCCTTCTTTCAATATCCTTATCCGGATTTTTGTCTTTCCTAAAAACATACTTACTTCAAGTATTCATCATTCACATATTTATTTATAAACTAACGGACTATTGTCTAATTACAAAAAAATACGTAACACGAAATGGGAAAAAAGAGCAACAAAGAAAGAACAGCAAATACATAATATGAAATGAAGACATTAAAAAAATAGGGCAAAATATACATAAGAACATTCAAATCAAAGCCAAGCTCGAGTCAATGTTTTTGTAGAGTCGTAACGAATGACAAAAATCTTTTAGACTGCTACCGAAAATTTCAATACCATGGCTAAAAAACATTTAAATGGAAACTAACTTCCGTGCTTAATTTTCCATTGAAAAAAAAACATTGATATTTTGATGTAGGTGGTATTTAAACATACCCATAAATTCGGCAAAAACGGGGGTATAATTACACATTACAAAAATATTTAGGTCACACAACATCGACTACTCGCTAGGTTTTCCAAAAGCTTTCGATATGTAGCAATGCCTGCGAAGCGAACACGCCAAAAACCGTTTAAGACCTAGACCACCTATGCCCAGCTATTGAGAGGGTGGGCCCAACACGTCATGCAACATTGTGACCATTCAGTTTTTTTTTGTTGATTCGTACAATGTGTTGATTCGTTGACTCATCGATTTTGGCGTAGGTTTCTTAAATTTGCTGTGACCCACGTGATTCGTTGATTTTTAGGTTGAGGTTTTATTAAGTTTGGAAATTGAGAGATGATGTGAAGCAGTCCACAATGGAGTTCTGATACTTACTCTGATGTGATGCAGTGAATCATGCATTAGAATAGAAGAGGAAGAACGTAGTCTAAACGCAAGAGAAAAGAGATGTTTCAAAATTCCACCAATCCGAAAACACATTAAAGTATTTTCTCCCTTTTCTGACATATTTGTTTATTTCTACATCAGGCTGAATGTAGTAGAGAGGAGAAGGAGATGGGATAGATGAAGATTAGGAAGCACTCGTCTACTCAGATCCGGTCGCCAAACACAGCTAAAGCCTATCTATTAGTAAAACAAAATGTTTGTAAAGCATTACCCCTACGTGTAAGGAGTGATAATTGATCAAACTTAATAATATATAGCCATATGAGCTGTCCTCGTTGAATTTCTTAAACAAATTACACCTCCGCATCCGCAACACTTCAGAAAAAACTAAAAACGATTTGTCATCTGTCACTGTTAAATATATAACCGTTTATTAGTTAAAAAAATGTTTCTAAAGCAATACATCTACGTGTAAAGAGTGATAATTGGTCATACTTAATATATAAGTAAATAGGTAGCTATATGGGCTGTCCACGTTGAATTTCTAATATCAATTACACATCCGCATCCGCAACACTTCAGAAAAAACTAAAAACGATTTGTCATCTGTCACTGTTAAATATATAACCGTTTATTAGATAAAAAAATGTTTCTAAAGCAATACATCTACGTGTAAAGAGTGATAATTGGTCATACTTAATATATAAGTAAATAGGTAGCTATATGGGCTGTCCACGTTGAATTTCTAATACCAATTACACATCCGCATCCGCAACACTTCAGAAAAAACTAAAAACGATTTGTCATCTGTCACTGTTAAATATATAACCGTTTATTAGTTAAGCAAAATGTTTGTAAAGCAATACATCTACGTGTAAAGAGTGATAATTGGTCATACTTAATATATAAGTAAATAGGTAGCTATATGGGCTGTCCACGTTGAATTTCTAATACCAATTACACCTCCGCATCCGCAACACTTCAGAAAATAGTAAAAAAGATTTGTCATCTGTCACTGTTAAATATATAACCGTTTATTAGTTAAACAAAATGTTTGTAAAACAAAAAATATAAAGTGTGCGGTTATTTTAACATACAGAGTATCTTTTTCTTTTTTTTTTACAGTGAATACCGCTCAAAAGTCTCCAAATGCTTTCAACCATCTAGAGCCAGTGGGTCTATGACATCCCCAATCGGGGTACGTTGCGAGGCTGAATGTAGTTGAGAGGGCAAGGAGATGAAGAAGGCGAAGATTAGGAAGTACCTGGCTATTCAGATCTTATCACCAAACATGGCTAAAGCCATTTAAAGCAACGTTTAAATTCAGAATGGTGGTCTTTAACCAGGGCGATACTTGGAGTATCTACCACTCTATCAGAATGTGGCGCTCTCGCAGCGGCCTGACGTGTTTTAGTCTTTCTTGTTATTTTTCGCCAAATAAGTAGGATATTTCACAAATTGCTTCTTTAAAATTACACTCAAATTACCGTTGTTGTGTATAGGTTAAGTGAATAAACTCTAAATAATTTTAAAGTGACTAGTTTTGACGTAATTTCGATTTTTAAGAAAATATTTTAACCTCTAAATATTAGTGTTTTAACTTCAGTGCCATAGCCCGAGAATGGTCACATGCTTTGATGACCATTGGCCACATGTTTTGTCCCTTCGACCGCCGGCCCAGGAACAGGCAGGGGGGCGGGGGAGTGCCGATCTCGACCGACTGTTCCCGAACGCGAGCGATGGTTTCAACAAATGTTTTTTTTACTAAGAGAGGCGGCCTTTTTTGTCAATTCAATACAATCATCATCACAATATTTTTTATTTGTTTGTTAGTTCTTCTTTTTGCCTGCGCATAAAACCTGTTAGATATGTCGTGGCGCTTTCGCAGCTGCCTGATGTGTTTTAGTCTTTCTTGTGATTTTTCGCCAAATAAGTAGGATATTTCACAAATTACTTCTTTAAAATTCCTGTACTGTATGACAAATTCAGAGAGTCCATTCTTTTAATTTCGCTCCCATGCCCTAAATCGGAACAAAAAATTAAAATAATAATCATAATTTTAAGTTAATAACTGTGTCTATCTGATGGGACCTGCCAGGTAAGTATGTTCCTGTATATTTTCTTATTTAAACTAGGAATTAATATGTAATGATAGAAAGTAAGATCTGTACAGCGCCCTTGAGGTGATTTTTCTCAAAAACGGCGCTATACAAATCGTCCAAATATTATTATTATTATTATCCATCTCTCCAGTATCTCTGTTCCTTTGTTGCAATTTTAATCTTATTCTATTATTTTCTGTTATTTTATTTTATATTTTGTTCTCTCTCCGTATTGCTTTATTGTCTCTGGTGATGCTAAGGCTAACCAAAACCGGTCGGTCACAAATATTAAAATAATATCCGTGGCCTTATACAAAGTTATTTTTTCATTTCTATAAATAATACAAATTGATTTTCGAATCATTTTTTTTTTGCATATTCTACCGATACGTCTGTCAAGCTTCCGCAAAACTTTTAAATGGCATTTTACGCGCATTAATAATTTATGCACATAATTGTATTCATTTAGACGGATGCCTCGGCGCACGACTAAAATTGATGCAAATTGGAATAAACATTGATTCAGGTTGAAGTAATTAGTCAAATGGTTCAGATTTTAACTGAATTATTTATATCCAAGTGTTTCTCGGCGATTTCATTAATAATTCATTATTCCGTCCTTAATTCGAAATGGAATAAATAAACATTTTCTCTGGCCGCCTTCGAATGCGCAGGCGGAAATTTATTATTATTTTTTTTTTCGTAAGAAGCAATCACATGGTGGTTGGACATTATATTAAATAAAAGAATACTTTGTTTTAAAACCACAGAATTTATTATGATGAAGGCCAACCGGTTTCGCTTGGATCAAGCTTCGTCAGGGCACATATAATAACTAAAAAAAAAATGATGATAATTTAAGCCATTCTGGCATTTACAAACTTAACTGTAATGATTGTCCCGTGTTTTATGTAGGAAAAACAGCACGAAATGTTAACACTAGAGTTAAAGAACATTTACGTTGCTTAAATGGTACCGGGTTCTCTGAATTGGCAAACCATCTAATCTCATCAAACCATACTTTCGAAAAAACTACAGGAATTAGTCTTTTACATAAAAACGGGATAGGCATTAGATTAGACAATTTAGAAGCACTCGAAATTAGGAAATCTTCAAAATCAAATTTATCACTTAACCTACTTAATAATCAAAAAAAATGTATCCTTTAGCCCTATTTTAAATATGTTTCCTGTAAATCAACCTTTATCCCATCAATTTTCAACTTCACCCTCATTTGATGCTACGAATCACTCTGTTTTATTCCATAACTCACCCATTTGATTATTATTATGTATCCAAATAGCTTATTTTCCAGTAACAATGTAAAATGTCGTTTTCATATATAAATTCAATATAGGATCTTTGTCTGCCCCTAACATTACATCGTAATCTTTCTATTATGTACACTTGTTTATTTACCAATTCTTCGTAATATATATTAAGCACTTTCAGTTGTTCCCTCCCCTCTAATATATGCTCTCTCTCTCTTCCTTCTTTGTATTATATACTGTCTCACTCTTGAAGTAACAATATATGGAGGGAGAGCTAATTATTTTTACCCAACCAACACAAACTTGCGATAAATCACTTTCTCTGAGTTTTTACGTCGTACACTGTGAGAGAGAAAGAGACAACAAATTTCATAGACCGCTTCTATATACTGTCGCAATGATCTTAAGCTCCTGGTTCACCGCGAGACTCCGCCCACATTTTTTATTATGCCACTAAACTTGACACAACTGAACTGTTTTTTAGGTTATATGCCATATTTCTGTTAATAAAAATACCATGAAAAAGTGGCTATACGAATAAACAAAAATATTACGTCGATATGTGATATGAATGGATGTATAAATACCGTAGCCTTAGTCTTAGCCACGCCCAGATGCGCCGAGTCAGGTTAAAATAATAAAAAAACCAGTCAAAAACTGACTTCACTGCCTTGGATAGATACTACTCTATGTACTCTAAGGTCTCACTCTATCATTAACTGCTGTACCTATATATACCTGTTAACTCTGTATTTTTTCTTTAGTTATTATATGTGCCCTGAAGAAGCTTGATCCAAGCGAAACCGGTTGACCTTCATCATAATAAATTCTGTGGTTTTAAAACAAAGTATTCTTTTATTTAAAATAATAAGGAAATTTGTTACATTCAATACTAAACAGAAATTCTTAACGAGTTTTTTTTTTTTTTTTTTTTTATTTATGGTCTTAAAGTTTATTTTGTAGAACTCCATTTTAATTTTTAGGTTTTTTACTTTTATTTAAACAATAATTATATTTTAGGCAGTTTGATAATGCCCTCAGAAGGCGAAACAGCTGTCACGCGTAAAAATAATTACATCGCAGAGCTTTTAACTAAAAAACTGTTTTTTAAAAATTAAAATAATAATAATTATTGTTTAAATAAAAGTAAAAAACCTAATTCTTAACGAGTTTCACTACCGTAAGCTAGTACAATAGTTGCAACAATTAATTCAACAATCTTCGACCTTCCCCTTACTGTGCTAAATCATTCTTCGCGTTCCGGTGCTGTGTAATCATTACACAGGTAAAAATTGAATTTTTCCCGATTTTCACAAAATATCTGGTATGTGCCCGATAGGTGCTAATTAATATAAACACTATTTTTTCATCTAACTAACTAATTAACCATCACAAAGAGGACGGACTGCCATATGACTCTGTCTTGACACACACTCCTTGCTTCATTTACATTCATACACCATCTCATACATACTCTTCTGTTATTCTGACTCTTCACATGACCCGATTCAAGTGTTTGATTTACTTGATCCTGTCATGTCTTTCTCGGGCGTCCTCGACTTCTTCTTCCATTCACTTTCGCTTCATATATTCTTTTCACACTCCTTTCTTCCTTTATTCGCTCTACATGCCCAAACCATCTGAGCGTCCCTTTCTTGATCCTATTCAATACGCTCACATCAGCCTTGCATTATTTCTGGATATCTACATTTTTAGTACGGTCATACATGGTTTTACCGCACATACGTCTCAAATGCGTTAATGTATGTATTATGGAGGAATATCTAAAATCTGAAGCCATTATCCATGATGGTTATAGACTTGAAGCAACAATATATGGAGGGATAGCTAATTTGTTTTACCCAACCCATCCGAAATTTTAATAAATCACTTTTTCCGAGTTTTTACATCGTACACCATGAGAGAGAAAGAGACAACACATTTCTTGGACCGCTTCTATATACTGTCGCAATGATCTTAAGCTGGCTATCTTCGCTGGTTAACGGCGGTACTCCGCCCACATTTTTTATTTTGCCACTAAACTTGACACAACTAAACGGTTTTTTGGGTTGGATGCTATATTTTTGTTGATAAAAATACTGTGAAAAAGTGGCTATACGAATACACCAAAACATTATATCGATATGTGATATGAATGGATGTATAAATACCGTAGCCTTAGTCTTAGCCGCGCCCATTTGCGCCGAGTCATGTTAAAATCATCAAAAACAAGTCCAAAACTGACTTCACTGCCTTGGCTTGGGCTACCTCTAGTAAACTCTAAGTTTATAGAAATAATAAAATTATTAGAAGCAATGTGTAGTCATTACACATCATAGTTAAAGAAAGTTTAATATACCACTGAGCAACTATTAAAAAATGTGCACTAACTACCTAACCAACTAATTAGTTTATAACTATAACTTTGGAGTAACGATATATGAAGGTATGGCTAATATTTTTACCCAACCTATACAAACTTGCGATGAATTACTTTCTCCGTGCTTTCACGTCATATAATATGAGAGAGAAAGACACAATAAAAGTCGTCACATAATATCGCAACACTTTTAAGCATGTAAGGGTGTTCTCCGTCCGCGCTAATTTCACACCATTGAGTCGCATAACATATTTCAACGGATTTTGAGGTTATTACCTATATTTGTGATGATTGAAATACTTGCAGTGGTTATACAAATAAATCAAACATGATGGTGATATGTGCTATGCGTGAATGTTCAAATGAGACCAAACAAAGATTAAAAAACATCACTTTTAATTGTTCTAAATGGCGTTGAGTGGTAATTTAAAGCTTGTAGCCTTGGGATAACCATATAAGGAGGTATGGCTAGTATTTTTACCCAACCTATACAAACTTGCGATATATCACTTTTACGGGTTTTTACGACGTATACCAAGAGAGAGAAAGAGACAAGAAAAGTCGTCACATAATATCGCAGCACTTCTAAGTGTGTATGGATGTTCTCCTTCCCCGCTAACTTCGCATCATCGAGTCGTATAATAATAATATTTGGATGATTTTTATAGCGCCTTTTTTGTAAATAATCACCTCAAGGGCGCTGTACAGATCTTATTTTCTATTATTGCATATTAATTCCTAGTTTAAATAAGAAAATATACAGGAACATACTTACTAGGCAGGTCCCATCAGATAGACACACTTTTAACTTAAAGTTATGATTTTTTTTTTCGATTTAGGGCATGGAAGCGAAATTAAGAAATGGACTTTCTGAATTTGTCGTACAGTACAGGATTTGGTTAAAATTTGTATATCTAAAGGTAATTCTCAAGTCAACCGATTGTGAGGTTATTTCCTATATTTGTGTTGATTAAAATACTTGCAGTGGTTACACAAATAAATCAAACATGATAGTGATATGTGCTATGCGTGAATGTTCAAATAAGACCAAACAAAGATTATAAAACATCACTTTTCAGAGGTATTTCAACAGTTTTAAATATTTTTGACCGAACTTTATAATTTTCACATTTTTAATGATATATAGACATAAAATAAACAAAAAGCTTCCATCATTATTTAGGCAAACTTTATGTTATTAGTGTTTGTGTGATATTTTGACGTCATTCATCATTTTTGGTGTGTTAATATTGTTTTGTTTAATGTGTTCAAACATGTTTTTTTATGTTCGAATTTCATGTGGGTGGAAACTAACAGGCTTTCCAACATCCTTTAAATATCTTTGTCTCTTTCTATCGAGTCAGTATAAAGTCAACTATCTTGGCTATACTGTTTATGTCTTCCAAAACTATAACAATGTTTCCCCGCAGAGGTAGGCAAAGAAAAAAAACCACCACACATCTTACTTGGCACACACTCCTGACTTCATTAAAAATCATACATTGTCTAATACGCATTCTTCGGTTTTTCCGACTGCATTTGATTGTTCCGTGTTTTATTCTATCTTTTACTTTTGCGACATATATTCTCCTTGTACCCATGTCTTCGTTCATCCACTCTATATGTTTTAACCAGCTAAGCGTTTCTTTTCCTTAGTCATATTCACTACGCCTACATTAATTACCCTTTCTTTTTTTATTTAGTTAATACCGCATAACCGGTTCCAACCGTCTAGAGCCAGTGATACAATGGCAACCCCGACAGGGGCATTTTGTGAGGCTGTATATAGTGGGGAGGGAAAGGAGATGAGGAAGGGAAAGGTTGTAAAGTACCTGACTATTCAAATCCGGTCACCAAACACGGCTAAAGCCATTTCAAGCAACTTTTCAATTCTGAATGGTGGTCTTTCACCAGGGCGATACTTCGAGCATCTATTACTCTGGAACAGTGGCGGCTCGTGACTTTTTAGTGTGCTAGAGTGGTAAGATTGAAAAAAACGTCATCATTGATGTTGTTGTGGCCGAAAACATTTTTTTATTTTTTTTCGAAATTTCAACTTTTTGTATGAAGATTTTTCAGAAATCCGTGCAGTGCACCACCAAAACTGAAAAGTCCTGAAAATCTTCATACAAAAAAACTAACAATGTCGTATTTTTTAATCTTAGCACTCTAACACACTTAAAACTCACGAGCCGCCACTGCTCTGGAACGTGCCGCAAATAGACTATTTTTTATTTTATACAAGTAAATGTGTTATGACGCATATTAATTTAATGAAAAATATTTGCGCACGCCGGGTTCGAACCCGCGACCTCTGGATTCGTAGTCGAGCGTCCTACCACTCACTCAAAAAAATCTCGCACATACTCTTCTGTTATTCCGAGTCTCGACATGGCCCGACTCGAGTATTTGATTTAATTGATCGTGCCATGTTGTCTTCTTCGGGCGTCTCTGACTTCTTCTCCCATTCGCTTTAGCCTCATATATTGTTTTCACGCGTCTTTCTTCGTTCGTCCGCTGTTCATGCCCAAACCATCTAGGCGTTTCTTTATCGTCCCATTTTTTCTATATATCATTAAACTCAGAGTAAGAATCTAATGGAGGGATAGCTAATTTGTTTTACCCAACCCATCCGAAATTGTAATAAATCCCTTTTTCCGAGTTTTTACATCGTAAACTGTGAGAGAGAAAGAGACAACAAATTTCTTGGACCGCTTCTATATACTGTCGCAATGATCTTAAGGTGCTGGTTAACGGCGGGACTCCGCCCACATTTTTTATTATGCCACTAAACTTGACACAACTAAACAGTTTTTTAGGTTAGATGCTATATTTTTGTTGATAAAAATACTGTGAAAAAGTGGCTATACGAATACACAAAAACATTGTGTCGATATGTGATATGAATGGATGTATAAATACCGTAGCCTTAGTCTTAGCCACGCCCAGGTGCGCCGAGTCATGTTAAAATGATCAAAAACAAGTCCAAAACTGACTTCACTGCCTTGGGTTGGACTACCTCTAGTCATTAAATATCCATATTTTTAACACGGCTGTTGCATTTGAAGCTGCGAATGTGTTTTTAGCTTCGGATGAATTTAGAATAATGGACTGTAAAAACAATAAACTAAAATACTACTTGATAAAAGTGTGATTATATATGTAGGTAGATCAAGGATTCACTAAGCCAATTCACTCACCGATGAAGTTATGTTTAGAATACTTGAAATTTTCTTGAAACGCTTGTATCAATATATTATATATTCTCAATTTGCGAAAAAAAATTTACTTTTTAACTTATTACTTTGGGAGCAAAAAAAAACCGATGACGAGGAGCAAAAGCTGTTGTTCACCAAAAACTTCTTCTTCTTCTTCTCGTCACTTGTTTCGATCAGAGTGTGGTTGAATACAAAATAGAATGGCGAAACGGCGGGATACGTAGGAACTGTATGACAAACAAAAAGGTGAGAACCTAACAAATCGTCTATTTTAAATCCTACAACGGTCATACGTGATTTAATAAAACAAATATATAACTTTATTCCACTTTTATTTTATGACTGGACCGGTTTCAGCCTATGACGGCCATCTTCAGACTAGTACAAGTTGTTGTTAACCTACGGCTTATATACTATTTTTGGGGATGTCAGGGGTAGTAAACAATGATTTTACTTCAATTATATTCATCAGTATTGTTGCATGATTTTAATAGTTACAGGGTAAAAGCTACTTTTAATTTATTGGCATTATTATTTTATATATCTATCTGGAATATTTATTTATTTTATTTAATATTTAAGATGGGTTACAGTTGCATTTCTATAAATATGAATTGACAATGTATTTATAAAATGAAAGGTTGGTGAATACTGATTGTTAATGAGTTTACTTTAGATTTTCCCATCTTAATTGTGATGTCCAGATGTACAACATAATTTTCTAATTATTGGGTTACTCCCAGCATTATGGTATAATTAGTTTTATGATTCTATTCATTATGCATTCTATTCATTATGTCATACATGGTTTTACGTACGTACGCCTCAGAGATTTCATTTCTACAGCATTCAACCATAGTTGGTAAAAGCGCTCTAATGCGAACTACTAGCTTCGCTTGTTTTGACACTTGTTAACTAGCAGCTCCATTAATGGAGTTCTTTGCATTTACCCTTCTTCCAATAACCTTATCAGCCTTCAACACCCTCTCTCCCACACTCCCACAACACATTTTTGTGGCTTTGTCTCTTCAGTGGTCTTGATTCATAAATAAAATAGCAGCCCAAATAATTAATTGTACGTCAATTTGAAATAACCAGAATTCTAAAGAAATTGTCCATTCGTAAGTGTGTCCAATTTACGAGAAACATTATTTATCGGGTGATTTGGTACAAAATTCGTGCTTCGGGAAATCGCTAATAGATGGAGTTAGATCAAAGAGATGTTCAAAAGAAGAAGAAGTAGATAAACTGAAAGGGGATGTCTCAGTTAGGGATGGTGGATAACTAAAATGGCTGACTGCGGTTCCAGATATTTGAGACCGAAATGGAACCGGTTCCTCTGAAAATTTATAACAGCCATTATTAAACGGATGTTGAATTAGTAATTTAATTGAAGTAAAGGCAATGACGTTACATATATATAGACACGTTGTAGGGCTCTCAAAGTGGCAAGCAATAATCACGCTAGTTGGTGTGATCGGTGTTTTTAGCCGATTTAGTACTAAACGGTCACGCGTCGCTTGGGGTCGTATCTACAAGTATGGAACGCGGTCCGAACTTCGGATCTGTTTCGTTCATAAACATACTTGGCCTGTTCAAAAGAAAAGGTGAATTTTGAATTTTCGCGGGCTGTGTACATTCGATTATCGATTTTTTTTTGTTATGTTGGTACACATATATTTATCATATGTTAGCATTATCAGCCATTTTGGATTAGTGGTTTGTTTTTGATAACTGGAAAGGTTAGTCACGTTTTTGTGTGTTCTTCGATTTTTTACTTTTGAAAAAAATGGATCAAAGAATAAAATCCATGATTTGTTTTTCCACAACTCCAGGACGCTCATCGTCATTAACATCTTCTCGGCCTTCTGTAAAGCGCTTGTACCACTTATAAACACTTTTTTGAGACAAAGTAGACTCGCCGAATGCCACAGTTAACATTTTAAGTGCGTTGGAGCACTTTATTCCATTTTTAACGGAAAATTTAATACATATTCTTTGATCCATTTTTTTTCCAAAGGTAAAAATTGAAGAACACACAAAAACGTGACTAACCTTTTCAGTTGTCAAAAACAAACCACTAATCCAAAATGGCTGATAATGTTAAAAAATGATAAAAATATGTGTACCAACATTAAAAAAAACGATAGTCGAATGTACACAGCCCGCGAAAATTCAAAATTCACCTTTTCTTTTGAACAGGACTTTATATTCTATGAATGTCTTTGTCATACATGACCGATATTTGAATGATGAATTTACTGGTAACGTGTGTGTTTTGCTTGCCACATTTTGTGTTAATATTCAAATCTGTATATATATATGTAACGTCATTGAGTAAAGGACATTTTTTCGGCAATGTTATTTAATTTAATTTAGGATTTATTAGGTCAAAATCTATACTTTTTTTCTGTGATTTTCTCAAAGAAATCTCTAGCGAAAGACTTGTCAATGTGTAATAATATCTCATGTTTTAATATTAAAACACCTTCATCTACCTACTTTAAGTAGGTTTTTTTTAAAGAAAGACAAAAATTTCCGGGTATAACCTTATAAAATTTTTAAAAACTCTTGCTATAATCGTTTTTATTTATTTAAAATTCTGTTTAAAATCGCCAAAAATTAAGGTAAAAACGTAATTTTGCAATTCCTTAACAATTCGCATTGTATCCCTTGTTTTATATTTGGACAGCTGCATTGTATGAAATAAAAACTTTCGGGAACCGGTTCCAAAAGTAGCCGGTTGCACGGAAAAAATATCCGGTGACAACAAAGTCACCGGGACAAAGTGACCGGAACAAGAATGTCGACCGTCTCTCGCCTCGGTTGAAAGCAAAATAATAACTACCCTAAAAGTTTTTGAGTTAATAATCGAATATTCTGAGTTGGGCTCGATCGAATGCGCAATTAGGTTTGAATTTCAACATTGCGTTTTGAAAAGCAAACAACTCAGCGAAGAGATATTCGTAATGATTAATTATTTAGAACAAGGTTTACTGCCCGGTTTCGCTCGAGATTTCAAAACCCTGAATTGTAGAAAACTATTATGTTTTTTTTTTTGAGGGGTTGAAAAAAAATATTCTTCACGTCGACCTACAGGTTTCGGACACACGAAGGTGCGCCAGTTTTCATGACGCCAGAGCTTACTGTTTGAGAGTTGAGGAAAGTATAGGGGGTGCAAAAATATGACGACTTGTTTGATTTTTTTTGGGTGGAAAAATTGAACCGGAAATTTTGGAAAATTACTGAAAATTGAAATTTCGGGTACGAAAAAAATTGGCAGATTTCATGACGCCAGAGCTCACTGTCCAAGAGTTGAGGAAGGTATGGGGAGGATATTAAAATACAGTTGCGTTCAACAAAAAAATACAAACTAAAATGGTTTTTTTTTTTACGTGAATACCGCACAAGGGTCTCAACTGCTCCCAACCGTCTAGAGCCAGTGAGACTATGACATCCCCAAAAGGGGTATGTTGTGAGGCTGAAGGTAGTGGGGAGGGGAAGGAGATGAGGAAGGGGAAGGTTGGGAAGTGCCTGGCTATTCAGATCTCAGGGCTATCTTTAGAGTATCTACCACTCTGGAACGTGCCGCAAATATACTATATTTTATTTTATATCAATTAAATGTGATATGACACATGTAAATTGAATTTAATTTATTTGCGCACGCCGGGTTCGAACCCGCGACCTCTGGATTCGTAGTCGAGCGTCTTACCACTCGACCCTGCAGGCCTCGGTCTTATACAAAGCTATTATTTATTTTTCATTAAATATATTTATGTCTTGGTGGGTGGGGGTTTTGACGGATTTTCTTCTCACTTGAACGAAGAGAGGCCATGTTTAGTACGCAACCAACAGCATGAAGAAATTACCTTCATATCCCTCACATTTCGTACAATAACAGCCATAATCAGGACAGACGTTAAAATAATTGCGAAATAAATTAAATCTCGCTACGCTCGGGTGAATTTTCAATTCCAACAACGAAATATAATATGGAGAAGAAAACGGGAAAAATCTGCCGTAATTTTGATCGTTTTCTGCCCCCGGGCATTCGCTACATTACCCAGCGGGCCGGGGACCCTTCGAGCCACTGGCAGAGTATATTTTCAAAATATTAATAATACCATTTAATTTGTAAGAAATTTAATATTGTTTTTCTGAGGATTTTCTCTAGATTTTCCCACGACCTCAGAGCAAAAATATATACTGAGAAAGAGCCAAACCGTTTTACCCAACCTTAGAGTATATAGAGTGGCATGTACCCAAGGCAGTGTAGTCAGTTTTTGATGAGTTTTACTGGACTCGGCGGACCTGGGGGTGGCTAAGACTAAGGGTAGGGTATTTATTAGCGTTGTGACCGCTTCTTTTTTTTTTTACGTGAATACCGCACAAGAGTCTCAACTGCTCCCACCCGTCTAGAGCCAGTGAGACTATGGCATTACCAAATAGGATATGTTGTGAGGCTGGTGGGGAGGGGAAGGAGATTGGGAAGGGGAAGGTTGGGAAGTACCTGGCTATTCAGATCTGGTCACCAAACACGGCTAAAGCCATTTCAAGCAACGTTTCGATTCTGAATGGTGGTCTTTCACCAGGGCGATACTTAGAGTATCTACCACTTTGAAAGAACTACTTCAAAGAACTACTTATTTTGGCAACAGTTCCTACTTCATTCATTGTTCATTGAACAAATACTTTGAAGAAATTTAACTTTTTTTTAAAATTGATTGAAGTCGGTAGTTCATTTTAGCGTTCATTTATTTCAATAACTTAATTTCATTGAACAAATATTCCAATTGAAGGTGGTAGTTCATTTTGGCCTTCATTCATTTCATTAACTTCATTTCATTGAACAAATACTTCAATTGAAGTTGGTAGTTCATTTTAGCCTTCATTCATTTGATTAACTTCCTTTCATTGAAAAAATACTTCATTCAATTGTTTGTGTTTATTCGAATAACCACTTTTCACAGTATTGGTATAAACAAAAATATAGCAAACAATCTAAAAAACCGTTTAGTTGTGTCAAGTTTAGTGGCATAATAAAAAAAATGTCGGTGACCGAGGAGCCCAAGATCATCTTGACAGTACATAGAAGCGGAGTATTATATTTGTTGTCTCTTTCTCTTTCATGGTGTACGACGTAAAAACCCAGAGAAAGTGATTTATCGCAAGTTCGTATAGGTTGGGTAAAAATAATTAGCTCTCTCTCCATACATTGTTACAACAAATCACTTTCTCCGGGTTTCTACGTCGTAAACCGTGAGAAAGAAAGAGATAAGACAAGTTCTCACACAATGTAGCTCCGCTTTTAGGTATGTAAGCATTTTCTCCGTCTCCCACGTCTAAGGCGACTCCGCCGACTACGTTTTGTTATGCGACATAACAGGACAGAACTCAACGGTTTTGAGGTTATATCCTACATTTTTGTTTAAAACAATACTGTGAAAAAGTGGTTATAGAAATAAACAAAAACATTATGTCGACATGTGATATGAATTGATGTATAAATACCCTAGCCCTTGCCCTTGCCCTAGCCACACCCCAGTCAGGCAAAAATCATCAATACTGACTACACGAGCACTCCCTCTTGGTATATTATTGCTCTGAGGCCATGACCAACTTTATTTTTTAAATAAATACCACCAAAATTCTTAGAACCAGTGAGACTAAGGCATCCCCAATTATGGTATGTTGTAAGGTTGAAGGGATTGGCAAGGTTAAAGAGATGGAAAGAGGTACCTGGCTATTCAAATCTGATCACCAATCCAGCTCATACCATTCCAAGCAACATAGTTAGTCTTAACTTAGTTTTTCACTAAGCGTCTGCCTAAACCGTATAAGCGTCCCTTTCTTTAATCCAATTCATTACGCTAACATCAACATCGCATGTTCACGGTTGTATTTGGTAGCCGCCTCTGGTCCGGAGCCTCGAAATACCTGAAAAACCCCAAGACTCCATGCAGAAACGGACGGTCTGTTTGATAGATTCTCCTACCTTAACAAACGGATTGCAACCTTTGGAGCGCAGACGTCAGGTGGGAATGCTGTCTTTGTTCTACCGGTATTTCAATGAAAGATGCTCCGAGCAATATGCCTAATTGATCCCTTCAGTGCTTAGCCAGGAAACTCGCAACACACGCGCCCGTCATTTGTACACGGTTGACATTCGATACATGAGAATAGTTGACAATATTATTTGGACGTTATATCAGTGAAACGATCTCGTTACAACCCACACGATCGCCTCTACGAATCGTTCTCGTGTTCAACAGCTCGGCTGCAAAAATACCCTCCACACAGCATTCTCAAATATGTCGTAGACCCGGAGGTATATTAATTTCTTCAGGACTTCCTGTGTGGAGTTAATGCTGACAGAAAAAAATTAACCCGGTCATACATTTTCAGTCCTTATATATTTAGCCTACGAAAACACACCCAGACATAAAATATGACTACGCGCGGCAAATGGGAGATTGAACTCTTGTACTTGTGGATGTGAAACGTGTATTAATTGTTATTCCACGCGTGAAGAATCTACAACCTCCCTCGTGTTAAATTCGCCTCTCTTCGAGCGTAATGCCGTTAAGACAAATAATATCATCATTACAGACTGCCAAATCACACAGTTGTAAAATAATGGGTTTAGCCACGATGGCAAAATCTGTCGAAATAACGAAACAGCTGAGCTAGATTCAGACCTCAATTGGAAACAGCCTTAGAAGACACTGGAAGGTACCTTTTCGAAACAGTGTAGTCAGGATTGCTGACTTAATACTGACTCGATTGAACGAGACAAAGATATATTAAAGGATGTTGGATAGCCTATTGACTACCGCCCACATGAAATTCGGACATTTTTAATAAACACATTTGGACACATTAAACAAAACAATGTAAACACAACATTAAAATGATCGTGAAATGTTAATTAACTAACCAACCAGCACGCCGATTCCCCGCGGGGGCAGGCAGATAGGACGCACCGCCGCACAACTCTTTCTCGGCACACACTCCTTGCTTCATTCACATTCGTACATCTTTTTTTTTTTTTTTTTTAGGTTTTTAAATTTTATTTAAACAATAATTATTTTTATTACAATTTATAAAAAAATAATAATAATTTTAGTTAAAAGCTCTGCGATGTAATTATTTTTACACGTGACAGCTGTTTCGCCTTCTGAGGGCATTATCAAACTGTCAAACTGTCAGAGTGGTAGATACATTAAGTATCGCCCTGGTGAAAGACCACCATTCAGAATCGAAGCGTTGCTTGAAATGGCCATAGCCGTGTTTGGTGACCAGATCTGAATAGCCAGGTACTTCCCAACCTTCCTCTTCCCAATCTCCTTCCCCTCCCCAGTACCTTAAGCCTCACAACAAACCCTACTTGGGGATGCCATAGTCTCACTAGCTCTAGACGGTTGGGAGCAGTTGAGACTCTTGTGCGGTATTCACATAAAAAAAAATTTTAAAAATGTCACGCGTAAAAATAATTACATCGCAGAGCTTTCAACTAAAAATTGTTTTTTTATTAAAAATTATTGTTTAAATAAAATTAAAAAACCTAAAAATTAAAATGGAGCTCTACAAAATAAACTTTAAAACCATAAATACTCTTCTGTTATTCTGACTCTTGATATTTTATTTTATTTTATTTGTTTGGGAGACCAACAGTTTACATACACACAAGGTAAAATATTATATAAGTAGTATTAATATGACCATTTATAGGTTTCCACTTAAGTGTTTGTATATACAGGTGAACTGATACTGTAAGTGAATCTAATTTTAAAAATTAAACAAGAAATTAAGATATAAATTAAAAGAGATACAAATCAAATAAAAAATAAAAAATAAGAAACATAATTTTAAAATTTTCATAGCAGTATGTTTAAAGGGTTGAGGAAAAGGAAGGACATGAGGGGGGATCGATCTAGATGTAGTAAATAAGTATAATGATATGGCCCGACTCAAGTATTTGATTTACTTGATCGTTCCATGTTGCCATTTGGGTCGCGGTATATGTTCTTTTCACACTTCTTTCTTCGTTAATCCGCTCTACATGCCCAAACCATCTAAGCTTCTCTTTTTTAATCCTATTAATTTCGCTTACATCAGCCTTGCATTCTTTCCGGATATCCACATTTTTAACAGGGTTACGCATGGTTTTACGCACATACGCCTCAGATATCTCATTTCTACAGCATTCAGTCTGCTTTCATCCTTCCTCTGCCAGTTCCATGCCTCACTGCCATAAATCAGAGTTGGTATAAGCACTCCATTGTGGACTGCTGGAATTCGGACATTTTTAATAAACACATTAAAGCAAAACAATATCAATACACCGTTAAAATGATTTATAAAGTCAAAATATCACACAAACACTAATAACAGAAGGTTTGCCTAAATAATGATGGAAGCTTTTTGTTGATTTTATGTCTTTATATCATTAAAAATGTGGAAATTATAAAGTTCGGTCAAAAATATTTAAAACTGTTGAAATACCTCTGAAAAGTGACGTTTTATAATCATTGTTTGGTCTTATTTGAACATTCACGCATAGCGCATATCACCATCATGTTTGATTTATTTGTGTAACCACTGCAAGTATTTTAATCAACATAAATATAGGAAATAACCTCACAATCCGTTGACGTGAGAATTACCTTTAGATATACAAATTTTAACCAAATCCTGTACTGTACGACAAATTCAGAAAGTCCATTTCTTAATTTCGCTTCCATGCCCTAAATCGGAAAAAAATCATAAATGTAAGTTAATAAGTGTGTCTATACGATAGGACCTGCCAGGTAAGTACGTTCCTGTATATTTTCTTATTTACAATAGGAATTAATATGCAATAATAGAAAATAAGATCTGTACAGCGCCCTTGGGGTGATTTTTCACAAAAACGGCGCTATACAAATCGTTCAAATATTATTATTATACGACTCGATGATGCGAAGTTAGCGCGGACGGAGAACATCCATACATACTTAGAAGTGCTGCGATATTATGTGACGACTTTTCTCGTCTCTTTCTCTCCCATCGTATACGTCGTAAAAACCCTTGAAGTAACAATATATGGAGGGATAGCTAATTTGATTTACCCAACCCATCCGAAATTGTAATAAATCACTTTTTCCGAGTTTTTTCACTGTACACCATGAGAGAGAAAGAGACAACAAATTTCTTGGACCGCTTCTATATACTGTCGCAATGATCTTAAGGTGCTGGTCAACGGCGGGACTCCGCCCACATTTTTTATTATGCCACTAAACTTGACACAACTAAACGGTTTTTTAGGTTAGATGCTATATTTTTGTTGATAAAAATACTGTGAAAAAGTGGCTATACGAATACACAAAAACATTATGTCGATATGTGATATGAATGGATGTATAAATACCGTAGCCTTAGTCTTAGCCACGCCCAGGTGCGCCGAGTCATGTTGAAATCATCAAAAACCAGTCCAAAACTGACTTCACTGCCTTGGCTTGAGCTACCTCTAGTATACTCTAAGTAAAAACCCGTAAAAGTGATATATCGCAAGCTTGTATAGGTTGGGTAAAAATATTAGCCATACCTCCTTATATGGTTACCCCAAGGCTACCAGCTTTAAATTACCACTCAACGCCATTTAGAACAATCATTAATTCCAAAAAAACATCGCGAAAGAGAATGTTTTATTCAATTTTGCGAATCTCGGCCGCAAATATCAAAATATTTTCCGGCCACGCTCTAAGCAACCTTATTTGCCACATTTTACAATAAAACAAATTCCGAAAAGAGGTCCTTAAGTGGGGAATTCGACACTTCAAAACGATTGTCTTTATTTTTCAGGGGCTTATTAAAAAAAGCTTTCAAAAAAATTGCTTGGTAAATTCAATGCTAAAATGTGTTCCCCTCGCAGACTGTTATATACCTAGGGGATTAAATTTTCAAGCCATTGAAACAAGATTTTCACGATTTTGAATTGAAGATTGTTTAACTTTGGAGTAAAAACATACATGGAGAGAGAGCTAAATATTTTTACCCAACCTATACAAATTTGCGATAAATCACTTTCTCCGGGGTTTAGCGTCGTATCCCGTGAGAGAGAAAGAGACAATATTTTATTTTATTTATTTTAATTTATTAGGAACACAAACAAAATATTTACAGAAACATGTTTAAAGTATTATCAAATAAAAAGATGAGTGTAAATATTTCAAATTAATGTGATCACAGCATACATTATAATATTGTAATTAACAAAGTATTATACACAAAGGCTGCACTACGCGCAACATTGTGCCTAGGTAATTGACACCTGATGCACACAACAATAATGACATGGTGGCCAAACAAATAAAATATAATTGTCCAAAACAAAGTTGCAGGCAAATGACACAAAATTATTTTTAATTATGTTATATTTTTTAAGTTAATCAATTGTATTATGCATATTATATTTTTGTAAAAAAGTCATCTGATATAGCTGTTTGTATCATATTTTTAAAGGAATTGAGTGAATTTGAGAAGATATCGAAGTTGGGAAATTTGCCAATAATTATTGGATAAAACTTTTTGATTTAGAAGTAATACATCTATTTCCAAAGGTGGGTGGTAAGAATCGACCCTAGATAAAGTATAAGAGGCAGGTTGTAGACAGACATTATAATTAGATATAATTAAATCAAGAGTTCTATTACTAATATTAGTTACGCAGTTAAACTGTTTTAGGTGAGTAAAATTGAGATAATCTATAAATGCGATTGCTTTTTGGCCATTGAAAGAGAAAGGTTTGACGTGATTATCGTCAGGATTTTTCGACCATCGTATCGTCGGTAAGTCGTCACATAATATTGCAGCACTTCTAAGAATGTGAGAATGTTCTCCGTTCTCTCGTATAACATGGATTTTGAGATTATTTCCTATATTTGTGTTGATCAAAATACTTGGAGTGGTTATACAAATTAATCGAACATGATGGTGATATTTGCTATGCGTGAATATTCAAATAAGACCAAACAAAAATTATAAAACATCACTTTTTAGGGGTAATTCAACAGTTTTAAATGTTTTGACCGAACTTTAGAATTCTCACATTTTTAATGATATAGAGATATAAAATCAACAAAAAGTTTCCACCATTATTTAGGCAAACTTTCAGTTGTTAGTGTTTGTGTGATATTTTGACTATATAAACCATTTTAATGGTGTATTGATATTGTTTTGTTTAATGTGTTCAAATATGTTTATTAAAAATGTCCGAATTCCATGCGGGCGGTAACTTTTTTTTTTTTTTTACAATAACTCCACACAGGAGGCCTTGAGGAAAACAATTTCCCTCAGGGCCTATGTCATCTTTGGGGATGCTGTGTGGAGGGTTTTTTTGAGGAAAGGAAGGAGTGAACTTGGGTCTTGAAGAGGCCCATGTTGAAGGAGGGAGGAAACACAGAGGCCGGCAAATCGTTCCATAGCCGAGCTGTTGAACATAAGAACGAGTCGTAAAAGCGACCCGTTCTCATGTATTGAATGTCAACCGTGTACAAATGTTGGGCGTGCGTTTGGCGAGTTTCCCGACTATGCACCGGTGCCGAAGGGATCAATGACGCAAGTTCCTCGGAGCATCTTCCATTGAAATACCTGTAGAACAAGGACAGCATTCCCACCTGACGTCTGCGCTCCAAAGTTTGCAATCCGTTTGTTAACATAGGAGAATCTATCAAACGGGCCGCCCGTTTCTGCACAGAGTCAAGTGTTTTTTTTCAGGTATTTAGGAGCTCCACACCAGAGGTGGCTGCCAAATTCAACAGTGGGGCGTACTTGCGATTTGTACAAGGTCAGCAGTTGTGTACTATTGAAGTATCTGCGGGCCCTCTACAACACGCCCAACTTCTGAGAGGCTAACTTTACTCTGGCTTCGATGGAGCCCCGGTGCCTTAACTGGTCACTTAAGGTTACACCAAGCATCTCAACGGAAGGTTTGTTGGGAAGATTACTTCCGTTGAAGGAGACTAAATTATCATTTGGATCCCTTTTAGTCGTAATCAGACATGATTGAGTCTTTGAAACATTAAATTCGACGAGATTATTCTTACCCCAAGAGGAGATTCTCTCAAGGTACTCGTCCATTCTCTGCTTCAAAGCCCTCCGAGCCGTTTTTCTTTCTGTGCCCTTTAGGGGCTTGTCAAACAAAAAACCATCATGAACTGTACTGTCATCCGCGTAACAATGTATTGGTGCACATGACAAAAGGTCGTTGATGTGATAACTAATAGGCCATTTAACTTCATTTAATATATCTTCGTCTCTTTCTATCCGAGTCAGTGTAAAGTCAATAATCCTGACTACACTGTTCCGGAAAGGTACCTTTCCATATATATTCTTGCTTCAAGGTTGGGACTCTTGTGCGGTATTCACTTTTAAATAAATAATTAAAAACTACCCTAAACTTTTTCATTCGTAGTAAAGCGTCTTAACTATCGACTTCGTTGATAAAATCTGAATATTCAAGAGTTTTACAGTATTTTATAATTATAGCCCTCATCTAGAATATGCTAGTGTAATTTGGTCCCCTTTCTATACCGTTCATATTCATCATATTGAATCCGCACAACATCGCTTCTTACGCGGTATTGCGTGGAGATTAGGGCGAGAAAGAGGCGATTATTCATATGATGAAATTGAACAATTATTGAAAATGTCTTCATTAGAAAAGCACAGGAGAGACTTCGATTTAACTTTCATTTACAACAGTCATTCCCAAAGTGGTCTATATCGACCCCCAGGGGTCGATTCCGACCTGCAAGGGGTCCGCGTCAATGAAAAAAAAAATTGGGGGTGCATGAGACGTAAATGGGGGTCCACGGAAGTGGATTCCATTTAGGCAGGCCCGCACCAAAATGTTGGCTTCCCGCAAATGTAATAATCCACCTCACAGATAGTACCTTTGTAGGTACTTACGTAATACTATCTTATAATGGACTTTAATTCTCTAATTATTTTAATAATAATAATTTTTGTGGAAGATATTTTGCCGATTTGCTAGTACTTTTCAATTTTAAATCTCTACCGACTAGTGAAATGAGTGGAGAGAAATTTTCGTTGATTTGCTAGCACTTTTCGATTTGGGATCTCTGCCGACTAGTACTATTTTTTGACGAGTTCGACTACAATTGAAGTGTTCACCGCGAAGGGTTCATTTCAAAGAACTAGCAGTTCCTGAAGCGTTCACAAAACTTTGAAGTTTTTCCCAACGCTAAAAAAAATCAATACTAGGAAAGCAGGGGGTCTATACAAAATAGAAAAAATCGACAAGTGGGCTACGGGACAAAAAAGTTTGGGAACCTCTGATTTACAATATCACCAATTGTTTTATTGACTCACCTTCTCTGTTCCAACTTATCCAGTTTAACATTCTTTGCCGTAGACTCAGAAACAATGAATTGCTGTTCCTCAATCATCAAAATACAAATTATGGGTATAATTCTCCAATGTCCAGAATGTCAAGACTTGTTAACTCAAGCCATGGTCTTGAAATTTTTAGTGGCAGTCTAAATGATTTTTGTCATTCTTTACGACTCTACCAAAACTTTGACTAGACCATGGCTTGAATGCTTTCTCTTATGTTTATTTTGCCTTATTTTTGTTCATCGCTTCATTTATTTTAATGTATATGCTATTCCTTCTCTGTTACTCTTTTTTCAATTTCGTGTTTGATATCTACTTTTGTAATTGGACTTTAGTCCGTTAATTTATAAATAAATAAATAAATATTATTATTAACTCTGACTTTCTTGCGTAACGCATTTAAAGATTTTGATTCTGGGATAATCTTATTTGCCATTGGCTTTGGGCGATACTTGTCATAGTAGGAATTTTTTCATGTATTTTTAATTCTGTAATTGTATTCCTTGGAATAATAGATTTGGGGTCGGTTCATTACCCCCTTTGTCGAACCCTCGTCTCTAGTGTTGGGAGCCATAAATTCAGCTTTCCTATTAATGTCAATGCGTCCTACGGCCGGCACGTTTTCTCATTTCAGTCAGAATTCTCCCCTAAAGGGTTGCGACCACCGAACAATCAACCCCTAGAGCGGCAGTCCAGACGTACTCTTAATAAAACTTACGCGGCCGAAAAATGGTGCTGAAAAATGTGCATATTTATAAACTTATTGTTATTGCAATTTTGTCTTTGTGAAGCGTCACTGAGAAACAGCGTTTTGTCTTGATTACGCCTTCTTGTGCGCCAGTGGCATTGTGACATCCCCGATTGGAGTATGCTGTGAAGCTGAATAAAATGGGATTAATAATAATAATTAAAACACACTAAAAAATCTTGAATATTCAGATTTGATCAATTATGATAACCTCCGTGGTCAAATGGTTGTAAAAAGTGGTTAACCAAACAGACAAATAGTATTCGACTCCTAGCATATTACAACTAAATTGATAGTTAGTTCCTTGAAGTAACAATATATGGAGAGAGAGCTAATTATTTTTACCCAACTTATACAGATTTGGGATAAATCACTTTCTCCGGGTTTTTACGTCGTACACCATGAGAAAGAAAGAGACAACAAATTTTCCCAAATTATCACACCGCTTTAAAGTATTGTTAGAATGTTCTTTGTGTCCCGCGTCTCCGTTGACTCCGCCCACGCGTTTTGATTCGCTAAATAAATTGAGATAACTCAACGGTTTATTAGGTTACATGTTGTATATTTATTTTTTAACAATACTGTGAAAAAGTGGTTATACGAATAAACAAAAACATTATGTCGATATGTGCTATAATTGGGTGTATAAATATCCTAGCCCTAGTCCTAGCCACGCCTAGGTCTACCCGAGTCCAGAAAATCTCGTATAAACTGACTACAGCTCCCTCTACGGCGCTCTCTCTTGTATATATTCGCTCTGAGGTTAAGACATTCGACTATGAATGCAAAGGTCACGGCTAGTATTTATTTTATTTTTTAGTGAAGTGAATACCGCACAAGAGTCTGATAATAGTGGGGAGAGGAAGAAGATAGGAAAGAAGGAGTTGAGGATTTGGAAGTACCTAAGAATATAGTATGCTGCCGGAAACCATCAAAATTATGCATATCAATAAATTCTAAATAGCTTGTAAAAATTGTTTAAAATGCATAAAAATCAAAATTAAAAATAGTATTTAAGTTCAAATATTATAAAGACAAAAATAAAATAATTAGCTACTTGTACACTTGAATATACAAAGTAACTAATATAATTAAAACTAAAAGAAAAAAATAAAAAAATAATAAAGAAGCGAAGCTAGCAGTCCACAATGGAGTGCTTATCCAACCCTGATGTATGGCAGTGAGGCATGGTACTGGCAGAGGAAGGATTAAATTAGACTGAATGCTGTGGAAATGAGATCCTTGAGACGAATGTGCGGTAAAAACATGTGTGACCGTATTAAAAATGTGGATATTCGGAAAGAATGCAAGGCTGATGTGAGCGTAACGAATAGGATCAAGAAAGGGAGGCTTAGATGATTTGGGCACGTCGAGTGAATGGACGGAGAAAGAATAGAGTGTGAAAAGAATATATGATGCGAAAGTGAATGGAAGAAGAAGTCGAAGACGCCCGAGAAAGACATGGCACGATCAAGTAAATCAAATACTTGAATCGGGTCTTGTGAAGAGTCAGAATAACAGAAGAGTATGTATGAGACGATGTATGAATGTGAATGAAGTAAGGAGTGTGTGCCAAGACAGAGTTATATGGCGGTCCGTTCTCTCTGCCTATCCCTGCGGAGAAACGGCGTGATGGTTAGTTAGTTAGTTAAAACCAAAACTAAACTTCAAGGTTGGGAACTTAACTTGTGCGGTATTCACTTTTAAATAAATAATTCAAAAATACGCGAAACTTTTTATTTGTAGTGAAGCATCTTAACCACTCGACCACGGAGGCCGACTTTGTTGATCAAATCTGAATATTCAAGAGTTTTATAGATCGTTATAATAATAACTATTGTTATCAACTCAGTCTTTCTTGCGTAACGCATTTAAAGAGATTGATTCTGAGATAATCTTATTTGCCATTGGCTTTGGTCCAGAGACCCGTGGGAGGCTGTTTTTCCTATTATCTCTAGATATGAATAATATTAAATGTTCTGACTCGGAAAGGGTGTTGCTTGGAGAAACAATGTATGGAGAGAGAGCTAATTATTTTTACCCAACCGATACAAACTTGCGATAAATCACTTTCTCCGGATTTTTACGTCGTACGCCATGAGAGAGAAAGAGAAAAAAAAAATACTCCGCTTCTACGTACTGTCACAATGATCTTGGGCTCCTGGGTCACCCGGGACTCCGCCCACATTTTTTATTATGCCATTAAACTTGACACAACTAAACGGTTTTTTAGGTTATGTGCTATATTTTTATTGATATCAATACTGTGGAAAAGTAATTATACGAATAAACTTTTTTTTTCTTTTTAAAAAGTAAAACAAACATTCCCGGGTTACGAATAACCTGACGATATTTGAAAAACTCCTACTGCCATCATAAGAAGTGGAAGATGTTGCTTGTGCAATGATGGAGGACTTATCCAGCAGAGGAATTGAACGCACGACGCCTGGGTGGGAATCCGACGCGTTCTCCACTCAGCTACCGACCGGTCAAACAAAAACATTATGTCGATATGTGATATGAATGGATAATATGTGATATAATTGATTAAATACCCTAGCCTTGGTCGTAGCCACGCCCAGGTCCGCCGAGTTAGGTAAAAATCATCAAAAACTGACTACACTGCCTTGGATTAATACCACTCTATATACTCTAAGGGGTATTGATTATCATATCGTTCAGTACCTGGTTGGATTTAAAAAAAAAGTTAACTCAGGTGATGCAATGCTCTCACCGAGTTACCTGAAGCGACAAAACGCTGAAAAAAACTTGTGTCGCTGGAGTCGAGCCTTCTCCCAAATGGTAAATATATTGTAGATAGCTGAAAGGCCACAAAAGTCTTCAGAATCAAACGAGAGTCAGAGCTTTCGATGAAGAAAAAGAAACTGATCAAAACTGCACATTCAACTTATTTTCGACTAAAGTGTTTCTTAAGCCCTTTTGCCTTTCCATCGATTTTACTATAATAACGAAGAAAACTACGCAATGTGACACGTAGCAAAGAATTATTCTTGATATCAGATCAATAGCAAAAAACAGTGTTAAATGTATAACATGCTCCCATAGTTATTAAAAAAATTAAAAACCACTGCTAAAATCCTTTTATATACTAACTCCATACAAGAGGCGGTGAGGGACACTTTCCTTCAGGAAAGGCGGCCTTCAGCCTACGTCATCTTTGAGGATGCTGTGTGGAGGGTTTTGTGAGAAAATTAATGAGTGAACCTTTTTTTCAATAATTAATATCGCACAAGAGTCCCAACTGTCTGGAGCCAATGGCGCAATGGCGTCCCCAATTGGAGCTCCCGTCTGAAAAAATGTTTGACGATTGTTGAAAATAGTGGCGTTCACTTACAACTCATGAAAACAACCGTCCGAAATTCATCTGCGCACTTTCATTTGCAAATTTAATTTTATCAACTCACCGTTTTTTAAGATTTTTCAGCCTCGACACACAGATTTTTCACTTTATAGTAAAGATAATAATTGTGTCGATAGGGGGTAATTTTTTTAAAGCGTCTTTCGTGTCGTTAATAAATCTATATCAGAAGATTTCATTTGAATGCTAGCCATTTTACTTTTTAGCTTAACCCGAGGCAATAATTGAATTTCTCAAATCTCTTCCTCCCATCTATTCTTCAACTCTTTTATCCTCCTCCGAAACTTCAATCAATCCCTCCTCTCTATCCTGGTGATCACTTTGTACACTTTACCCGAGTCTCGATAGCTTTCTTATAATTTATAAGAAATTCGCGGCGTTCGTTTGAATGCCAGGACATCTGGCAACTCTGGCGATGTAATTTCCGACCCCCTGGCAAATCAAAGAATTCAAACCGATCATTACACAGACCAAATTTACGGCTTTAATAACATCTGTTTCATCTTCAAAGACGCCCTCACAAAATAAGCTAAATTTTGGCTTATTCTTATCCAAGCCAAGGAATCTATTATGCTAAGATTTAGTTTGATTCGTTTACCACAACTTTGTTATTTTTTTTATAGAAAGACAAACATAACCGTGTCACAAATAACCGTATGATATTTCAAATTTTGCTATTGCCTACCATTATTATAGGCGGAAAATGTTGCTTGTGCAATGACAAAAATCTTAACTTCTTGTCAATTTATTATCAAAAGCCTTCAATGCAGGAAACTCCATTAATGGAGGACTGAACAATTGGCGCAAATAAGAAATTGTTCAAAAGGAGTGCTTATACCGACCCTGATGTATGGCAGTGAGGCATGGAACTGGCAGAGGGAGGATGAAAGTAGACTGAATTCTGTGGAAATGAGATCTTTGAGACATATGTGCGGTAAAACCATGTGTGACCGTATTAAAAATGTGGATATCCGGAAAGAATGCAAGGCTGATGTGAGCGTAATAAATAGGATCAAGAAAGGGACGCTTAGATGGTTTGGGCATGTAGAGCGAATGAACAAAGAAAGGAGTGTGAAAAGAATATATGATGCGAAAGTGAATGGAAGAAGAAGTCGAGGACGCTCGAGAAAGACATGGCACGATCAAATAAATCAAATACTTGAATCGGGTCATGTGAAGAGTCGGAATAACAGAAAAGTATGTATGAGACGATGTATTAATGTAAATGAAGCAAGGAGTGTGTACCAAGACAGAGTTTTATGGCGGTCCGTCCTCTCTGCCTACCCCTGCGGGGACACGTCGTGATGGTTAGTCAGTTAGTTTGTAAAGAATAACCAAAATCATTTAGACTGGTGCCGAAAATTTCAAAACCATGGCTTGAGTTAGTAAGAACAAGTCTTGACATTCTGGACAGTGGCGAATGATACCCATAATTAGTAGTGATGATTGAGGAACAGCAATTCATTGTTTCGGAGTCTAGTTAGCCAATTTTCAAGTCTTTTCTGATTGCTTAGTATCGGTTGCCTCCTTGTTGAATTGTTTTATGTATATTTCCAACTCTGAATCCTGCTTTATGCTTCCGCGGTTTTCCTATAGATGGCTTTAGCGGTAAGCAGTGGTCGAAATAAACAGATCATAGACTTCACGCAAAAAAGTGCCATCTATCAACATAACCCCACACAAACATTAGTCAATTTGTGTACGCATCATAAAGTTATTCTCCATTGAAAGTGTCAGTTTACAAACCGAATTCTCGTAATTTGCGGGAGGTGCAACGCGACGATGCTCGAACCCATGTCGCGAGAGTGGTCAAGACATACTTAGAAACGTTGAAACGGGAAGTCCTACCCACTCGCCGTATTTTCCAGACGCTGTTTCTCTGACTGTCACTTGTTTCTATAAATGGCGCCCGACCTGGCTGACCAGCACTTCGGTCTTATGAAGACGTAAAAAATAAGATCGATCCGTGAATCGCTCCAAAAGATGACCAGTTTTTCACCGCGGGATTCGTACGCTGCCCGAAAGATAGGAGATTGAAGTGGCCAGCGATGGGCTATACTTTGAATCATAAATGTGTTACCAGTTTTTTACAATAAAGTCTAGAATTTTGGAAAAAACGGCGGAACCAAAATTGTACACTAATATTATTGTTGGTATTTTGTCTCATTCATTGTGTATGTGACTGTTCTCTTCGCTTTGTATATTTACCAGTGGAACCGCTTTGTTTAATACTTTCCATCTCTTCCAGGTTCATATTATTTGACACTATTTCTGTTTCACTAACATTTTTAAATGATATGATGTTTGTATGCGTGTTACCTGTTAATGGGTTATACTCGTATTTTAGCAATATCTACCCTAAATCTTACATGTATGTAGCACGATTGGACTAGGATTAATATTGTGGCTGTATGAATATTTGTAACTATATTTTTTCATCTATCTAGCACTGTGGAAGTAATTTTTAGAACATGGCATTATTTTTATGGAGGACTTATCTAGCAAAGGAATTGAACCTACGACGTCTGGGTGGGAAGCCGACGCATAAATCCACTCCGCTACTAACCGGGCATAATAAAATATACATTGTTCTTTATTTGTAATTGGTGGATTAAATAAATTTCGGTCCAAACTGAAAACTTATCTTTTCAGACTCTCATATCCTTAAATTCATTAAAAGAATCTCAACATAATCTGTCTCTCGACGAATCACCTTTAGATATACAAATTTTAACCAAATCCTGTACTGTACAACAAATTTAGAAAGTCCATTTTTTAATTTCGCTTCCATGCCAAAATAAAAATCGTAAGTTTAAGTTAATAAGTGTGTCTATCTGATGGCACCTGCCAGGTAAGTATGTTCCTGTATATTTTCTTATTTAAAATAGGAATTAATATGTAATAATAGAAAATAAGATCTGTACAGCGCCCTTGAGGTGATTTTTCACAAAAACGACGCTATACAAATCATCCAAATATTATTTATTATTATTAAAAACAAAAAAAAAAATTTTTTCACAACATTATGTTAGTTTTTTGTTAACAGGGTATTTTTACTGTTGCGTATTTTTGAAAAAAAAAAAACGAATATACATACCGGTATTTATATTTTATTATTGCGTTGACAAATAAAATTTTCGGCAATGTTTTAAATTTTGCTTTTTTGTTTTGCAGCTAAAACGTCTGTGACGTCACAAAGCCAACGTTCATAGGCAGTTCCTGCTCCCGGTGACAGTTGTGTCAGCAACCAGTAGCGGTACCTACGTCATAATCAAATTCAGACCGTTTAGAATTCGGCGATTTCGGAGTGTTTTCAAAATCAATAATTATTTATCTGAATAATAAAATCTTACATTTTTAGTGAGACGATCCGAATCAGAAAAAATATTTTTAAATATTTCTCGTTTTAAACAAATTATTACGGGAACAATTTTATTCATTTTTAATTCACTTTTGATTAATTTCAAAACTCCATTGTGCTGCTTTTTTACACAAACGGCTATATATATATATATATATATATATATATATATATATATATATATATATATATGTATATATTATAGCGAATAACGCACAAGAGTCCCAACTGCTCCCAACCGTCTAGAGCCAGTGAGACTATGACAACATCCCCAATCGGGGTAGGGAAGTAGATGGGATAGAAAAAGGTGAGAAGTACCTAGCTTTTCAGATCTAGTCACCAAACACGCCGGCTAAAGCCGTTTCAAGCAACGTTCCGTTTCTGAATGGTCCTCTTTCACCAGGGCGATACTTAGAGTATCTACCACTCTGGGAAAGTACTGGGAGGTAAGTAAGTACCAAGAATAAAATAGATATCACTTATTTTTGAGGTTATGGACAGGTTGTCGGTTTCACGAAATTATAGCCCGTAGTTTACGAAATTAGTTAACTAAATAACTAACTAACCATCACACCGTTTCCCTGCAGGGGTAGGCAGAGAGGACGGATTGCCATATAACTCTGTCTTAGCACACAATCCTTGATTTAAAATTAAAATTAATTTGACAAAAATAGTTTCTTTTGGACAATTTATAAACTTATACCAAACAACTTTAAATTATTTTTCATTATAACAGTGCAGTGTGAACTGTAGCTTGACCGGTTAGTAGGTGAATGGACAAACGCGTCGGTATCCCACCCGGGCGTCGTGGGTTCAATTCCTCTGCTGGCTAAGTCCTCCACATTGCACAAGCAACATCTTCCGCTTATTATGACGGCAGAAGGAGTTTTTCAAATATTGTCAGGTTATTCGTAACCCGGGAATGTTTGTCTTTCTTTAAAAAAACGTTGATAGGTATTTGAATCACAATTTGTACAATTCAACCGTTTATTTAATGAGACAGCAAAATAATCGTTAGTTAAACATAGTTCAACCGGCAGAATTGCAGAAATTAAATTTAAAAAAACTCACCTCACTGTATCTCCGGTTCCACGCGCCGCCTCGTCCAATCGATGCACAACAAATCCACACTTTCACAATGTCACCGTGTGTGCAACAGCAAAAAACACTATCACGGCAAAACGAGTTCTAAACAACACACTTAACACTGGCGCAGTTTAAAAGCGTGCGATTCTGTTTGATTTAATTTAAATCTACACGTTTGAGTGTTCTTATTTAAAGCATAGATAAATTTGAAATAAGATTCGGAATCGCACGCGGATTTCGCTAGAATTCAAAAAACGTTCGATTTGTGTTTTTTTTTTTGCCGTAAACGTGTCCCAACACGCTTAACACTGGCGCTGTTTTTAAAAGCAGGTGATGTTTTACGAAAAATCTACACCTCGCGGTGTTTAACACGCGGCGTTCGCGCGGCTTCGAAAAGCGTCGGATTTCTAATGTTTTCTTGTTCGGTGGTTGAGTTTTGCGGCTGTTGGGTGTTTTGCGGCGAGTAGGGTAAGGTGAGGTGCGCACTGAGCACTCGGGCGACTGGAGTGGCGGGCTGGTAGCGGTTCCGCCGACGGAGATGCGCCCGTCGCTGGTGCTTTGAGCTGACTGGCCTAGGGCCCGTCTAGGAGGGTTGGCGTCTGCGCAGTGTGCGCACTCGATGGGTGAAAATGGGGTGGCCACAGAACGGGGAAAGCGTAGAATAGTTTTCCGACGTCCCCTGTGTTTCGTACAACGCTGAAAAAAAAAACTTCATTCAAAATCTCTGGCATGGAACTGGCCTCAGAGCAATAACATACCAAGAGGGATAGCTTTGCGAAACAGTGTGGTAAGGATTGTTATTTTTTTCCTGGCTTGGGCGGAGCTAGGGTTTTCATGGACACACCTCTTTACATCCATTCATAGCACGTGTCGACATAATGTTTGTTTATTTGTATTACTACTTTTATGCAGAATTGCTATCAACAAAAATATAGAATATAACCTCAAAAACCGTTGAGCTATGTCGCATAACAGAACGTAGTGGGCGGAGTCACCGGAGACGGAAAACACGCTAACATACCTAAAAGTGGTGCGATATTATGTGACAACTTGTCTTGTGTCTTTTTCTCTCACGGTTTACGGCGTAAAAACCCGGAGAAAGTGATTTATTGTCAATTTGTATAGGTTGGGTAAAAATATTTAGCTCTCTCTCCATATATATTCTTACTGCAAGGAACTGGCAGAGGAAGGATGAAAGTAGACTGATTGCTCTAGAAATGAGATCCCCGTATGCCTAGCAGTCCACAACGGAGTGCTGGTACCAACCCTGATGTATGCCAGTGAGGAATCAAACTGGTAGACGAAAGATGAAAGTAGACTGGATCCTGTAGAAATTAGATCCCTGTGTGGTTACCAGTCCACAACGGAGTTGCTGGTACCAACCCTGATGTATGGCAGTGAGGCATGAAACTGGCAAAAGAAGGATGAAAGTAGACTGAATGCCGTAGAAATGAAATCCCTATGCGGTAAAACCATGTATGACCGTGTTAAAAATGTTGATATATTCGGAAAGAATGTAAGGCTGATGTAAGCGCAATGAATAGGATTAAGAAAGGTACGCTTAAATGCTTTAAACATGTAATAATAATACTTGGATGATTTTTATAGCGCCGCTTTTGTGAAAAATCACCTCAAGGGGGCTGTACAGATCTTGTTAAATTGTAATGTTTATGTAAGATGTAATGCGGCCGCCCTAACAGATTAAGACCAACATGGGCGAATGTCATCTGGCTGTCATCTGTAAGGGTATCACTTGGGTGATTTGTTGGATGCCTGGTTCGTTCGCGTTCGGGAACAGTCGGTCGAGATCGGCACTCCCCCGCCCCCCTGCCATCTGCACATCTGGACAAGGGTCAAAGTGACCATTCTCGGGCTATTGCACTGCATTTAAAACACTGATATTTAAAGATTAAAATATTTTCTTAAAAATCGAAATTACGTCGAAACTAGTCACTTTAAAATTATTTGGAGTTTATTCACTTAACCTACACACAACAACGGTAATTTTAATGTAATTTTAAAGAAGTAATTTGTGAAATATCCTACTTATTTGGCGAAAAATAACGAGAAAGACTAAAACACGTCAGGCAGCTGCGAAAGCGCCACGTAGAGCGTATGGACGAAGAAATGAGTATAAGAAGAATGTGTGACGTGAAAGTGAAAGGTCGAAGGAGTCGGTGACACCCGAGGAAGATAACATGGCGCGATCAAATCAATCAAATACGTGGGTCGAATCATGTAAAAAGTCAGAATAATAGAATATTATGTATGAGACGATGTATGAATGTGAATGAAGCAAGGAGTGTGTGCCAAGACAGACTTTTATGGCGGTCCGTCCTCTCTGCCTACCCCTGCGGAGAAACGGCGTTATGGACAGTTAGTTATTAATATATTCTTTGATCGATTTTCATCGACATAAAAATATATTGTTACATTTATATTTTTAATAAAATCACAAAAAGATTTTTTTTAAATCAAAAATAACTAACTAACCATCATGCCGTTTCCCCGCAGGGGTAGGCAGAGAGGACGGATCGCCATAAAAGTTTGTCTTGGCACACACTCCTTGTTTCATGTTCGAGGAATCGGTTTCTCTTTTGGGCACAATAGGTTTATGGCGGAAAGAACCTTTTGTCGAGGAACTGGTTCCACAGTTGCAGTTCTTTTCATTTCTTGAACATCGCTTACAATCCTCCCCACCCATGAAAAAAATATTTTTCTTATATAAAAATCTTATTCCAGGAACTTTTCTGACACCAGGAACCGGTTCCAAAAATAACCGGTTCCTCGCCGGTCACCGGTAACTGGAACCGCAGGTACACCCGATTCGGATATCGACCATCTCTCGATATGTATAGGGACCTTGTGATGATTTTTCACAATAACCGCGCTACACAAATTATCAAATTACTATGTAATAGTATTAATACCGCAAAACGTCTGCCGTACACTCAATATGGAATTTTCTACGTGCTAGCTACAAACGAAAGTGCTGCCATCTTCAATATTCAAAGAGAACTATCAACGTAATTGCTAGTTATTATTATCAAAGTGGCAGATCCCACGCAGGAAATGAAGAGCGAACGAAGGCGTAGTTTTGGTTGAATCCCTAGTTGTTGCGGCGCCTCTAGACGCCCGCTGTCCTGTGGCGACGGCCGCGTTACGTCACGGCTCGCTTAGGGCTCGGGGTTTGGTTGGTCGGCTGGAGTTTGGGGCGGGGGTAAGGGGAAGACGTGGAATATACGGGAATTTACGTGCTCGGCCCTTATTACGGCCACTGTCAATTAAATAACCGAATGTGTATGACACTGCTCCCCCACCCCTACGCTCCCATCACCCCCTCCGAAGAAGCATGCAGATAAAAATAGTAAGTCACAGATTTTCAACATGATATATATATTTTCGTGAAAAGTAATCACTTTGCTGTTTGACATATTTGTTTTATTCAAACTGACGAACAGCGACGTATCTCGCAGTGCCCTGTGGAACGACTCAAAATCCCATGACTGCATCTATTTTAGATCTGTTCAAAGCGAAGAGTAATAATACGGTTTTCAAAGTTGATTACTATTTTTTTTGAGATTTAAAACTTCCATTTGACTCAGTGTCGGGACTGTGACCAACAAAATATAGCCAGATTAATAATTGAATCAAAGTACCTTCAAGACTGGGGTCAGCCATAACTAACCCTATCCCGGGGGGAACGTCCCCTCGGGGGAATGCAGTGAGATTTGTAGATATGTGATTGGGCAATGGGTCCCTTGAAGATTCAAAGAATTATCTACACCTCCTGACAATATATGATATGCCTTTCTAAGAATTTATACTAGAGTGGTAGATACTGTAAGTATCGCCCTGGCGAACTACCACCATTCAGAATCAGAACGTTGGTTGAAACGGTTTTATCCGAGTTTGGTGACCACATCTAGCTAGGTACTTCACAATCTTCCCCATCCCACTAACTTCAGGAGCCAGCGAGACTATGGCAACCCTTAATAGGGTATGTTGTGAAGGGGAAGGAGATGGGGAAGGGGAAGGTTGGGAAGTACCTGGCCATTCATATCTGGTCACTAAGCACGGCTAAAGCCATTTCAAGCAACGTTTCAAATCTGAATGTTATTCTTTGACCAGGGCGATACTTAGAGTATCTACCACTCTGGAACGTGCCGCAAATACACTATATTTTATTTTATACCAATTAAATGTGTTATGACACATGTTAATTAAATAAATTTTATTTTCACACGCCGGGTTTGAACCCGCGACCTTTGGATTCGTAGTAGAGCGTCTTACGACTCGACCATAGAGGCCGTAGATACGTATGTAATACTATTTTTTTATTTTTCATTTCGTAATACATGGACCTCGGCGTGGCTAAGACTAAGGCTAGGGTATTTATACATCCATTTATAGCACATATCGACATAATATTTTTGTTTATTCGTATTACCACTTTTTCACAGTATTGTTATCAACAAAAATATAGCTTATAATTTAAAAAACCGTTTAATTGTGACAAGTTTAATGGCATAATAAAAAAATGTGGTCGGAGTCCCGCGGTGACCCAATAGCCCAAGATCATCGCGACAGTACATAGAAGCGGTCTATTAAATTTGTTGTCTCTTTCTCTCTCATGGCGTACGACGTAAAAACCTGGAGAAAGTGATTTTTGGCAAGTTTGTGTAGGTTGGGTAAAAATAATTAGCTCTCTCTCCATACATTGTTTCTCCAAACAACACCCTTTCCGAGTCAGAACATTTAATATTATTCATATCTAGAGATAATAGGAAAAACAGCCTCCCACGGATCTCTGGACCAAAGCCAATATATAGATATGTTTGATATCTCCCCCCCCCCTTCTAGTTTTTAATTTCAAGGAAAATCCTAATACCAACGACCGGTTCCAAAAGTAACCTTATAAATCACCGGTTCCTTGCCGCAACCGAAACCGCGGTAGGTGACACCCCGGTTCATTTTTGTTATTCTGTGAAAAATGAATAAAGAATTTCGATATTCCTGTCCCGGTTACAAGGAACCGGTTCCAAGCCGGTCACTGGAACCGTCGATATTATTTCCCGAAGAACCGGTTCCATTTTTTTGGCAAATAAAAATCGACATATCCTTTGTTCGAGGAATCGGTTCCCATTTCGGGCACAATAGGTTTTTAACGGATTTTGTCAAGGAACCGGTTCCAGAGTTGCAGTTCTTTTCGTTTCGTTTTCGGCTGGTGGCGAGGAATTCTTCCTTTACAATAAAAATTTCCTTCATAAAACTAACTGGATAAATAACCGGTTCCTCGCCAGTTGCCGGTAGCCAGAACCGCAGTGACACCCAATTTTTATATTATTGATTCGATCTTATTTCTCTGAAGAACCAGTTTAAAAAAATCGCAAATAAAATGGCGTTGATTGCTTTTAAATTTTATCCTCCTTGAATCTTTCTGGCACCAGAAACCGGTTACACGTTGAAAAATTATGAACCATCCCTGAAAAATAGCATCAAATGGAGATGTTCGATGTTCCCGGTCAAAAGGAACCGGTTTGCTAAATCTTCCCTAAATCTCTCTACCCTTTCTGGCACCAGAATCCGGTTCCATCTTCCGCGTTGGAAAGTAATGTTAAGTTAAATAGATATGGTCGATATTTCTGTCCCGGTTACAAGGAGCCGGTTCCAAGCCGGTCACCCTTTCTCTGAGGAACCGGTTCCTAATTTTCGCAAATAAAAATAACTTCTATCCTTTGTCCGTCCTTTGGTGAAGAACCGGTTCCAGTTTTTTTTTTTCTTATTTCTCTAGACCCCCCCCCCCCATCTCCCGTCCCCATCAAGAAAGGAGGAACGAGGAACCGGTTCCTTTTTTTAGCAAATAAAAATCGATATCAATTATCCGAGGAGCCGGTTTGTTTTTTGGGCACAATAGGTTTTTGGCGGAAAGGTCCCTTGACGAGGAACCGGTTCCTCAGTTCCATTTTTTTGTTGATTTGATAGTACTTTTTGGGGGAGAAACTTTTGTCGATTTGCTAGTGCTTTTTTATTTCAAATCACTGGTGCTCTTTTTCGGTTAGGATTTTTTGTTGATTTGCTTGAACTTTAAGATTTGAATATAAAAATCTCCTTCGTGGAACTTTTCTGGAACCGGGAACGGCGGGAACCGGTTCCAAAAAGAATTGGATAAATAACCAGTTCCTCGCCGGTCACCGGTATCTGGAACCGGAGGTAATCCCAATTTCCTATATCAACCATTTTCTTGGTGAATTTTTTTTTCTAATCTAAATTTTCTTCGAGGATTTTTCTGGCACGAGGAACCGTTCCATAAATAACCGGTTCCTCGTTCCTCCGTTCCTCGCCGGTCACAGGTGTGGAAACTAGCGTTGTGACAGTTTTGAAAGAACTGTTTCAAAGAAGTACTTCTTTTGACAGCAGTCCCAACTTCATTCATTTTTCATTGAACAAATACTTCAATTGAAGTTGGTTAAGTTGGTACTTCCGATTGAACAATCTATGGCATCTACTTCGAACTTCAATTTTTCATTCGTTCGAAAGACTGAAATATTGCATCATCCACAGTTCAATTGTTCATTCCCTTCTTCCTTCGATTTTAGTTCGAAGAATGAATGAAGCAATGAAGTATCTTTTTAGTTATCCGTTCCCTCGCATGTACCCGTGACAGTTTCTTATGATTTCTGTGCTTGTTTTGTCTATAATGTCTATGTCTATAGGACTATATAATCTCTACCTAAAATTATGGATGGCCGTTCAACGAGAAAGTGAAATATGGGCTTATTTTAAGGAAGTTGGGGTTTACCAGGCCAAATGCAACTTTTGTTCTAAAGTTATATCCATAAAGGGAGGCAATGCCTGTAATATGAATCGTCATTTGCGCAATATTCACCCTATTGCTAAGCAAACTGTCAAACTGTGTACAGTAAGAAATATTCAAATTGTACTTCAAGCCCTGAAAAACGTTCACATCGCTCTTACAGAAACTGAAAATTTCGCAATTACTACATTTGCTTTTTGCAAATTCTCTGTAAGGCTATGCATACTTATTGTACATCATTCCTTTTAAGGCATGATACCGCCAAACATATGGGCAGCTGTCATCGAGAAACAATAGACAAGAAACTAGTAATAGACAATTCATTAATACACACATAGAAGAAAGAAAGAAGTAGTTTTTCTACACGGTATAATTTTTGTTATACAATAATGGAGGAGTGGGTTATGTGGTTGGGAGAGCTGTCCCGAATAAAACTATTAAGAAAAAAACGTGACTATTATTTGGTACATTTATCGCTAGCAACCCCCCCCGACGAGAAATGCTGTGATTAATATGTTACTTCAATTGAAGGGTTCATCGTGAAAGGTTCATTTTGAAGAAGTATCAATTCGTGAAGCATTCACAAATCTGTGAAGCTTTTCCCATCGCTAGTGGAAACTGTGGAACCGAAGGTTTACCTAATTGCGATTTCACGATCTCTAAAGTTAAGGAGCCCAGTTACGGGCTATCAAAAATTGCCGTAGCGGACGGTATTTCACGTCCACATGGCGGGGTATTGGTAAAAGTTTTCAACTAGCAATAATCGCACCTCGGATAAACCTCATTGGTTACGATATCGCCACTGCGCAAAGTTAACTTCACCTGTCCTCTACAGGCATTATATGCGCAGGTGAGAAGCAACTGCCCGTGAGCTGCGCGCGGAAGTAACTCCATCTAGCGCCAGCTTATCAAAATAACAACTTGAGAAGGCTAGGGCTTGCCCAGTGCGATTTACACTACTCAAGTATAAAGCTCGTTTTAATAATAACAATGAATTTATATAGCGCCGTTTTGGAATGCATGCATAGTATATATATATATTAACATTAGTTTAAAAAACTTATTAATTTTATAATGTTACAATTTTTAAATGTTTAATTGTGAAAAATGTATTTTTATTGTTTTCCATTGTACTATAGTCAATGACGTCATAAATATATACACACGTTATAGCCTTAAAAATCTTAACACAAAATGTGCCAAGCAACAAACACACTTACCTTAAATGCATTAGAAGATTTTCATCATTATCTGTTCCTCACTACGAAAAATTTAAAAAATACCTACGATACTATATTTTAAATTTGCTCAAATGCCGTAAAAAAATTAAAAATAATAAAATATATAAATGTAAAAATCAGCTTTATTTTAAGTTATTATGATATGGTGATTGTGTCCTGCCAGAAGTAACCTGCCAGGTAAGTATGTTGCTGTATATTTATATAAACTAAGAATTAATATTAAGTAGAAATTAAGATTTGTACAGGGCCCTTGAGGTGATTTTTCACAAAAACGGCGCTACACAAATTATCTAAATATTATTATTACTATACCAACCCTATACCAACAGGCAGTGAGGCATGGAACTGGCAGAGGAAGGATGGAAGTAGACTGAATGCTGTGGAAATGAGATCCCTATGCGGTATAAAATCATGTGTGCAAGGCTGATGTAATCGTCAAGATAGGATCAAGAAAGGGACGCTTAGATGGTTTAGGCATGTAGAGCGAATGAACGAGGAAACGAGTTTGAAAAGAACATATGATGCAAAAGTAAATGGATGAAGTCGGGGACGCCCGATGAAGGCATTATACGATCAAGTGAATCAAAAACTTGAATCGGGTCATGTGAAGAGTCAGAATAACAGAAGAGTATGTACGAGACGATGCATGAATGTAAATGAAGCAAGGAGCGTGAGCCGAGACAGAGTGCGTTGTATGGCGGTCCGTCCTCTCTGCCTACCCCGGCCAAGAAACGGCGTGGTAGTTAGTTATAATCATAGAGTTGGTAGAGTAGTATCTATCCAAGGCAGTGAAGTCAGTTTTGGACTTGTTTTTGATGATTTCAACCTGACTCGGCGCACCTGGGCGTGACCAGGACTAGGGCTGGGGTATTTATACATCCATTCATATCACATATCGACACAATGTTTTTGTTTATTCGTATAGCCACTTTTTCACAGTATTTTTATCAACAAAAATATAGCATATAACCTAAAAAACCGTTTAGTTGTGTCAAGTTGAGTGGCATAATAAAAAATGTGGGCGGAGTCCCGCCGTGAACCAGGACCTTAAAATCATCCTTACAGTATATAGAAGCGGTCCATGAAATTTGTTGTCTCTTTCTCCCTCATGGTGTACGACGTAAAAACCCGGAGAAAGTGATTTATCGCAAGTTTGTGTAGGTTGGGTAAAAATAATTAGCTCTCCCTCCATATATTGTTACTTCAAGGTAGTATCACCCTGGTGAAAGACCACCATTCAGAATTGAAACGTTGCTTGAAATGGCTTTAGCCGTGTTTGGTGACCAGATCTGAATATCCAGGTACTTCCCAACCTTACTACCTTCAGCCTCACAACATACCCCTATTGGGGTTGCCATAGTCTCACTGGCTCTAGCTCTATGAACGGATGTATAATTACCCTAGCCCTAGCACTAGCCACGCCCAGGTCTAGCTGAGTCCGGAAAAGTTCATCGAAACTGACTACAGCAGCGCTCTCTCTTGTATATTATTGCTCTGAGGTTGAAATTTATTAATCTGATATTTTGGGAAGACTTGCTTAGGTATATTAATCTAAATATAAAACTAGGTACGATTTTGCCAGTAATTTGGTTCCCTCTGTCGGCAGGTTTCTTCGCACTGATTTAACTAACTAACTGACTCTTCACATGACCCGACTCGAGTATTTGATTCACTTGATCGTGCCACGTCTCCCTCGGGCGTCCTCGGCTTCTTCTTCCGTTCACTTTCGCATAATATATTATTTTCACACTCCTCTCTTCGTTCATTCGCTCTACATGCCCACACCATCTAAGCATCCCTTTCTTGATCCTATTCATAACGCTCACATCAGCCTTGCATTCTTTCCGGATATCCACATTTTTAATACTGATTTATTTGTCTTAATTGAAAGAACTTTGTTAGTCAACGAATCACAGTCAACAAGAACAGGCAACACGAAGAAATATTCCACAAAGAACTACAAGACAAGAGAAAAGAAAAGAAAAGAAAAAGAAAAGAAAAAATAAATAAATACCTCAAGTTAAGTTTAGAAGAAAATTTTACGTTTTTCTGCATTTAATCCATTTTTGTACCATAAGAATAATGAAGTCTTATCTTCTGTCCAGTGTCTTTTTTTGTTTCACATTCTGTGTACATTATTAATACTGTTTCAAATATCTATATCCCCATGAAGCGTTAAGCTATGATGGGTTAATTATAATTGCAAAATACAAGACTTCGTGTAATGGTCTTTTTGTTTTTATCGTGTTCAAAAGCCGGAACTGTAGACAAACATCTTTACGCGGTGCCACCTAAAGAGGTCCGCACACGCTCAGTAATATTTACAATCTTAGAGCAATAATATATAGGGTCCGCCAAATACCTTTTTTTTTTTCAACTAGTGCTTATTTCGTGAATGGTAACACTTAGCTCATGTCTGATTTGACAGATAATTAGTTTTATCCTTCCGCTGAGCGAATATGGTTGTGTATACGCTTGAACAACGCTGGGAAATATTGCGACATTACTTTGAAAATCATGGTAATGTTGCAGAATGTGTGCGAAAATTGCGTACGGTTTTTGGAAGAAGAGAAGCACCGTCAGCTCCGTATGTTCGTTATCTTGTGAAAAAAGTGAAAGAAACTGGCATCCTCATCGATAAACCAAAGCGTGAAAAGCCAAAAACAGTGCGTACACCCGAGAATATCGATGCTGTGGCAGAAAGTGTGCGTGAAGCGCCATCAACATCAATTCACCGTCGTTCTCAACAATTGAACATTTCGGAGACATCATTGAGACGAATTTTGCATAAAGACCTTGGTATGACGCCATACAAAGTCCAATTGGTTCAGGAGTTGAAGCCAACTGACCATCCAATGCGTTTTCGCTTCGCTGAGTGGGCCTGCGATCGACTTACAGAAGATGCCGATTTTGCCAAAAAATCATCTTTTCGGATGAAGCTCATTTTGATCTTGGCGGGTATGTAAAACAAGCAAAATTGTCGTATTTGGGGCACAGAAAACCCGCACGCATACATTGAAAAGCCGGTACACCCAAAACGAGTCACTGTTTGGTGCGGATTTTGGTCCAGAGGCATAATTGGGCCATTTTTCTTTGAAAATGAGCAAGGAGTGGCCGTTACAGTCAATGGCGATCGTTATCGGGCCATGTTGAACGAATTTTTGTTCACAAAAATTGAAGAGGAGGATATTGGCAACATTTGGTTTCAACAGGACGGCGCTACGTGCCACACAGCCGAAGCTACACTCGATGTTTTGCGCCCTTTTTTCAAAAAAAAAAAGTTATTTGGCGGACCCTTTACAAGAGGTAACGCTGTAGATCGATCTGTAGTCAGTTTTTACAAGGTTTCACTGACTCGGTTGGACCTGGGCGTGGCTAAGACTAGGGTTAGGGTATTTATACATCCATTCATAGCGCATGTCGACACAATGTGTTGGTTTATTCGTATAACCACTTTTTCACAGTATTCTTATAAAAATAAATAAACCATATTACATAAAAAACCGTTGAGTTATGTTCAGTTTAGTTGCACATCAAAGCGTGCGGGCGGAGTCCCGTGAGACGCACAAGTCAAAGAACATGGTTACAACACTTTGAAGCAGTGTGAGACTTTATCAAAATTTGCTTTCTCTTTCTCTCTCACGGTATACGACGTAAAAACCCGGAGAAAGTAATTTATCGCAAATTTTTTTAGGTTGGGTAAAACAGATTAGCTCTCTCTCCATATATATTCTTACTCCGAGTTTACGATAGTGACTAACTAACTAACTAACCATCACGCCGTTTCCCCGCAGGGGTAGGCAGAGAGGACGGACCGCCATACAACTCTGTCTTGGCACACACTTCTTGCTTCATTTACATTCATACATCGTCTCAAACATACTCTTCTATTATTCTGACTCTTCACATGACCCCATTCAAGTATTTGATTTACTTGATCGTGCCATGTCTTTCTCGGGCGTCCTCGACTACTTCTTCCATTCACTTTCGCATCATATATTCTTTTCACACTCCTTTCTTCGTTCATTCGCTCTACATGCCCAAACCATCTGAGCGTCCCTTTCTTGATCCTATCCATTACGCTCATATCAGCCTTGCATTCTTTCCGGATATCCACATTTGTAATACGGTCATACATGGTTTTACCGCACATACGTCTCAAAGATCTCATTTTCATAGCATTCAGTCTACTTTCATCCTTCTTCTGCCAGTTTGCTAATTGTTTTCGAAATCTTCGGTTAATTATCAATTCTAGAGCACGCAGACGCTCAATAAATATTGAAAATATTATCTTGAGCCGCGTGGTGTTAAAATTAGCTGCATATCCAGAGTGCTAAATACTCTAAGTATCGCCCTGGTGAAATGCCACCATTCAGAATGATAAAAGTAATAATAATTTGTTACGAATTTATGTTTTTTTTAAATAAACATTTTATTGTTATTATTGTGTGTATCACAATTTGTATTTTAATATTATTGTAACTATTTATTATTTTCAATTATGGAAAGTATTGCATTGCACTACGCCTGCATACATTGACGGCCTCCATGGTCGAGTGGTAAGACGCTCGACTACGAATCCAAAGGTCGCGGGTTCAAACCCGGCGTGCGCCAATAACTTTTATTTAATCAATATATGTCATAACACATTTAATTCATATGAAAATAATGAAAGTATATTTTCGGCACGTTCCAGAGTGGTAGATACTCTAAGTATCGCCCTGGTGAAAGACCACCATTCAGAATAGAAACGTTGCTTGAAATGGCTTAAGCCGTGTTTGGTGACCAGATCTGAATAGCCAGGTACTTCCCGACCTTCCTCTTCCCGATCTCCTTCCCCTCCCCACTACCTTCAGCCTCACAACATACCCAATTTGGGGATGCCATAGTCTCACTGGCTCTAGACGGTTGGGAGCAGTTGAGACTCTTGTGCGGTATTCATGTAAAAAAAAAAAAATACCTTCTGGAATAAAATTTTATTGTTATTATTATTATTTATAACGAATTTAACATCTGAAAAACAAGCAAAATATGTTGTTGATACATTTAGTACGCCAATGTCATAGTATAAGTTTACCTTAGTACAGTTTTTTTTTCATCTTGTAGAGCTAAATTAATTGTTGAAATTATTTAACTCTGGATGTACCTGTTTTTCAATTCTGTTTTTTCTTTCTTTTGCAATACTCGACCGGTCGATGGCTCGACAGGGCGTCGTGCGTTCAATTCCTCTGCTGCCTAGGTCCTCCATCATTGCACAAGCAACATCTTCTGCCTCTTATGATGGCAGTAGAAGTATTTCAAATATTGTCAGGTTATTCGTAACCCGCGAATGCTTGTCTTTCTTCAAAAAAATAAATATACATATAATTTTACTGTACCATTTTTGAGTACATTGTTTTTTTTTAAATGATAATGTTTGTGTACAAAGCCTTTAACAGACGTAAATTAATAACTTTGCTCGAAGTGGCTTGAGCCGTGTTTGGTGACCAAATCTGAATAGCTAGGAAGTTCCCAACTTTCCTCTTCTCCATCTCCTTCCCTTCCGACTGCATCGGTGCTTTTGCCAATTTAACGATTTTTTCAATTTACACCAAACGATTTTCATTTCTGCGGAATGTCATTACTGATATGAAACGCTGGACTTTATGAAGTGAAGGAACTTAAAAAATCGTCGCTGGAAAGGCGTTAAAAATGAGTTAAATATGCAGTTATTTTTCTGCATCGAATGCTCTGACTTTCGTTTGATTCTGAAGACTTTTGTGGCCCTTCAGCCACCTAAAATATATTAACCTTTTGTGAGAAACCTTGACTCAAGCGACACACGTTTAGCACTTTTTGTGGCTTCAGGTTACTCAGTGAGGGCATTGAGTTATTCGAATTAACTCTTTTTATTAACATCCAATCAGGTACTATGAATTTCGTTGTAAAAAAAACTTTAAAGCACTCTGATGTAAACTTCCCAAAATGGCACTTCAGTCTTATTGACTTTCCTGTGACGATTTGTATTTTTTTTATAGGGATAGCGCACAAGAATCCCAACTGCCCTAATTTTAATGGAGCCAGTGAGACCCTGGCATTCCAAATTAGGGTATGTTGTGAGGCTGGAGGGAGTGGGAAGGTAAGGTGATGGGGAAGAGAAAGGTTGAAAAGCACCTGGGTATTCAGATCTGGTCACTTAACATAGCTATTCCTTGCCTTTACGGCGATCATATGATAACGACTTATAATAAAAAGAAGGTATGAATAATTTTATTTTTAAATCAAGGCTTTTTACACAAATATTAAAATTTAAAAAAATTAATATGTATTTATTTATGTATTGTAAAAGAAAAAATATATATTATAGAATAACAGGTACATCCAGAGTTAAATAGTTTCTACTATTAATTTATTATCAATAAAACACTAGCATTATTGTGCGTGTGCGGCCCTTTTTATTAAACATTATGGAACAACGTGGCTAGATTGGTACTTTCTTTACATTTTCTTTTCACATTTTTCAGTTGGTAGTCATAGAACAACTGCGGTAAACGTGACGGACCCCTTGGAATAATAAAGCTTTATCTAACACAGCAATGTCATGCAATAACAGGCTTTATAAAAAGTAATTTTAAAGTTTATTATTGCATGGCAGTTGGACTGAAACTTGATATTCCTTGGAATAATAAAGTTACATCTGACACGGCATTGTTATCCAGTGTTAGACTTTATAAAATGATGTTTTAAAGCATATTATCGTATAGCAGTCAGATGGAATGTTGTTATTCCAAGACATTTGTATGTTCTTGTTGTGTTGTTTGCCTTAGTGACTGACATTCTATTTCGTAAACAAAGTTTTAGCTAACAGAGTGATACTTAAAAACACAATTTCTCCGTTGTTTTACGAACATTTAAAACGGCACGATGTCTCAAGACGAGGACGTCGAACTGAAGGAGCTGGTGTCAGAAGCTTTGGAGAAAAACGGAGTCCTGGCCAAGATCAGAGCTCAACTCCGAGCCAACATTTTCATGACACTCGAGAACGAAAACGGCCAGAAACACCAGAACTCCAGACTCAGAGACGTTCTTTCAACTCACGACGGCCTATTAACACTCCTCCTAGTGCAAGAGCTGGTTGAATTTTGTAACTTGGTCCAAACCGCCTCCGTATTCAAGGCTGAAACGGGCCAAGGCAAAACCTACTCCTACGAAGGACGTCAACCTCTTTTGGAAGGCTTAAAGCTGTCCAGCGTCGACAGTGAAGTTCCAGTGCTAGTCCATTTGATGCAGCTATTGTTCAAAGTGATTAAAACTAAAGAAAAGCTCCGAGGAAACTCCGGCAACGCTACCAACAATGTAAACAGCTCCAACGAGAGATCCTTCAATGAAAGCGAAGGCAGCCCAAACCCAGGAGTTGAAAACAACACGTTCCTGGTCAACAGCGGAAGGTCAGACCATTACGATCTCTCCTTCGATTCGGAGAGTTCAGTTCTAGACGACAAAAACACACCGATGCTCCCGTTGAATCTGAACAATTCTTCGGAATCCAACGATTCCTTGTCCACCGAAATCGCTGGGAAAATATCATCCAAAGATTCCACGGAGAGCGCGCACTCGGAAGAGTCGTCCATCAAACCGGACACCCCGGAACTGTCGCGTAACGCCGGCAACGATTCGTCCGAAGAACGCGATTCCAAGTCCGCGAAAGATAACACTTCCAGTCAAAAGTCTAACATGAATTCGTACAGCAAATATTTAAGCGACAAACACAAGACGAGCAAAAGCAAACCCGACGCAAGCGACGAAGCCCCCCCGGTTGATAATATAATGAAGCACTTCATCAACAGCAAGCTCGGAGACAGCAGCAAGTCCGATCAGAGCATCTCGGAAGAGATAATGAAAGCGTACAGCGACAGCGTCACCTGGTCGGAAGACTCTCGGAGAACGGGGTCGAACGCGTCCCCGCCTCCGAGGAACATCCTCGACGACACCCTGCACGAAAGCCCGTCGACCAAGCAGCGCGTCGACAGTCAAATCAACAACTTGAAACAGCAAAGCTCGACCTCGAAGGACGCCGCGGCCAACGTAGCCTCAAAGAAGGTCGTTGATATGATCGCCGCCCCCGACTTATCGAAAGAAAGGCCGGGAGATGTTATTACAAGCGTAAAAAATGATAAAAATAGTATATTAGATAGAGAAAACCCTCCTAGAGCGAATTGGAGTCCCTTAGCCGACCTGCCCACCTTGGTTATCACCAAAAACACTAAGATCTTGCCGTGCTATAACGTCAGTAAGTCTAGTTCGGAGCCTGACCCAATTCTAGTTCCGGAAAAGATTGAAATTGCTCCCAAGAAGGCCAGCGTAATTGTTGAGAATGTCAAACGTAGGTCAGATAGCTGAGGCTAAAACATTTTTCACTATGTTAATGCCGCACGAGAGAAGCGAATGTCCGGAGACAGTGGAACTAAGGCACCCCCAATTTGGAGCAAGTTATATATCTGAAGGGAGTATGAAGAAGGAGATGAGGAACAGGTGGGTCGGAAAGTACCTAGCTATTCAGATCTGATCACCAAACACGGCTGAAGTCATTTGAGCGATGTAACGTTTCGCTATTTCTGAAAGGTTGTCTTTCACCAGGGCTATACTGACATCTTCCGCTCTGAAAACTTATCGACTATTTTTAAACACACTATCATAAATTGCTTTGAAGATTAAATTAGGCGATGCTGAGATAAAATACTCTAAGTATCGCCCTGGCGAAAGACCAACATTCAGAGTCAAAACGTTGCTTGAAATGGGTTTGGCCACGCTTACTGACCAGATCTGAATATCCAGGTACTTCCCAACCTTCCTCTTTTAATAACATACTCCAATTGGGGATGCCATAGTCTTGCGTTGGCAGTTGAGACTCTTGCGTAATATTAAAAAAACCACCTTGGTTAAAAAACTCTGATTAAATATAGACTAAATTTATTAAATATTAATTTCTTGCCATTTGAATTGGTTTCAAACACTCATGCTAACTAACTAACCATCAAGCCGTTTCTCCGCAGGGGTAGGCAGAGAGGACGTACCGCCATATAACTCTGTCTTAGCACACACTCCTTGCTTCATTCACATTAATACACCGTCTCATACATACTCTTCTGTTATTCTGACTCTTCACATGACCCAATACAAGCATTTGATTTACTTGATCGTGCCATCTCTTTCTCGGGCGTCCTCGACTTCTTCTTCCATTCACTTTCGCATCATATATTCTTTTCACACTCCTCTCTTCGTTCATTCGGTCTACATGCCCAAACCATCTAAGCATCCCTTTCTTGATCCTATTCATAACGCTCACATCAGCCTTGCATTCTTCCCGGATATCCATATTTTAATATGGTCATACATGGTTTTCCTGCACACGCGTCTCAGGGATCTCATTTTTACAGTATTCACTCTACTTTCATCCTTTCTCTGCCAGTTCTATGCCTCACTGCCATACATCAGAGTTGGCATAAGCACTCCATTGTGGACTTCTAGCTTCGCTTCTTTGGATAATTTTTTATTTGCGCCAACAGCGTTCAGTCCTCCGTTAATGGAGTTTCCTGCATTCACTCTTCTTTCAATATCCTCATCAGCCTTTCCGACTCTCTAGAACACACTTCCCAAATACACAAACTCATCCACTTGCTCCGAGTATTCATCATTCACAACTATATTGCACGCTGTTGTTGTAGTGTTTGAAAGAGAGAGTACGCAAACAGCGGGCAACACTCGTGCAATCATTAATAATGTTGCTAAACCGAATCCCGTGGAAATGATATCCCCGAGGCGTGTGTGTGGTAAATATTGGTAGATATTTATATAAATATCGTGGTTTTTTTGAACCCTGATTGGTTCCCCAACTATTTTATAAATTATAGTAATTTTAGACTGACTTTTATTGTATTTCCGTCCCACTTTAGGAATATATCTGTTTGACAATTGAAATATGTTTTTTTTTATTCTTTGACTAAGCAGCTTGGAGATTGTTTGTCCTAATGAAAATAATTATAATTAAAAATTAAATCATTAGGTAGCTTCGTCAAGGCATGATAACACCAAAACGAAACGTTGCTTAAAATCGCTTTAGCCGTTGTGTTTTATGACCAGATCTGAATAGTCAGGTACTTTCCTAACCTTAATTTTGCTATCTCCTTCCTCTCCTCACTACCTTCAGCCTCACAACATACCCCAATTAGGGATACCATAGTCCCACTGGTTCCAGACGGTTGAAAGCAGTTGGGGCTCTTGTGCGGTTTTCACAATGGGGTCAGAATGGTTTTTAACACCAGTAGAGAGGGTAGATTGACAAATAATGTAATGAACTTATTTTTAAAGTTTCTTTTTTATATTGTTAGTGATTTATAGCTAAAATCTTCAATTGAATCGTTGTCTACAAGGATGCTTTTGCGTTCCTTTCTTAGTCTTATTCATTACGCTTACATCAGCCTTGCATTCTTTCCGGATACCCATATTTTTAACACGGTCATACGTGGTTTTACCACACAGGATCTTACTTCTACAACATTCAGTCAACTTTCAGACGGCCTCCATGGTCGAGTGGTAAGACACTCAACCACGAATCCAAAGGTCGCGGGTCCAAACCCGGCGTGCGCAAATAACTTTTATTCAATAAATATGAGTCGTAACACATTTAATTCGTATAAAAATAATATAAACTATATTTGCGGCACGTTCCAGAGTGGTAGATTCTCCAAGTATCGCCCTGGTGAAAGACCACCAATCAGAAACGTTGCTCGATTGAAATGGTTTTAGCCGTTTGTGACCAGATCTGAATAGCCAGGTACTTCCCTACCATCCTTTTCCCCATCTCCTTCTCCCCACCACCTTCAGCCTCTCGACATACCCCAATTGGGGGTGCCATGGTTCCACTGGCTCTAGACGGTTGGGAGCAGTTGGGACTCTCGTGCGGTATTCACTGTAAAAAAAAAGCTTTTATCCTTCCTCTGCCAGTTCCATGCCTCACTGCCATACGAGGTCTGTTCAAAAGAAAAGGTGAATTTTGGATATTTCGAGGGCTGTGTACATTCGATTATCTATTTTTTATTGTTGTTATGTTGGTACACATATGTTTATCATATGTTAGCATTATCAGCCATTTTGGATTAGTGGTTTGTTTTTGACAACTGGAAAGGTTAGTCACGTTTTTGCGTGTTCTTCGATTTTTTACTTTTGAAAAAAAATGGTTCAAAGAATATGTATTAAATTTTGCGTTAAAAATGGAATAAAGTGCTCCAACGCACTTAAAATGTTGACTGTGGCATTCGGCGAGTCTACTTTGTCTCAAAAAAGTGTTTATAAGTGGTACAAGTGCTTTACAGAAGGCCGAGAAGATGTTAATGACGATGAGCGTCCTGGAGTTGTGGAAAAACAAATCATGGATTTTATCCTTTGATCCATTTTTTTCAAAAGTAAAAAATCGAAGAACACACAAAAACGTGACTAACCTTTCCAGTTGTCAAAAACAAACCACTAATCCAAAATGGCTGATAATGCTAACATATGATAAACATATGTGTACCAACATAACAAAAAAAAAATCGATAATCGAATGTACACAGCCCGCGAAAATTCAAAATTCACCTTTTCTTTTGAACAGGCCATGTGCAGCAGGGTTGGTAAAAGCACCTCACTGTGGACTGCTAGCTTCGCTTCTTAGGACAATTTTTTACTAGCGAAAACAGCGTACAGTTCTTCGTCAATGAAGTTTCCTGCATTCCCCCTTCTTCAAATATCCTCATCAGCCTTTCCGTCTCTCGTGAACATACTCAGCCACTTTCTATATGTAATTTTCGTTTATTTATTTTTCAGTTTGTTATTTAAATAATATTTTTTAATGCCGTGCATTGTACTTAATTAATAATTATTGGTAGGTTTGTTTCCCAATCTGCTATTCTTTTTGTGAAATATATTGAATATTTTTAAACAAAACGTTGCCTTTTATTACAATATTTCTTTTGAAACGTTTTATCGTTATGTTGACTAAGTTTCCATTGGCAATTATTTTATTTATTTATTACTTACGACAGCTGTAAAGGCTTTTTTACAAGCTGGGTGACGTCAAGAGACAGATTAAAAAAGAGAATGTATATGTGGTAAAAGCCTTCCACTGACATGATCGGTGTCCTTGGAGTAACAATGTATGGAGAGAGAGCTAATTATTTTTACCCAACCTATACAAACTTGCGATAAATCACTTTCTCCGGGTTTTCACGTTGTACACCATGAGAGAGAAAGAGACAACAAATATAATACACCGCTTCTATGTACTGTCACGATGATCTTGGGCTCCTGGGACACCGCGGGAATCCGCCCACTTTTTTTATTACGCCACTAAACTTGACCCAACTAAACGGTTTTTAGGTTATATGCTATATTTTTGTTGATAACAATACTGTGAAAATGTGGTTATATGCATAAACACACACATTATGTCGATATGTGATATGAATGGTCCGCCGAGTCCGGTAAAAATCATCAAAAACTGACTACACTGCCTTGGATAGATACCACTTTATATACTCTAAGGTGTAACCAGTTAAGGCATGGGGGCTCGTCGAGGCCAGAGTTAAGTTAGCCTCTCAGAAGCTGGGGGTACTGTACAGGGCCTGGAGACACTTTAACAGTACACAACTCAGCAGCCTTACAAATCTAAGTGCGCCCCGTTTTTAAATTTGGCCGCCACCTTTGGTCTGGAACCCAAAATATCTGTAAAAACACAACTCTGCAAAAACGAGCGGTCCTAATCTTAAACGAATTGCAATTTTCGGAGCACAGACGTCAGGTCTGTCCTAACTAACTAACTAACCATCACGCCGTTTCTCCGCGGGGGACGGCAGAGAAGACGGACCGCCATATAACTCTGTCTTGGCTATCCACATTTTTAATACGGTCATACATGGTTTTACCGCACATACGTCTCAAAATTCTCATCTCCACCCTTCTACCGGTATTTCAGTGAAAGACGCTCCGAGGAACTTGGCTCGTTGATCCCTTCACAGTCGGTAAACTTCGATACATGAGAACGGGTCGTTTTCAGGACTCGTTCTTGTCTTCAACAGTTCGGTTAATGATTTGCCTGCTTCTGTGTTTTCTCCCTCCTACAACACAGGCCTCTTCAAGACCCAGGTTCACTGCTTCCTTTCCTCAAAAAGGCCCTCCACACAGCATCCCCAAAGATGACATCGGCCCCGAGGGAAATTATTTCTGTCAAGTTGTGTGACGGAATCCTCTCTGCCTACCCTTCAGGTGAAACGGAGTGATGTTTGGTGACAACAGACAGGTAAAAAAAAATCTTAGTAACGCATCTTTTATTCAATTTATAATCACAACAGTCAACAATTCAATATTTATTTATTAATTAACGTCCAATTGCAAAAAAGACATATTAAACACGAAATGGAAAAAAGAGCAACAGATAAAGAATAGCGCATACATAATAATAAATGAAGCGATGACAAAAATAGGACAAAATAAACATAAGAGAGAACATTCAAGCCATGGTCTAGTCAAAGTGTTGGTAGAGTCGTAAAGAATGACAAAAATCATTTAGACTGCTACCAAAAATTTCAAGACCATGGCTTGAGTCAACAAGTCTCGACATTCTGGACATTGGAGAATTATACCCATAGTTAGTATTGTGATGATTGAGGAACAGCAATTCATTGTTTCTGCGTCTACGGCAAGTAATGTTGAACTGGATAAGTTGCAACAGAGAAGGTGAGTCAATAAAACAATTAATAATTTTGTAAATGAAAATTAAATCAAAGTCTTTCCTGCGCTTTTCTAATGAAGACTAATAATTGTTTCTATTGAATAAATAAATAATAATACAATTAACTAATAAACAGATAATTCCAAGTGTGTTCTATACAGAGGCAGAAAAACGATCTGGGCAATTTACATAAGATCTTTTGACTCCTAGGCCCCAGACAGGCCGATGAAAATTAATATCTGTTCAAGAACGAATTTCGATACTAGATCAATTTCACCAGAAGTAAGGAAAATTTTACCTTACTTCGGTCACACTGACACGCACACGGCACACATTGATCGGTTTCTAGGCTTTTTTTAATTTTACAGTGAATACCGCAGAAGAGTCCCAACTGCTCCCAACCGTTTAGAGCCAGTGAGATTATGGCAACTCCAATCGGGGTATGTTGTGAGGTTAAAGGTAGTGGGGTGGAAAAGGTTGGGAGGTATCTGGCTATTCAGATCTGGTCACCGAACACGACTAAAGCCATTTAAAACAACGCTTAGATTTTGAATTGTAGTCTTTCCCGGTCGGGGGTATTTCGAGGGGAAGTACCGGACTACTGAGATCTGGTCACCAAACACGGTTAAAGCCGTTTCAAGCATCGTCTCGATTCCGAATGGTGGTCTTTCACCAGGGCGATACTTGGTGTATCTACCACCGCAGTAATGTGATAAATTTATTCAATCACACTAAAAGTTTAGTAATATTCATTTCACTATGAAAGTCTACAATCGATTGTTCCCATCGCTTGTATCGGGGTGTTTTGTGAGGCTGAAGTTGGTGGAGAGGGGAAGAGTGAGGTTGTGGAAGTACCTGGCTATTCATGTCTGGTCATCAAACACGACAGCTAAAGCCAACGTTTCGATTCTGAATGGTGGTCTTTCACTCAGAGTATCTACCACCCCAGTAATACGAGAAATTTATTCAATCACACTAAAAGTTTAGTAATATTCATTTCAGTATAAAAGTCTTCGATCGGTTGTTCCCATCGCTTTTCAAAGTAGATTCCTTGCAAAAAGCAGGCGTTGGTTCCGGTCTCAATGGCCCACGGAAGATAACGCTGCAGGTACAGCTGCCGGTGCTTCGGTTTCAACCGAACGGCACCGAATATGCCCCCGCCGACGCACATCGGCAGCCTGGTCTGCAAGCCCTCCACCCATTTGACGGTCACCTCCCCCAACATGTTGGTCTTCATCCGCAAACAGGCGTGCACGAGATCGTGCACCTCTCTGTACCGCTGCATCACGTAACCCAACTCCACATCTTTGACAAACTGCACGGGCAGTCTCGAATCGGCGGTCACTCCGTTCTCCACGAGGAAGTCGCTGTACATCTTGCCGACGGTTCCGTCGGGGAGCTTGCCGAGCTTTTCGTAGTCTAAAGTCCTGGAGTTTATGCGTGGTCTGTTCTTCAAAATGTCGGCTCCCTCCTCTGTTTTCAGCATCTGCTCTCTCATGTAAATTAGGGCTGATTCCCCGGTGACTTCTCCGAGGCAAGCGATCATGTCTCCTCTGTAGGGATCCATCAGAGCCACGGCTGCGGAGCCGACAGATAAAACTGCCTTTTGAAAAGGGCTGAGGTCGATGAAATTGCTTTTGAATTCTTGCTCGAAGGAGCCTTCCCTGGGTAGTTCTTTGGCAGACTGCAGGTCGGTCGTTTGGTGTAGTTTTGAAGAGGGTAGGCATCTGATGCCGGCGTTTTTAAAACGCAGTATGGTCGACGGTCTTATCAGCATTGTGTTTTTGTTACGTACAGGTATCGACATTAAATATAATATTTAAATTCACGATATTTTCTTTTTAGGTTATTGGCTCCTGTCAGTTTTATTTTGACATAACAGACTAAGTACTCCGGTGTCGGTAATAGAGATGTTCGATAGAGATATTCCTGTCCTGGCTACAAAGAACCGGTTCCAGATATGGAACAAGTTATTTTTGGAACCGGTTGCTATTGTTGCATTTTTTTAATTGCAAATATTTGGGATTAGCCGATATGTCGTACGGATGACAAAACGAACCCAGTTTCTATTGGAGATATAAAACCGAGAAACCAAATAACAATGGCGAATATTCTTTTAATGTTGTTTGCCGGAAAAGTGCGTTGCGGTTTTTTTTGGCAAGTAATTCCCTCAAAAACCCCCCCATAACTTCTTTTGGCGAGGAACCAGTTTTATTTATATTTTTTTATTATTGTACAACAGATATAAACCCAATAACAGTCCAATGGAACAACAAGTAAGCAATTTCAAATTATAAAATTTTTAAATTAATAATTTTTTTGAACTTTTGTAAATTATCTGAAAATATGTCAAAATATATAGATGATGTATTTAACAGAATTATACCTCTTGTCATGCTATGCTGAGTCAAAACATCTGTCCGACCATAGGGTATTCTGAACATTGCATGATTTCTGCTGCGACAGTATTTTTCTGGTACGAATAAGCAGTAGCATGCCAAGAGGTATGGACAGTCGATTAAGTGATTTATAATTTTAAAGCCTATTGTCATGAGACCAGCATTGCGCCTAGCCTCTAAGCTTTGATAATGTGTCTCCTCGAGTAGTTCCATGTGATGCATGAACATATGGTATGTTCCGTGCGAACGCATGTACACATACCTGAGGAATTTTTTAGTTCTTTACGTTCGCAAAACATCGTTGGCCATGGCAACCCCCCCCCCTCTCCACTTTTCTGTTCGCCGTGCCGCGCAGTGCAGCGCCGCTCTGGTGCGGTTTGCTTCATACAAAACAGTAAAAACATATTTCGTGGTGAAGCGACGCTCCGTGCAGTGCAGCGCCGCTGACGCGCTAGTGCGATTTGACCTTAAATACTTCGGTGTTGGTTGTGTTCTCAGAGTAACAATATAAAGAGACCATACTAATTTGTGACAAATCGTTGACAAACTCGCAAAATATAGCTCTCTCTTTATGCTCGGTTCTATAAGCATATGAGAAAAAGAGACAAACAATTGTTGAAACCTATACACGATTTGGGGCGGGCTAAATGAAATGTCTTCATTATTTAATCCGCACAAACTTCAGACACGTTTGCACTGTCAGGCGAACGGACTGTCAAAAGTACGTAAATAGTTAAAAACTTGAGTTATTTTTTGTGTAATATCTAGCAAAACATCATGGCCACATGTTCTATGCTTGTTTGCTTTAATCGAAGTACAAAAGGACCAAAAACAAACAGTTTTCACACGTATGTACCATAAAAATCGTCTTTTTTAGTTTGATCTCAAATATTTAACATCCTAACCTACAAAACAACTAGTAACTTACACCAATATGTAATTAATCTTTGGACTATTCGTTCCAATTTAATAAACTTCCGTTTGAAATGAGTTTTAATGGATTCGTAATATGTTTAACTTAAAAAATATTTACGAGAATGTCAAAAAAAAATTTTCAAGAACGGGGAATTCCCTTTGTACACGGCTTCTAAAAGTATCCCGGTCTCTTTCTTTCTCATGATACTAACGCAAAATTGTTCGCGAACAGATAAAGACGGAATAATGTTTATCTTTACGGTTTTCTTCGCATCCGATTGGCTGGAAGCATATACGTCATACCTCCCTTGGTCAATCCTTGGTCAAAAAGTGCGGACAAAATTTCGCAATGTTAGGTCTCTACGTTACTCTAAGGTTGTGTTCGATATTCCGGTCTCTATTACTTCTTCTCGGTGACTTGTCGGTCACTGGAATCGTTGATATTTTTTCTCCAAGGAGCAAGTTATTTTGGAACCGGTTGCTATTTTCGTAATTTTTTTTATTGCAAATGTTTGGGATTGACCGATGGTTTTTCGTTGGAATGTCGTACAGATGACGAAACGAACCCAGTTTCGATTATTTTTCCCCGCAATCGTAATATTTTGAGGAGAACCGGCGCTTTTCAGCCATGAAAAAAAATATTTAAGGGAAAGGAATTAGATAAATAACCGGTTTGTTTTCGGTCTCAATTATCAACCATCCTTAGATGTTGACGTAGAACAATTTGAAAACTTCAGATAGTCATTTTAGCTCTAAAATCAATAATCGTCGCAAGTTCGTAACAAATATAAAATAAGTGTATCTAAATACGTATTAAATTTACAAAGGACGGATTTCTCCAATTATCGTAAAAAATGATGTTGTAATTAAAAATTATGAATATCTATTCCCATATTTAGTCCTGCGTGAATTTTTTGGCTTGAAGTGGACCGTGCAGTGAGCCCGAGTTATGATTAGTTTTCAAAGCGCCGTTGCCGAAGCCAGTTGTAAATTGCGCGTGTCCAAAATCAACTTCTCGGTTTAAATTTGATCGAAGAATCATTTAAGTATTTTAATGCAATATCAATTAGTACCCAAATTGCGCTGCTGGGAAAATTGCACAATATGCCAAAATCGAGCGAAATAATTGCTCCAAGAGTGAACATGTAGTTAGGAAAGCTTACTTGTTGATATGAAGAGGCGAGGTGAGCTGACTACAAAAACAAAGCTTTCCTTCAACGGAAGAAATCTTCCCAACAAACCTTCCATTGACATGCTCGGTGTAACCTTACGTGACCAGTTAAGGCACAGGAGAACGGGTCGCTTTTACGGCTCGTTATTATGTTCATCAGCTCGGCTGTGGAACGATTTGCCAGCCTCTGTTTCCTCCCTCTTTCAAGACTCAGGTTCACTCTTTCCTTTCCTTAAAACTCTCCACACAGCATCCCCAAAGATGACATAGCCCTGAAGGAAATTATTTCCCTCAAGGCCTCCTGTGTGGAGTTAATGAAATTTTTTTTAAATCACCTACTCGTTGTAATGATATATTCCTGTGGAAGAATCAATCAAATAAAGAAAAAACAAATGTTAATTTATTATTTTATTAAATTTTCCATCATCTACCGGTCGATGTAAACAGTACTACTTCATACAACGGCGTTTGTAATCGACTTTTTACAGATACAAATGTATGCGCTAAATACTATAGGTACAATAATGTTTCAAATAATTAAATTGGTATTGTCAACACACTTTTCGCAGGCATTTTCCACGCTGTCGGCAACATCTAGCGGGCGAAAACGAGGGTCGCATTCGTAAAAAAATGTTTCTATTATAAACTGCAATTTGAAAAAAGAAATGCACATATTTTAAATAAATAAAAAAATTACACAGTACCTAATCAAGATATCCCAGCTTTAGGAACATTATCTGAAGATTAAAGCATACTCAATAAACTGAAATTTTAGTCAGTGTTGGGTCACTGTAGTGCGTTTTAATGAACAATGTATGTATTTCATTAAATTATAAAATGTTATTGTTTTCAGTCAGCCCGTATTCTTACGAAAATAGAGTCAATTTACACTAATCTCTAGTGTTATAAGTGTCATGATTTATGACCTACTATTGATTCAATTTACTGTCTTTTGATTAAAATATCCTTGCACATGAAAGATAAGGGCAAATTGTATTAATTTTTTTAAGGCAAATACATAGTTAGAGATATGAAAAAATAACTTTTCACAGTATTGATATCAACAAAAATATAGCATCTAACCTAAAAAACCGTTTAGTTGTGTCGAGTTTAGTGGCATAATAAAAAATGTGGGCGGAGTCCCGCGGTGACCCAGGAGCCCAAGATCATTGTGACAGTACGCAGAAGCGGGGTATTATATTTGTTGTTTCTTTCTCTCTCATGGTGTACGACGTAAAAACCCGGAGAAAGTGATTTATCGCAAGTTTGTATCGGTTGGGTAAAAATAATTAGCTCTCTCTACATACATTGTTTCTCCAAGGTTGAGAACTTATGATCTAACCCGACGTTGGCGGCATTTGGGCATGTGTAGTTACTGCTTTTGACACCTTATAGTAGGACAGTTGGTGTGGCGCTCGTATTTTTGAAGCTTCGCACGTAATTTTGAAAGTGTGGATTTATTTTTTGCAATAATTTCATATTATTTAATCCAATATAATTAATATTCTTATGCGAGTACGGCAGGGTAGGCTGTGCTTATGTGCCTATATAGAGTGCACTGCTCTGCATGAATGTGAAAGAAGTAAGGAGCATGTGCCAAGAATCAGACGTTAGTTATAAAATATTGAAAAATACTTTATTATGAAATTTTCCACTTTTGACTTCAAAATGGTTAGAAAAACCAGTGTCAAGAATTGTCATTGCTTAAATTTTTGCTAGCAATCGGATCTTTCATGCTGTAAGTCTGAGTTTCGCTCGAGGTGCAAGACAAAAGCACGTCCGACTTCCTGTTCAAAAGCCCCCGGCAACAATTCTTCGAGTGCGAATTATTCGAGGAAAAAGAGCCAGAGTGCAAACTATCAAAGTCGTAATCAAAATTAATGGAATCCGCGAAACAATCGCAGGTCTGCGTCTCTTTGAACGAAAAATCTGGAGACTCGTTTCGGCTTTCTTCGTAGAGCGGAATTTTGCTCGGGAAATTGAATATATTTTCATTGGTTTGTGTTTCGGTCGATATCAACGCGTTCTCGCAGTCGGAATACTTAGCAGAAGCGTCGAGCGAGTCGATGTGTTCGGGATTCATACAACTATTGTCGAAATGGAGACCGTTTTCAATGTGTTTGCCGTCCGTGGGCCACGTCGTTTGCGTCTGGATGTCCGATAGGCAAATCAGCTCGGAAAACAGAATGGAATCGTGTTTCCAACGATTCGAATAGAGCAACTCGTCCAAAGCCGTCTGCGTTTCAATCGTTGTTGAGTTTCCTGCGTTGGATTTGTCGTCCATGAGGTCTCTGTAAGCGAACTGCGTGGACATATCGGATGAATCAAAGTTCGACGGCGTGCTGGCTGTGCCTAGATCGCAGAACGCGATGGATTTTTCAATAACCGTTGCATTCATTTCGTCCAAGCACGGCGGCATTGCCGTCTGTATTTCGCTATCTTTCTTTTCGACATTAAAATGTTTACTTTCATAGTGGATTGTATCACTCAAATCCGTCTGCATTGAAACATTAAAACTGTTGGCAAACGTAGAACTTTTTGAGAGATCAAAATTTTGCAGAGAATCCATAGACAATCTGTTGATTTGCTTCGCTTTGACCTTGTCGTGTTTTTCTGCGATGCTTTTATTGCAAGCTTTGACCACCTTTTCACCATTGACGGGTTGGTCTTTTTTAACTTTGTTTAAAATACTTCTATGCGTTTGTGTGGCGAAAGTCCGTTTGTTATTTTCATGCGACAGATTGGTTGACTTGTCTATTTTGATTTTGTGTTTGGGTTTGGCTCCGGCCGTCGAGGTCTGCGTTTCCACGTTGAATTTTTGAGTCTCGGAATCTTTGGCTTTTATCACTGTTTTCAGTGTCGTTTGCGTGAAGCGGTCCTGGTTGAACGAAGAAACGCTGGAGTCATCCGTGCTCATGGCGGATTCTTGAACAATCAACTGTTTCTTCTTCGATTCCTTTGCTTTACACGACTTCTTGCCATGTTTAGTCGCACAGGTTTTTTTGATAGTTTGTCGAACTTTTTTCCGGCCTCTGGTTTTCGATATCTTTTCCTTGGCAGCTACAATACTATCGGCTTCGGAAGATACGTTTGAGTAAACACTACCCACCGGTATTAAAATATAGTTCGTCACGTCCGAAGACGCTGTGTTAATCATATTTTCACCAACTTTTATAGAATAAACTCCACGGCCACCGAGACACGAAGTAAAATTCGCAGTAATCTTTGGACAGATCTGTTTATTCGCAAAGTCTGCATCACGTAACGATAAATCGACATCATTTGAAAGAAAGAATTCATTTTTTACTTCGGTTTTAATGTTGAGTTCCTCAGACGCCATAATAAAATTATCTTCAGATATGCCGGTACACATTTGTTGAATTCCATTGGGTTCAGCACGGTTTAAAATTAAATTATTTCGTCCGTTATCGCTGGAAACCACATTAAAAGCAGGCTGTATAACTGTTGAGTCAGCGTTGCGCAAAATAGGCAACTTATTTCCAATTAAATTATCAAGAGAATTTTTTCCGCCAGCAGTGTTACAAAGATTGTACTTATTCAGTTTGTATAATTTATGAAGCTCGGGGTGTTTTCTAGACAGATGCAGTACTAAAGAACCTTTGCTGTTATATTCCCATCCGCAAACTTCGCAATAAAACATATTCCCGCATTCGTTTAGATGTCTCTTATAAATCGATTGCACCGAAAACTTTGTCTCGCACTTAACGCACTCGTAGCACTTTTGTCCGTGCACTTTCATGTAATGCTGCTTCAGCAAACGATTCTGCGAGAAACTCTTGCAACCCGCGGTGTTTTTATTGTAAATACATTGTTCCACGGGGCAGAAGAACCTGGAATTACACTGTTTGGTTAGTAGACCGAGTTTTCCAATTTTATGATGTTTGACGAGATGCATGGTTAGGTGAGGAGACTTCTTGAAGACGCTGTTGCAATTTTCTTCAGGACAGACATGGTCTCCTGGTGCGTTGGTCAGTTCTAGCTCGGTGGGAAAAACATTCACAAACTCAGTCATTTTTTGTAGATTAACCAACAAATTCTTTGTGCACACACTGAACAATTAAGATACATTCACATTATAGTCATATAATAACAAATCTTTAACGTAAATCACACTTTTGTCTGATTTTGCACTGATTTACCGTGAAAAGTTGTACCAACAGAGATCTGACATCTGACAGTGGTTTGACGTTTGACAGTTTTGAGCTTAGACAAAATTTAAAGTAGAATGGTGGTGCGTAAATAAATTCCAAAGTTAGGCGCTGTTAACATTGACTGTGAATTTAATTTTTTTAATGTATGGCTTTTTAATTTTTTAACTGCTAAATCTGAAGCATGCGATCTTACTTCCTCTGAGAATTTTATTTTGAAATTGACAAATTGTTTTGAATTAAATCGAAATAAAGTCTTACCTTTGTATAAGAAGCACAAATATTGTTTTATAAAATAATATAAAAAGTCAAGAATGCTGACCAATGCAAAAATGTGTATAAAAACTAACTTCTCTAATATCTTAAATTTTTTTTTTTTCATTGCTCACCTAATTTGCGTTATTATATCATTTATTGTGCGTCACACTACTTCAATTCGTACTTATATAACTCCTTAAGATACATAATACTTTGTTTTTGTGTGAGATGAACACAAATGTTTGATTTTTTTAATTACATTATGCATATATCAACTTAAACTTAATAAAGTCAAAATCTCCATACTACGTTTAAAAATGTAAACAGTGTTTCACTTAAGTGTATGCTATTTACAAAAAAAATAAATTTTTCATTTTCTTGAAATTATTTTACTAGTAACGTTATCGTCTATATAATTTCACTCAATTTATTAATTATTATTTGAGTGTCAGTTATTTGTCAGTGTATTTAGTTTTAATGATCAATGAGTTCGTTCACACATTTGGAGTGTGTGCCAAGACAGAGTTTTATGGCCGTCCATCCTCTCTGCCTACCTTTGTGGAGAAATGGCATGATGGCTAGTTAGTTAGTTAGTAAACTTTTCAGAATCTCATTCCTTAAATTCATTAGAAGATTTTCATAATTATGTGTATCTTACTGAACGACGAATTACCTTCGGATAAAAAAAAAAACTATATTAGCTAAAATTTTAATTTATTATAATAAAGAGATTGTGTGTATTAAAGTGACTTGCCAGGTGAGTTTTTTCCGATATATTTTCTCTCTTAATAAATTTTAATATAAAAAAATTATATTAACTAAAAATTAATATTAACTAGAAATTAAAATATGTACAGTACCCTTGTTGTGTTTTTTCATTAAAAAATGGCGTTTTTTATATGAATACCGCACATAAGTCTCAACTGTTCCAAACCGTCTAGAGCCAGTGAGACTATGGCATCCCCAAATGGGATATGTTGTGAGGCTGAAGGTAGTGGGGAGGGGAAGGAGATTGGGAAGAGGAAGATTGGAAATACTTGGCTATTCAGATCTGATCACCAAACACGACTAAAGCCATTTCATGCAACGTATCAATTCTGAATGGTGATCTTTCACCAGGGCGATACTTAGAGTATCTACCACTCTGGAACGTGCCGCAAATATACTTTATATTATTTTTATATGAATTGAATGTGTTAAGACACATATTAATCAATAAAAGTTATTGGCGCACGCCGGGTTTGAACCTGCGACATTTGGATTCGTAGTCGAGCGTCATACCACTCGACCATGGAGGCCGTCAAATAAATGGGCGTTATACAAATTATTCAAATATTATTATTAGTTAGTTATTTTTTTGGTAGAATGTAAACGATGCTTTATGTCGATAGCATAAACATCATTATGCATAGATTTTTCAACCGATTCTTCTGTCAAATGGAATTCGCCGTCTACTCCGCTGTCTATGATTTGAAAAAGGAACACACGAAATGTCAAAACAATGTTCGCTTTTCAAAAAAACTAAATCTACCAATTTTAAATCAGCAATGGCCAATGAGAACCTTCCGATTTTGAATAAATTCAGCTGATGTCGAGCGCTTTCGTTCCTTTTTCAAAATTTCCGCGCAAATGTCCCGATTTGGTCGATTGGCGCTCTGAAACCATCTGAAACTCGATGCAAGATGGATCTTAAAGCGGATTCGGTGAGTTTTTACCCATTTATTTGAACAAATTCGTGCTAAATGTCGCTTAGTTGTATCTAACGAGTTTAATTGTTGTTGTTTCATTCATTAAACGGGTCCGGCGTTGAGTCATCCATTCGTACTGAACGCGGCTGCGTTCCGTGCGCACAAAATATATTTTTAGCTGATGGCTTTCGTAATCTATTTCAGTTACACGCTTTTCCATATTGGTAAACTACACATTCCGAACCTATTACGTAACAAAACAGCGCTTTAAATAACTAACCTACCATCACGCCGTTTCTCCAGACGGGTAGGCAGAGAGGATGGGCTGCCACACAACTCTGTCTCGGCACTCACTATTTACTTCGCTCACATAAATCTTACACTATACTGTTATTCGGACTCTTGAAATGACCCGACTCAAGTAATTTAATTTTTATTTATTTTTTACATTATCTCCACACAAGTGGGCATGTAGAGCGAATGAAAGAAGAAAGGAGTGTGAAAAGAATATATGATGCGAAAGTGAATGGAAGAAGAAGTCGAGGACGCCCGAGAAAGACATGGCACGATCGAGTAAATCAAATACTTGAATCGGGTCATGCGAAGAGTCAGAACAACATAAGAGTATGTATGAGACGATGTATGAATGTGAACGAAGCGAGGAGTGTGTGCCGAGACAGAGTTATATGGCGGTCCGTCCTCTCTGCCTACCCCTGCGGAGAAACGGCGTGATGGTTAGTTAGTTAGTTAGCTTAGCCTATGTCGTCTTTGAAGATTCTGTGTGGAGGGACCTTTTTGAGGAAATGAAGGAGCGAACCTGGGTATTTAAGAGGCCGACGTTGAAGAAGAGCGGAAACACAGGCCGGCAATTCGTTCGCAGCGAGTCGTAGAAGCGACCCGTTCTCGTGTATTAAATGTCAACCTTGTCCATATATTCGGCGCACGTTTGGCTATTTCACGTTTAATAGTCATGGTACATTCGCGGCACATTCCATCGCCCTGCTAAAAGACCTGATAGTCGTGTTTGGTGACCAGATCTGAATAGCCGGGTACTTTCAACCTTCCTCTTCCCCATCTCCTTAACTTCAGCCTCACATCGTACCCCAATTGGGGACGCCACAGGCACACTGGCTGCAGACGGTTGGGAGCAGTTGGGACTCTTGTGGGGTATTCACTTCAACACTAGTTAATCAGCATTTTAGATTAGAAAAACAAAAAAGATAAGATAAAAGAGAGGTTAATTCTTATACACATGTTATCAGGTAATCGTTGAATTGGCAAGTGTAAAAAGATGTGTAAGAAATTATTTTATTTAAGATTATGTAGATCGTTATGTACCTAACGGTCACTCTTGTACGTATATCGAGAGATAATGACAGAACTCTATATATGTGCATCTAAATATATCTAAGGTAGATGCAGCGTCATTGAATAGTTCCATCGCTTTATATATTGGCGTTATGATAATAATAATAATAATTTCTTCATTAAATTCCTCATACATGACAAACTTTTAAATTTAATGCATATAAGAAATAAGATTTAATTTTTACAAAATAAATACAAATATAGTACCATATAGATACGCAAGAAAAATAAAATTTCAGGCAGTGGTGATGATCAGGTCAATGAGGAGAAACTCTTTCAAGAATCAATAGGATTTCACTTCTGAATCTCTCCTCACTGACATGAAATAAGTCGATATCGGAAGAGATTTTGTTCAGGATCAAAATACTCCTCCCCACCGGCAGAACCATTGGGAGGTTGGTCCTACAGGCAGGAAGATAGAATAATCTATGAAGACGCTGTCTTAGATGGTCATCAGGAACATAGAGACTTACGCGCTCCAAAATAGCAGGGTTTACAATATAGCCCCGCAGCAGTCTGAAGAAGTGGGTGGCGGCATGCCCCTCTCTCCTGAGCTGTAAGGAGTGAAGTCCAAGTGTGCCCAGGAGAAAATTCATCGGGTAGAGCCACGGATAGTGGCCGTACTCCCTCATCTATAGAAATCTCAGGAACTTTTTCTGGACCCTCTCTAAAATGAGGGAGTACCCCACCTCATGAGGATTCCAAATAATTGAACCACTCTCCAGCCTACTGCGGACCAAAGAAAAGTAGAGTATTCTCAGAGTTCGGGTATCCCGAAAAACTCTGACGGTTCTGAGAACAAACCCTAACATTTTCAATGCCGACTGGCACACCCCTTCGATATGAACACGAAATTGAAATTGAAAAAAAGTGGGTGGCGGCATACCCCTCTCTCCTGAGCTGTAAGGAGTGAAGTCCGAGCGTGCCCAGGAGAAAGTTCGTCGGGTAGAGCCACGGATAGTGGCCGTTATATACATCTATGACTGATAATGGTGTTGTTACCTGTTCACAGCTAAGCATGCCAGTGCGCCAAGGAAGGAGGTCGCCGGCGCGCTATCTCGAGAGCGTGCAAGCCAGCGGGCCTGCCACCAAGCACGTCCTGTACGTGGAAGTGGTCCCCAAGGGCTTCTTGAAGATACAGCACGTGTCCAGCGACAGTGACGAGGTACAAAACCTGCCGCGTTTTGTTTTCCACCCTTCGTTCAATCTGGTCCGCAAGAATGAGCCCTTTCCGCAGCCCCTTCTTTTACTCACCTCACAATTTTTTCCCAACCGGTGGCCATACGGTTCACACAGTTCTGCCAGAGGAGCTCTTGCGATGTATGGGTAGGATCAAGAAGTAGTAGTACTGAATTTTCAATTTTTTTTTATTGTACTGATCGGTACAAATTATTAGTAGTCCTCGAAATAGCGCCCTTGTGCTTCGACACAACGCGATTCCCACTGGGCGTACGGCCTTCTGGTTTAATGCTGTAAAATTTATCTTCCAGAGTTTGCAGGACCCCCTCATGACAGTGTGCCACCCCCTCCCCCCCGCGACGCTGCTCTCCTCCAAGTTGAAGAGGTCCAAAGAGAAGATGCAAGAGCGCCGCGAGAGGAGAGAGCGAAAACGCGAAAAGCGACGGAGCCAGCAGCAGGCCGCCATAAACAAAATCAGCAACGAGATAAAGCACGAGATAGGCGAGGAAAAGATCGAACTGGACGGATTCAACTCCCCGTTTTCGTCTTCTTTCCCCTCGCCCGTTCGGGGTTCGAGTCCCGACTGGCCGCCCTCTCCGAAGACGAAGCCCTCGAAGAGGAGGAAGAAGGAGGCGGAGCACTCGGTCAGTTCGTTCGCCTGCAACCGGTCCAACTGCGAATTCACTAGCTCGGAATTGACCCAATTGAACAGCCATAAAAAGAACGACCATAAAGGGAGGAAAGATTTTCAATGCGATCAGTGCATATACAGGGGAGCCACTGCTTCGGATCTCAGGTGGGTACTTTAACTAACTATTTACTGCTTGACGCGCTTAGCTTTGCAGTCGGTGGTGTCGTCTCTAGTGGAATCTTCAGTGGGGTGTCCCCGACTGCACAAATAAGCTTGTAGATCTCCGGTCTCATACATACTCTTCTGTTATTCTCACTCTTGACATGGCGCGACTCAAGTATTTGATTTATTTGATCGTGCCATGTTGTCTTCCTCGGGCATATCCGATTTCTTTTCACGCTTCTTTCTACGTTCATCCGCTCTTGCCCAAACCATGTAAGCCTCCCTTTCTTAATCCTGTTCATTACATTTACATCAGCCTTGCATTCTTTCCGGATATCCACATTTTTAACGATGTCATACATGGTTTTACTAAACAAGAATCTAATTTTTTCTTTTTCCATTCACTTTCGCGTCATATATTCTTTTTACACTTCTTTCTTCATTCATCCGCTCTACTTGCCCAAACCATGTAAGCGTCCCTTTCTTAATTCTATTCATTACGCTTACATCAGCCTTGCATTCTTTCCGAATATCCACATTTTTAACAAGGATATACATGGTTTTACCCCACAAAGATCTCATTTCTACAGCATTCATTCTACATTAATCCTTCCTCTGCCAGTTGCATGCCTCTCTGCCATAAATCAGGGCTGGTATAAGCACTCCATTGTGGACTATTGAAAATGAATATTACTGTAAAATATTAAACAAAGAAACATTAAAAAGAGTTTTCTATTTTTATTGTGTTTTCGTAAGGCTCAATAAATAATAAATTGTATGAATTTTTTCTGTAAATGCATACAGTAGTGAAATTTTGAAAATCCGAAATATTTATCTCTGCGCCACGCACAATTTTATTTTATTGACAAGTCATTATGGTTAGTTTCAATATGCTACCAGCAGGTTTTAAAGTATAAAACCCGTTCTGGGTGCCGTCGCCGTATGGCAACGCCGGCACACGACACGTACGAATCATGCGTACCCGACAGGCGACTCCGGCACACCAGAGGTTAAGGTTCTGTTCTTTGCGTAGGAAACACTACAGACAGCATTCGGGGGAGATTCCATACACCTGCAAGATGAACGGCTGTGAATTCCGCGCTAAGCACAACAACAGTCTGGTGTACCACACTAAAAAGGTAATACATACATATACATAGCTTGTTCAAAAGAAAAGGTGAATTTTCGCGGGCTGTGTACATTCGATTATCGATTTTTTTTTTGTTATGTTGGTACACATATGTTTATCATATGTTAGCATTATCAGCCATTTTGGATTAGTGGTTTGTTTTTGACAACTGGAAAGGTTAGTCACGTTTTTGTGTGTTCTTAGATTTTTTACTTTTGAAAAAAATGGATTAAAGAATATGTATTAAATTTTGGCGTTAAAAATGGAATAAAGTGCTCCAACGCACTTAAAATGTTGACTGTGGCATTCGGCGAGTCTACTTTGTCTCAAAAAGTGTTTATAAGTTGTACAAGCGCTTTACAGAAGGCCGAGAAGATGTTAATGACGATGAGCGTCCTGGAGTTGTGGAAAAACAAATCATGGATTTTATTCTTTGATCCATTTTTACAAAAGTAAAAAATCGAAGAACACACAAAAACGTGACTAACCTTTCCAATTGTCGAAAAAAAACCACTAATCCAAAATGGCTAATAATGCTAACATATGATAAACATATGTGTACCAACATAACAAAAAAAAAAAACGATAATCGAATGTACACAGCCCGGAAAATTCCAAATTCACCTTTTCTTTTGAACAGGCCATGTACACATCTCTTCGGATTGATTTGTAGATGGTCCGGAAGATCAGCTATGATGGAGAGCATCCATTCCTATGTCCCTGATGGCTATCTTCGTCATCGAAAACATGGACTGTTCTATCTCCGGGCTGCAGCACTAACTTGCCAATGGTCATGCCATGGGGAAGGCAATCTTGCCTTGAACTGAATCCCTTCGAGCGTCGATATATTTTGCGTAAATGACGCTGCGTTCGAACGACAAGCATCGCTGCTATTTGTGTAGTCATGCTTTTGTTTACTATACACCGTTTTTATGAAACATTACGTTTAAGTTGCATTTATTACTGTCTTTACTTCAAATTCATGTTTCTTCGAGTTGTTTAATTGTTTTTACTAATGACATTTATGTACACTGTAATACATCCTACCTTTGTTTAAAAACGCATTGATACATACATTTTAGTAAATTGCTAAATTAAATATCAACTCTTTTGGTAATAAATGACGCATTCAAAAATCCGTTCCATATAAGGGTGGTAACGTTAGTAGCTGAGTTAACAAACGCCCGGGCGTCGGGGTTCAATTCCTCTGCCAGCTAAGTCCTCCATCGTAGCACGAGCAACATTTATTTATTTATAAATTAACGGACTAAAGTCCAATTACAAAAATACATTTAAAACACGAAATAGAAAAAAGAGTAACAGAGAAGGAATAGCATATACATTAAAATAAATGAAGCGATGACAAAAATAAGGCAAAATAAACATAAGAGAGAACATTCGAGCCATGGTCTAGTCAAAGTTTTGGTAGAGTCGTAAAGAATGACAAAAATCATTTAGACTGCTACCAAAAATTTCAAGACCATGACTTGAATTAACAAGTCTTGACATTCTGGACATTGGAGAATTATACCCATAATTAGTATTGTGATGATTGAACATATTCTGCTTATTACTATGGCAGTAGGAGTTTTTCAAATATTGTCAGGTCAGGCATCATTGTGCCACTACAAAAGCTACATTTTTCAAAGTTTTTTTTAGTTTCGCTGTAAATCTGTGTTTGATTTACTGTCTGAAGTTGTCTGACTAATGTTCTGTTGCCGATTCCAGTACCACCCGACCGGTGAACCGATGAAGTGCGATGCGGTGGACTCTTGCATCTTCACCACCCACCTGAAGGCGGCGCTCAAACACCATAAGATGATGCAGCACGGGGGCGGCAAGTCTCTGGCCTGCGAGATATGTCCCTACAAGTGAGTGCACGCAAACATACCGTTTCGCCATTAAACAATGAGCTACTTAATAATGATAATGATATTTGGATAATTTGTACAGCGCCCTTGTTCGATCCAGAAACCGCGAATCGGTTTTGGAAAGACTTGAATGAATTAAATGGATTGTAAAACGATTGACGATGAAACAGCTTGGTAAATTAACTTGATTTTATGTTGGGAGAATAATAGGAGGTTGTCAATTTGCTCACCTGTTTCCGTGTCTGCGATTTGCGCCGACCAGTCTGCCCGACCGATGAATGCTGCGTGGGTGAGTCATCCTAGATGGATGCGAAACGAGGGCGCCATCCCTGGGTGGTCCCAGCGATGTGTATACGAGTTGAGTGCGATAAAGTGACTGAAATAGCGGGATACGAATAATGCCGCTCTTGACGTCTTTGCTTGTGTTTCGTTGTCGGGTGGGGGTCACCGGCTACAGGCTGCTCAATGCACTTCTATCCGGCCATACAAAACAGTGCATGGCAGTAAACAAATTGACAAGGAATTAGGTAGGAAAGCTGGATAGAAGGCAACAGGTTAGAATCTAGCAAAGTGTTGATTTTAGGATCCAACACATTACATATCGTCCCTGAAAAGACAAAAGGGCTTAAGCGACACTTTGGTAAAAATGGGTCAATTATGCAGTTTTGATCGGTTCTTTTTTCTGCATCGAATGCTCTGACTCTCGTCTGATTCTAAAGGCTTTTGTGGCCCTTCAGCCATCTAAAATTTATTTACTGTTTGGGAGAAGGCTCGACTCAAGCGACACAAGTTTGGGACGTTTTTAAAGCTTTTTGTCGCTTCAGGTAACTCAGTGAGAGCAGCTTCTCTGGTGTAAACTTCCCATCATGGCGATTCAGTCCTTTTGCCTTTCTGATGATAATATAATCTATGGCACATGGAATATACAGAAGCATACTTACCTGGCAGGTCACTTCAGATAAAAACTACCATATACTAAAACTATACTAAAATACGGAAAGGAGATGAGAAAGAGGTAGGTGAAGAAGTACCTGGCGATTCAGATCTGGTCACGTAGCATGGCTAAAGCCATTTTAAGCAGTATTTTCCAGTCTGGAACGTGCTACAAATATATTACATGTTTAAAAAATAAATTAATTGTGACATAACATACATTAATTAAGTAAAATTTATTTGCGCACTCCAGGATTTAAACCCGCGACCTCTGTATTCGTAGTCGAGAATCTTATCCACTCTTGTTTCATCAATCATTGTTGAAGCAAAGTGCGTAATCTGGCTGTTGTTTTGAATTATGTTCTTGATGTGATGCTTCACAAAAATTAGCGCTATAAAAATTAGCCAAGGCATTGTGTATTATCATTACTCTATTACGTCTGTTACTGATGGTTTGGAATTGTCGCAGATGCTACCTGATGGCCGACCTGCGCAAACATCACCGCGTCCACACGGGCGAGAGTCCGTACGCGTGCGACTTCGAGGGCTGCCGCTATGCGTGCAAGATATCCTCCAACCTGAAGAAGCACAAGCGCATCCACACGGAGGAGAAGCCCTACATCTGCGACGCCTGCGAGTTCAGGTTTGTCAGTCGCTCATTCTTTACCGAAACGCTGGACCTTCACACTCTGCTAGCCCGGCGAAAAATGTTTTGGGCGAACTCTTTTACAAGGGTTTCAATTCAATTCAATTTCTTTATTCATTTTAATAACATTACAAAATAAAATTTAAGGCGTTATTAAAGATATGTAGAAAAAAAAAAATATGGAGTATCAAAAAACAGAGTACACTGCATATAATATACAATATAAGACAAGATTTTATAACTAAACAGAATAGATATACAGTAAATACAAGTCAAGCAAGCAGCAATAAAACTTGCTGTTTAAATACAGTTTCGCTGATGCAAAAAATATCGATATCCGAAGCGATTCGATTCAACAGCAAGAGTGCCCTCCCCACCGGCATGACCATTGGCAAGTTAGTCCTGCAGGCCGGGAGATAAAACAATCTATGCTGTCGATGACGGCGATAACCATCGGGAACATAAAAGTTAATGCTCTCCATGATAGCTAAGTTTTCGAAACATCCACGTATCAATTTGAAGAAATGGGTGACGATGTACACATCCCTTCTGACCCGTAGATGGTTTGTTTCCAGCATACCCAAGAGAAACTCAGTCGGATAGAGCCACGGGTAGTAACCGTACTCCCTCAAGTAGAGAAATCTCAGAAATTTCTTCTGAACCCTCTCCAACATGAGGGAGTACTTCTCCTCGTGCGGACTCCAAATCACTGATCCACTCTCCAGCCTGCTTCTTACCAAGGAATTAAATAATATTGTGAGAACCCGGTTGTCTCTAAAGTTTTTCGCAGTACGTATAACGAAACCCAACATTTTCAATGAAGTGCCACAGGTCATTTCGATATGAGCATGAAAGGGTTCATTTAAGCAGTTGTCGGATTCATTTCGGGTTTTGATGATATACAACCACTTTGGATTTTTGGAAGGGACACTCGGCTGGTTTAATATGTACAGCGGATGGATGAAGAAAGGAGCGCCAGGAGAAATTCTAAGAAAAGATTTCTCAATCAATTTTTTTTATTTTTAATATCAATACGGCACAAGAGTCCCGACTGCTCCCAACCGTCTTGAGCCACTGAGACTATGGCATCCCCAATCGGGCTATGTTGTGAGGTTGAAGGTAGTGGGGAGGGGAAAGAGATGTGGAAGATGAAGGTTTGGGGAGTACCTGACCATTCCAAGCAACGTTTTATGTCAGATGGTGGTCTTACACCGGGGCGATACTTAGAGTATCTACCACTCTGGGATCTGTGGAGCCGATGATTGAAGAAAGGAATGTGAGAAGAATATACGACGCGATAGTGAATGGAAGAGTATGTACGAGACGAGGTATGAATGTGAGCGAAGCTTTTTTTTGTTTTTTCTTTAGGTAATGTATTCACTATCAATAATTGTAGGATTGTTACGATGTAAAATGCACATATATTTGTATCGAATCCACTGTCATTAATTATAGGATTTATTGCCTTGCAACTTTACCTACTGTCAATGTATCTTATATGGTATCAAGAGAGTTTTACTGTCAGTGTCTGTTGTATCATCTAGCATTGTGTAACAAATATCAACATATTTTATATTATTCTACTTGTACTCACTGTCACCTACCTCAGAACAGGTTCTAATGACCTAGTGAGGTAGGTTGTTCGATCCAGAAACTGCGAATCAGTTTTGGAAAGACGTGAATGAATTTGTGGACTGTAAAACGATGAAATACTTGATGGATGATTGATCTTATTTGGGAAAGGTAGATTTTAAGCCAGCTTGCTCACCTGTTTCCGTGTCTGCGAAAGGGGCCGACCAATCTGCCCGAGCGGTGAAAGATGAGTGGGGAATCTTCCAGAGACGGATGCGAACCGAGGCGCCGTCCCTGGGTGGCCCCAGCGATTGTAGACGAGTGAGTGTGGTTGACTGCGGCGGGAATCGAATTAAACGCGCCGCTCTTGACGTCCTTGTCTTGTGTTTCGTTACCGGGTGGTGGGGGTCATTGTTACAGGCTGTTCAATACATTTTTATCCAGCCATACAAATAGTGCATGGCAGTAGAACAAACTGGCAGATAAGGAAGGTTAAGTTCAAGGACAAAAGGGATCAAGTTATGACCTAGCAAATCGTTGATTTTAGGATCCAACATAGGTAATGTAAAAAAATAATTTTTTCGAAGGAAGCAAAAACTTGGGGGTGTGACATTGTATATTAAATTGGTGTTTTTTTTTGTTTTTATTTTTACCTGAACAAATCAAATATTGGACTTATTGTTCAGGTAAAAATAAAAACAAAAAAAAACCATTTCCCTGTACTCGTTCCACCTCTAATTACCTTTATTATACCTATATCTCTCTTTCTCACTCTACTATATCTTGTATCTCTCTCTGCCATTAATTACTGTCTTAAATGTACCCCTCTATATGTAATGGTGTCTCTCTCTACTATGTCTTGTATCTCTCTCTTTCATCACTTTCCTATATATATCCTGTCTGTATGTAATGTTGTTTAGTTGATGTAAAAGCCCTGAAGAAGCTTGAGAAAAGCGAAACCTGGTTGGTGATTAACTCTAATAAAGTGGTGTTTTACAAAGTTTATTGTTTTATTTAATATAAAAAAATAATGCGAGAAACAAAAAGTTAATAAATTAAAAATTAAAAAAAGGCGCGTGTGCCGAGACAGAGTTGTATTTCGATCCATCCTGCGGGGAAACGGCGTGGTGGTCAGTCAGTTAGTCCGCCTTTAACTTTGCTTTTTATCATCGCAGGACGAACTTCATCAATTCGCTGAAGGTGCACAAGCGCACGCACACCAACGAGCGGCCGTACTGCTGCGACCAGTGCGGCTACCGCTGCAACCACACCTCCAACCTGAAGAAGCACGTGGCGCGGGTGCACTCGGGGGCGCCCGCGCCGCCCCACCTACACCTCGGTCAGTCCGTACAGTGAGGCGCCGACCCCGTCGAGTCTGCTGCGTCCGTTCTGCCGACTGTATTTCAACGGAAGGTCGATGATTCATCGAACATTCGGAATGCCCCCAGACTGAGAAAAGGCAATGGGCGGGAATGCTTCGTCTGTTTCACTGGTATTTTAATTCAAGACACAATAATGAATTAGTGTTAATTTTAATGTTTTCTTCAATGTGAGGTTAGGCACATTATAGTACATGTGACGCACACGTGGACGAAAAAATAAGTCGAGTACGCCGCAGGAAGACACGTCACGATGGGTAGTGCCAAAAGTGTGAATAACGGACGAGTGTGCGTTGATGTGGATGAAGCGAGAAATGTATTACTACCTTTGGAGGGATAAGGCGCGATAGTTACCTAACTTTTCATTTTATTTTATACTGAATGCCGCGCAAGAGTCTCAGCTGCTCCCAACCGTCAGGAGCCAGTGGGACTATGGCGTCCCCAATCGGGGTATGTTGCGAGGGTCGGGAATGTGGAAAGGGAAGGAGATGGGAAAGAGAAAGGTCGAGAAGTACCTGGCTACTAAGCCATTTCAAGAAACGATTGGCGGTGGTCTTTCATAAGGGCGATACTTGGTGTATCAAAACATTGGACGCTGAATACACGGCGTAAGCGTGCCTGACACTTCGACAATCGGCGGTTGATACCGTCGGTAGACAGCATTGCTGTGTCTGTTTTACTGGTATTTTAATGGAAGGCGCCACGAGGAACTAGCCTTGTTATCAATTGCAGAGTTTTGTAAACTATTTTTTGTATGATTGCCGGAGCCAGTGAGACTGTGGCATTCTCGATTCAGGGTGTGTTGTAAGTCTTCAGAAAAGGAGAAGGAAAAGTGGAGGGTTGGGAAGTACCAAGCTATTCGATTTTGAATTGTCATTTCTCACCAGCGCGACACTCAGAGTATCTACCACTTTGAAATGCATGGCAAACGCACGCCCAGCAACCGTACGCAGTTGACATGTGAATTAATCTGAGAAATATATGGCGCGATCAAGTGAATCGAATACTTGATTCGGGTCATGTCAGGAGTCTGAAACATAGAAGAGTATGTATGAGACGATGTATGAATGTGAATGAAGCAAATAGTGTGTGCCAAGATAGAGTTGTGTGGCGTTCCATCTTCTCTGTCTACCCCTAGAATAGTTTATATCTGATGATATAATATCTCTTGTGTTTCCTCCCTCCTGTAATATCAAGATTTGAAATTATTTTAATTAATTTTTACGATTATTTTAGGTTGGAATGTTTCAAACTCCTTCGAATCAACGATAAGCGCCATTTTGAATTTTCGACACTAGAGCGCTCCGCGTTAAACGCCGATTCTCGTCCCGTTTCAACATTTGATCAAATCGTGATCGGATGTCAAGCGTAACGATCACGTCGCCACGCTCGACAGCCTGTCACAATTTGACCAAAAGCTGAAACGGGCCGAAAATCGGCGTTTATCGGGGACAGTTTTTTTTTTTAAATAACGCGCTGATCATTAAACGTGGCAGACTTTGAATCAACCCAACCTCATTCAGTTTCGTGATGATTTTAGTCAAATTATAATATGTATTGTCAAATAACCACTAGTTGTAAATAATAATGTGATGCAGAAAGGTGATAGTTAGTAATAGGTTTTTTTAAATATGAAATTATTATAAATTGATTTGACATTATATAACCTAAAATTATTTGATAACCTAACAAAATGTTCTTTTTTTGATCTTCATTAGAGATGGTCGATATCAGAATTGGGTGTACCTGCGGTTCCAGTTACCGGTGACCGGCGAGGAACCGGCTATTTATCCAGTTCTTTTTGGAACCGGTTTCCGGTGCCAGAAAAGTTCCTCCGAGAAAATTGTTTTATTAAAAAGGCAAAAAAATTTTAAGGGGTTGCTAGCAATTTCCAAAACGAAAAGAACTAGAACCAGTTCCTCACCAAAAGAAACTAAATGAACGGACAAAGGATAAGGATGTAGGATATTTTTATTTGCGAAAAATAACTGGTTCCTCGGAGAAATAATATCGGCGGTTCCAGTGACCGGCTTGAAACCGGTTTCTTTTAACCGGGACAGGAATACCGACCATCTCTACGCTCATTTTATTTCCACGCCGTCTAATGCATCCTCAGAGCAAGAATATATATGGAGAGAGAGTTAAATATTTTCACCCAACCTATACAAATTTACGATAAATCATTTCTTTTCATTTTTTTTACGTCGTAAACCGTGAGAGAGAAAGAGACAAGACAAGTCGTCACATAATATCGCACCGCTTTTAGGTATGTAAGCATGTTTTCCGTCTCCGGCGACTCCGCCCACTATGTTTTGCTATGCGACATAACTCAACGGTTTTTGAGGTTATATCCTATATTTTAGTTGATAGCAATACTGTGAAAAAGTGGTTATACGAATAAACAAAAACATTATGTCGACATGTGCTACGAATGGATGTATAAATGCCCTAGCCACGCCCGAGTTAGGAAAAAATCATCAGTCCTGACTACACTAGCGCTCCCTCTTGGTATATTATTGCTCTGAGAATGCATCCTATAACCACTGAAGAGATAATCTGATAGAAGTGTGTTATATACTCAATTATCAATACCGCACAAGAGTCAACTGTTCCCAAATGTCTAGAGCCAGTGAGACTATGGCATTTCTAATTGGGGTATGTTGTGAGGCTGAATTTAGTGGGGACGGGAAGGAGATGGGGAAGAGGAAGGTTAAGTAGTAGCTGGCTTTTCAGATCTAGAACCACTGTCACATTTTACACCGTCTCAAATCGATGATTTGCATCATTACGAATTTATTACCGTTACCACTTCAGATAATCGCCCCCGTTATCACCGATTCTCGGCCCGTTTCAGCGTTTGATCAAATTATAATCAGGTGTCTAGCATCATAACAGCATCACTGAGGCTTATGTTTCGTTGAAAATTTCCATGCTCGTAATCTGTGGTTCCACTGTACAGCAAACATAATTGAATATGTTTAGTATTTAATTATATTTTTGTGTTTATTTAAAAGTGTACATATTGATTACTGCTAAATAAAACTGCCATTTTTCTATATATATTATATTTGCCATTTACAAGTCAATTATGTAAATATATAAAAAAATAAAAATGTTTTTACACTATCCGTTTTTATTACTGACCCGTAAGCTGTGACCCATCGAGACCCTCCACCCAGCATCTCCAAATATAACATAGGCTCTAGGGAATTCTCGGATTTCTCTGTGCGAGTTAGTTTTTTTATGTATAAACTAAATGTGTATTTATAAACGTAGCATAGTATTAATACCTTAAAGAATCTTCGCCACGTCCGATAAAATATTGCTCAAACATACAAAAGTTTGAAATTTTCTTCCAATTACGTTCTTTAACGATATACTTACTATGTTCCTTTTGATGTGTGTCGCGAGTATACCAGTAACTAGCGTCCTTCATACTAATACCTTAAAGAATCTTCTGCCACGTCTGATAAAATATTGCTCATACATACAAAAGTTTGAAATTTTCTTCTGATTACGTTCCTTCACGATATACTTGCTATGTTCCTTTTGATGTGTGTCGCGAGTAATCCAGTAACTAGCGTTCTTTATACCTAATACCGTCAAGATCAAATAGAAAACTTCTGCGACCGTCCAATAAAATATTGTTCATACATACAAAAGTTTGAAATTTTCTTCCGATTACGTTCCTTCACGATATACTTGCTATGTTCCTTTTGATGTGTGTCGCGAGTAAACCAGTCACTAGCGTCCTTTATACCTGCACACCGTCAAGATCAAATAGAACACTATCGCGACCGTCCAATAAAATATTGTTCATACATACAAAAGTTTGAAATTTTCTTCCAATTACGTTCTTTAACGATATCCTTACTATGTTCCTTTTGATGTGTGTCGCGAGTAAACCAGTAACTAGCGTCCTTTATACCTGCACACCGTCAAGATCAAATAGAACACTGTCGCAACCGTCTAATAAAATATTGTTCATACATACAAAAGTTTGAAATTTTCTTCCGATTACGTTCCTTCACGATATACTTGCTATGTTCCTTTTGATGTGTGTCGCGAGTAATCCAGTAACTAGCGTCCTTTATACCTGCACACCGTCAAGATCAAATAGAACACTGTCGCGACCGTCCAATAAAATATTGTTCATACATACAAAAGTTTGAAATTTTCTTCCGATTACGTTCCTTCACGATATACTTGCTATGTTCCTTTTGATGTGTGGTCCTTTATACCTGCACACCGTCAAGATCAAATAGAACACTGTCGCGACCGTCCAATAAAATATTGTTCATACATACAAAAGTTTGAAATTTTCTTTCGTGTACGATTGAGGTGATTTTTCACAAAAACTGCGCTATACAAGTCATCCAAATGTTATTATTATTAATCTATTGTAGTACGACTGGTGAGGGACCGCTTCATCTTCAAAAATACTTATTTTTAGTTTGACTTCCTTCATTGTTCATTGAACAAATACTTCAATTGAAGTTGGTAGTTCCGCTCATATTTTCACGAAGTACTTCAAAGAACTACTTCGTTTTTGGCGGCAGTTCAAACTTCGTTCATTTTTCACTGAACAAATATTTCAATTCCTTCCACACAGCATCTCCAAAGATGACATAGGCCCTGAGGAAAATTATTTCCCTCAAGGCCTCCTGTGTGGAGTTGTTGTACAAAAAAAAAATTGAAGTTAGATTACAAAGAACTACTTTATTTTGGGGCAGTTCAGTTGCGAAGTTGAAATTCAAAGCCTATTTTTTATTTTTTTTTTTATTAAAAAAAGTAAGACAAACATTCCTGGGTTACGAATAACCTGACAATATTTGAAAAACTCCTACTGCCATCATACAAAGCGGAAGATGTTGCTTGTGCAATGATGGAGGACTTAGCCAGCAGAGGAATTAAACACACGACGCCCGGGTGGGAATCCAACGCGTTCTCCACTCAGCTACCGACTACAGTACATCATTTTGCGGTAGCGCACACTTCAATTGAAGGTCGACTACAAAGAATTGTCGAAGAACTGGTTTTCCCCCAGTTCCATCACAAGAAATTTTTGGTAGTACTTCGATTTAAAGGAACCGAACAGCCGGTCACTAGAACGGTCGATATCATTTGTCCGTTGGAACCACAACACGCCCAATTCTGATATCGACCATCTCTAATTTCAAATCTCTCTTTGCCGAGTCCGACTTCAAGTGAAGTATTCACTGCAAAGAGTTTATTTTAAAGTAAACAAAACGTTGAAGTTTTTCCCAACGCTAAGTATGATTGTAAAGGACTACTACATTTTGCGGCAGTTCACACTTATATTGTAGTACGACTACAACTACTACTTCACACTCACTGTGCGAATGTGCGAACTACTACAAAGTAAGTAACTTTTGTGTTTTTTGTTCGAGGAATCGGTTCCAGTTTTTTCCGTTTGAGAATATCGCTAACAACTCCCTCACCCCTCCACGAAATTCAATTTTTGGCTAAGAATAGGTTATGCGGTGTGAATTGAGCTATTGAACTGTTACTTTCAATTGAAGCTTTCACCGCGAAGGGTTCATTTTAAAGAACTTGTAGTTAATGAAGTTCACAAAACTTTGAAGTTTTCCCATCGCTAATTCCAACTAATCTATTATTTTTACACAAATATTGTGCACTGTGCAAAAACCTTAGAGTATATAGAGTGATATCTACCCAAGGCAGTGTAGTCAGTTTTTGATGATTTTTACCTGACTCGGCGGACCTGGGCGTGGCTAAGACTAAGGCTACGGTATTTATACATTCATTCATATCACATATCGACATAATGTTTTCGTTTATTTGTATAACCACTTGTTCACAGTATTGATATCAACGAAAATATAGCATCTAACCTAAAAAGCCGTTTAGTTGTGTCAAGTTTAGTGGCATAATAAAAAATGTGGAAGAAGCGGAGTATTATATTTGTTGTCTCTTTCTCTCCAATGGTGTACGACGTAAAAACCCGGAGAAAGTGATTTATCGCAAGTTTGTATCGGTTGGGTAAAAATAATTAGCTCTTTCTCCGTACATTGTTTCTCCAAGGCAAAAACGGATAAGAAAGTTCCTGATTATTTCAATAGAGCAACCAATCTACTTCTAGACTCTTGGAACAAAATTTTTTTATCTCTCAGCAATATTATCCGATAATACATTTTAAACAAACTGTACATAAAGGTTATTATTGCATAAAATTGTTATCACTGCACAAAAGCTAAAAACTTCCTACACATTTCAATAGAGCAACCAATCTACTACTCAAGACCTTAGAACAAGAAAGTTTTATCTGGCACAAAAATGGTATGCAATATTGAATTTAAACCAGTCATTCATAGAGGTTATTATTGCATGAAGTTGTTATATCAGTTGAAACTTTGTTATTCTAAGGGGTCGTTCTGTCACTTTATCTTTGAAATTAGTTCATTTTCTGTGTCGGTCGCGCTGTCACTCTCCGGCAGCGAAGTGAAAGGATTTCTACTCTAATTTCCATTCATCGCGTCACCCCGCTTCGGGCCGCAGCGTGCTTAGAACCCGGCGATTTGTGACTCTTTTGTGAAATAACAATAGTTGATTATTTACGTTCCAAGGCTGACACCGCCATTATATAACTCGTCAAACCTCCGCGAAAAAACTGCTACACACTCGGTGAGTTGATGATTATTTCTCTTCAATCTGTATTACATGTCCTACATTTCCGTAAGATAATGCCCGTTCAAGAGATAGTGCACTATTTGCTTTCTTATTATGACTTTCGTTCGACTTGCAACATATGTTTTCTTGTATTATTTATTTTAATTATTTCCCTTTATCTAGCGCGATAAGTTAGGTTAACAACGTTTTAATCAATTTTTAAAGTATTTGTTAAGCTCGTGTAACTTTACCATGTCTCAGACCTTGTGTCTGACGAAATGACGAAATAATCTCGTAATAACTAACTAACTAACCAATCAACCATCATGCCGTTTCCCCGCAGGGGTAGACAGAGAGGACGGACCGCCATATAACTCTATCAATAATGACGGCCTCCATGATCGAGTGGTAAGACGCTCGACTACGAATCCAAAGGTCGCGGGTTCAAACCCGGCGTGCGCCAATGACTTTTATTTAATTAAATATGTGTCATAACATATTTAATTCAAATAAACATGATAAAAAATATATTTGCGGCACATTCCAGAGTGGTAGATACTCTAAGTATCGCCCTGGTGAAAGACCACCATTCAGAATCGAAACGTTTCTTGAAATGGCTTGAGCCGTGTTTGGTAACTAGATCTGAATAGCCAGGTACTTCCCAACCTTCCTGTTCCCAATCTCCTTCCCCTCCCCACTACCTTCAGCTTCACAACATACCCTATTTGGGGATGCCATAGTCTCACTGGCTCTAGACGGTTGGGAGCAGTTGAGACTCTTGTGCGGTATTCATATAAAAAAAAACTCTGTCTTGGCACACACTCCTTGCTTCGTTAACATTCATACATACTCTGCTGTTAGCCTGACTCTTCACACAACCCGATTTAAGTATTTTATTTACTTGATCGTGCCGTGTCTTCATCGGGCGTCCTCGACTTCTTCTTCCATTCACTTTCGCATTGTATATTCTTTTCACACTCCTTTCTTCGTTCATCCGCTCTACATGCCCAAACCATCTAAGCGTCCCTTTCTCGTCCTTTTCTTTCCGGAATGTTGAACTGCATATGATATTAAATCACTTCGTAAAATCCACATGCAACCTTCCTCATTATCAGCTGAGGAGAAATTATCGACTAAGCTAACTTACTCCGCAGGGGTAGGCAGAGAGGACGGACCGCCATACAACTCTGTCTTGGCACACACTCCTTGCTTCTTTCTCATTCATACATCGTCTCATACATACTCTTCTGTTAGCCTGACTCTTAACACGACCCGATTTAAGTATTTTATTTATTTGATCGTGCCGTGTCTTCCTCGGGCGTCCTCGACTTCTTCTTCCATTCACTTTCGCATCATACATTCTTTTCACACTCCTTTCTTTCATTCATTCGCTCTACATGCCCAAACCATCTAAGCGTCCCTTTTTCAATCCTTCAGCCTTGCATTATTTCCAGATATACACATTTTTAACACGGTCATACACGGTTTTACCGCACAAGGATCTCATTTCTACAGCATTCAGTCTACTTCCATCCTTCCTTTGCAAAGTTCCATGCCTCACTGCCACACAACAGGGTTGGTATAAGCACTCCATAGTGGACTGCTAGCTTCGCTTCTTTGGACAATTTTTTACTAGCGCCAACAGCGTTCAGTCTTCCATTTATGGAGTTTTGTGCGTTCCCCCTTCCGTCAATATCCTCACCAGCCTCTCCGTCTCTCTAGAACATACTTCCTAAATACACAAACCCATCCACTTGCTCCAAGTATTAATCATTCACAACTATATTGCACGCCGTTCTCGTACTCTCTCTTTCAAACACCGTGACTTTGGACTTGCTTGCATTCACAATTAACCCATTCGGCATACATGCTCGGTTCATCGTAGACACGAGAAGCTGTAGATCTTCCGTACCGTTAGGAATCAGCACAGCACTTAGAGCAATAATATACAAGAGGTAACGTTGTAGATCGATCTGTAGTCAGTTTTTACTAGGTTTTACTTACTCGGTTGGACCTGGGCATGGCTAAGACTAGGTTTACGGTATTTATACATCCATTCATAGCACAGGTCGACACAATGATTTTGTTTATTCGTATAACCACTTTTTCACAGTATTCTTATAAAAATAAATATACCATATTACCTAAAAAACCGTTGAGTTATGAGTTGCACATCAAAGCGTGTGGGCGGAGTCCCGTGAGACGTACGAGTCAAAGAACATGGTTACAATACTTTGAAGCGGTGAGAGTTTTGTTGTCTCTTTCTCTCTCACGGTATACGACGTAAAAACCCGGAGAACGTAATTTATCGCACGTTTGTTTAGGTTGGGTAAAATAAATCAGCTCTCTCTCCATAGATATTCTTACTCCGAGGCACAGCGTCATGAGCATACAATGGGCAACATACTTTCAGTATGTCTATTATTTACATGGCATACAGAATATTGCACCCAACTATGTGTCCCGGTGAAATTAACAATTTTTTATTATAATTAAACTTGCGTGTAACGTTTGCATACGTCAATCAGTGTTAAATCACAAACAAACCTATTCAAAGCTAACAATGGTTTGTTATTAAAGAAAAAATAATAGACTAGATTAAATTTGAAAGTTGTTTATAAAATTTAATGACTTATCCTATTGTGGCATATTTTAAATTGCATTACGTTATTGTTTATAATTTTAAAAGTGACTACAGGTGTGTACTCGACGTTGATTGGGTTTCTGTTAAACCTTTTTTCATAGCGTAATAGTACGTAGGTACGTAAATAGTGCATTTATTTTTATATTTATATGAATACCGCACAAGAGTCTCAACTGCTCCCAACCGTCCAGAGCCAGTGAGACTATAGTATCCCCAAATAGGGCATGTCGTGAAGTTGAAGGTGGTGGGGAGGGGAAGGAGGTTGGTAAGAGGAAGGTTGGGAAGTACCTGGCTATTCAGATCTGGTCAACAAACAGGGCCGAAGCCATTTGAAGCTACGTTTCGATTCTGAATGGTGGTCTTTCACCAGGGCGATACTTAGAGTATCTACCACTCTGCAACGTGCTGCAAATATACTTTTTTATTATTTTTATATGAATCAAATGTGTTATGACACATATTAATGACATAAAAGTTATTGGCGCACGCCGGGTTTGAACCCGCGACCTTTGGATTCGTAGTCGAGCGTCTTACCACTCGACCATCGAGGCCGTCTTACGGCATGGACGCTTAGCTGGCTTGGACATGTAGAGCGGATGAACGAAGAAAATATATCGCGAAAGCGAATGGAAGATGAAGTTAGGGACGCTCGAAGAATGCATGGCACGATCAAGTGAATTAAATACTTGACTCGGGTCATTCCAGGAGTGAAACTGGCAGAGGAAGGATTAAAGTAGATTAAACGCTGTGGAAATGAGATCCCTGAGGCGTATGTGTGTAAAACCATGTGCGACCTTGTTAAAAATGTGGATATCCGGAAAGGATGCAAAGCTGATGCAAGCGTAGTGAATAGGATTATGAAGGGGACCCTTGAACGGTTTGGGCATGTAGAGCAGATGGATGCAGAAATGAGTGTAGGGAGAATATAAGACGCAAAAGCGAATGGTAGATGAAGTCGGCGACGCTCGAGGAATACATGGCACGATCAAGTAAATTAAATACTTGAGTCGGGTCATGCCAGGAGTGGAACTGGCAGAGGAAGAATGGAAATAGATTAAACACTGTGGAAATGAGATTTCTGAGGTGTATGTGCCGTAAAACCACCAATAAGGCTAGGCTGACCTAAGCGTAATGAATAAGATTAAGAAAGGGACGCTTAGACCGTTTGGGCATGTTGAGCGGATGAACCAATAAAGGAGTGTGAGAAGAATATACGACGCTAAAGTGAATGACAGAAGATGTCGGGGACGCCCGAGGAAGACATGGCACGATCAAATGAATCAAGTACTTGAGTTGGGCCATGTAAACAGTCAGAATAACAGAAGAGTTTGTATGAGACGATGCATGAATGTGAATGAAGCAAGAAGTGTGTGCCGAGACAGATTTGTGTGGCGGTACATCCTGTTTCCCTAATCTTGCGGTAAAGCGCTGAGATGGTTAGTTAGTTAAAAATGCGTACGTATTTTATAAACGTTTTTTAAACTAACACTCATATATATAAACTGTAGCGTTGTGACCGCTCTCTGAGAACTACTTCAAAGAACTACTTCTTTTGACGGTAGTTCCCACTTCCTTCATTGTTCATTGAACAAATACTTCAAATGAAGTTGGCAGTTCCTCTCATATGTCCATTTTAGCGTTGTGACAGCTCCGTGTGAACTGCTTCATTTTGCGACAGTTCAAACTTCATTCATTTTTCATCAAACAAATACTTCAATTGAAGTTAGATTACAAATAACTACTTTATTTTGCGGCAGTTCAGTTGCGAAGTTGAACTTCAAAGCCTTCAAAGAAGTACCTCAATTGAAGTTCGACTTCAATTTTGCTGTAGCGCACACTTCAATTGAAGGGCGACTACAAAGATTTGGCGAAGAACTGGTTCTTCTCTAGTTTCATCTCATTTTTGGTAGAACTTCGATTTAAAGGAACCGGTTTCCAGCACCGGCTTTTTCCGTTCTTTTCATGTTTTTTGGGCGAGGAACCGGTTCTAGTTCCAGTTCTTTTCACTTTCGAATCTCTACCGACTAGTCCTCTTTAGTTTGGCGAGGAACCAGTTCCAGTTCTTTTCGTTTTCAAATCTCTACCGACTAGTACTTTTGTCGATTTTCTAGTACTTTTCGAAAAAAAAACAGGAACCGGTTCCAAGAAGAACTGGATAAACAACCGGTTCCTCGCTGGTCGCCGGTAACTGGAACCGCAATGCGCCCAACTCTGATATCGACCAACTCTAATTTCGAATCTCTCTTTGGCGAGTTGGACTTCAATTGAAGTATTCGATTTACCTGTAAAAAAACGTTTGTTTGGCGATCTTTTCATTGCCCCTTCTATTGGATAGATCTTTTGAATGCCTTTACAGATACGTTTGTAATTGTTTCAACATAGGATAATGTGCTTATGTAACACGTTTTAATATAAACGTATGTTTTTTTTTATCTCGTGGACTAAACAATTTAAGCAGCTGGTGGAATTTTCACTTTCTATTCTGTAAACTGTAACAAAAAAATCCTTCAAGAATAATACCAGCTTTGTTCTGTGCCATGCTCAGCCGAATATTGTAACCTTTCATAATAATGATATTTGGATAACTTGTATAGCGCCGTTTATGTGAAAAATCACCTCAGGGGCGCTGTACGAATCTTAGTTTTTTAATTTTTTATTTTTTTTATTTTTTATTATTGTACAACAGATATAAACCCAATAACAGTACAATGGAACAACAAGTAAGCAATTTCAAATTATAAAATTTTTAAATTAATAAGTTTTTTGAACTTTTGTAAATTATCTGAAAATATATCAATATATATAGAAGATGTATTTAACAGAATTATACCTCTTGTCATGCTATGCTGAGCCAAAACATCTGTCCGACCATAGGGTATTCTGAACATTGCATGATTTCTGCTGCGACAGTATTTTTTATTGTCAGTTCCTAGGCTCTATCTTATAATCATAGAGTTGGTAGAGTAGTATCTATCCAAGGCAGTGAAGTCAGTTTTGGACTTGTTTTTGCTGATTTTAACATGACTCGGCGCACCTGGGCGTGGCTAAGACTAAGACTAGGGTATTTATATATCCATTCATATCACATATCGACATAATGTTTTTGTTTATTCGTATAACCACTTTTTCACAGTATTGTTATCAACAAAAATATAGCATATAACCTAAAAAACCAATTAGTTGTATCAAGTTTAGAGGCATAGTAAAAAATGTGGGCGAAGTCCCGCGGTGACCCAGGAGCTCAAAATCATCGCGACAGTACATAGAAGCGGTGTATTATATTTGTTGTCTCTTTCTCTCTCATGGTGTACGACGTAAAAACCCGGAGAAAGTGATTTATCGCAAATTTGTATAGGTTGGGTAAAAATAATTAGCTCTCTCTCCATACATTGTTACTCCAAGGGATTAATATACTAAATTTATTTTGTATGTTAACATTTAAACATAAAATATTCTCAAAGTGGTCAAAAGGTTGATAATCTATGCTTCAGTTTCTACTGTATTTGTATGAAACCTCAGAGTAACAATATAAAGAGACCGTACTAATTTGTGACAAATCGTTGACAAACTCGCAAAATATAGCTCTCTCTTTATGCTCGGTTCTATACGCATATGAGAAAAAGAGACAAACAATTGTTGAAACCAATACACGATTTGGGGCGGGCTAAATACCATGTCCGCGATATTTGATCTGTACGAACTTCATTCACGTTTGGAGTGTCAGGCGAACGGACTGTCAAAAGTGCGTAAATAGTTAAAAACTTGAGTTATTTTTTGTCCGATATCTAGCAAAACATCATGACCATATGTGCTATACTTGGTTGCTTCAATCGAAGTACAAAAGGACCAAAAACAAACAGTTTTCACACGTATGTACCATAAAAATCGTCTTTTTTAGTTAGATCTCAAATATTTAACATTCTAACCTACAAAACAACTAGTAACTTACACCAATATGTAATTAATCTTTGGACTATTCGTTCCAATATAATAAGCTTCCGTTTGAAATGAGTTTTAGTGGATTCGTAATATTTTTAACTTAGAGATATTTACTAGTTGTCACATAAGAAACCATTACAATGGGGAATCCCCATATTGTACGGCTTCTGAAAGTATCCCGGTCTCTTTTCTTTCTCATGATACTAACGCTAAATTGTTGGCAAACAGATAAAGACAGAATAGTGTTTATCTCTTAGTTATATTTATAATTTCGGTTACGTCCCCAGATTCAGGGCTATGGCAAAATTGGAATATTATTATTTATTTAATTATTTTTAGATTTCCAAAGGATGAAAAAAGACGAGAAAAATCTAATTTCTTTTTCTTTGATTTAACAAATATGTTAATATGAATTCATACGTTTCATCTGGATTTTTTATACCCTTAGCTTCTAGTTAATTGTTTTTTTTTAAATCTATTGATGTGCACATGCACTATTGTACCCATTTCTGAACCTGTTCTCTGATGATTTATGATAACGATATGCATCTAGATAGTTTTAATTTTGTATACATATTATATATTATTTTCTCCTTGTTAGTTAGAATTATTAGCTTAATTAATTAAGTATGAAGCGCACTTGACGTGAAATATCACAAAACTGTGCTATATAAGTTCACTGTTATTATTATCTGCATTCGAAATTTCCTTACAAAATAACGCGGGACGGAAAACATCCCTACAATACTTAAAAGCGGTGTCATGTTTTGTGAATTTTTTTGTGTCTCTTTCTCTCTCATGGTGTACGACGTAAAAACGCAGAGAAAGTGATTTATCGCAAATTTATATAGGTAAAAAAAAATTGATCTCTCTCCATATATTCTTACTCCAAGGTTAAGAAAATGATTTAACATCTGTTATCACCGTAAATTTTTTTTATTTTACTTTTTGTTTGTAAACTATTTTGTTGATGGAGACTGAAGTTCATTTTATAATATGTATTATAAAATGTTCTGTACTAATAATTTAATTCGTTTATATTTTTATCTATAAATAAGATTTTAATAATCTTATTGATTAATGTATATTTGAATAAACAAAAAAATATACAACATTCATTCTTTTTAATGATTTACAACTACCTACTCACAACAAAATACCTAATTTACTTAATTTGTGACAACCCTGTTAGTGATTTTACTCCGAGTTTAGGCCACACCCTTTGGTCATTGCTTGGTCAAAAAGTGCGGACAAAATTTCGCAAAGTTAGGTCTCTAGATATTGTTACTCTAAGTATGAAACATATTTCGTTATTCGTCGATTACTGGTTGATTCGTGCTGAATTCCGTCAAGGCCATTGGTCGATGTAATGACGTTAGATTCGACCAATCGCAGAGCAGCACGTGGCGCTCCGATTTAGCACCTGCGGCGGGTACTTTCACGCCGGGGCTCTTGTGGACTGGGCATGGCAAACCTCTTACTCGCTGGACACAATTATTTCCGCCAATTATCCGCTCTGAATTCTGACCGTACGAAACTTTCTTACGAAGTAATACGTGGGAATTGTTTATTTATGTTATTTTCAAATTAAGATCCCCTCCCCACTACGCTCAGCCTCACAGCATACCCTATTTGGGGATGCCATAGTCTCACTGGCTCTAGACGGTTGGGAGCAGTTGGGACTCCTGTGCGGTATTCACTATGAAAATTAAAAAAAAAACATTTTTTTGGAGGCCTGCGTGGTCGAGTGGTAAGACGCTCGACCTCGAATCCAGATGTCGCGGGTTCAAACCCGGCGCGCGGAAACAAATTTTATTAAATTTAAATGTGTCATAACAAATTTATTTCATATAAAATAATGTATAGTATATTTGCGGCACGTTCCAGAGTGGTAGATACTTTAAGTATCGCCCTGGTGAAAGATCACCATTCGGAGTTGAAACGTTGCTTGAAATGGCTTTAACCGTGTTTGGTGACCAGATATAAATAGCCAGGTCTTTCCCAACCTTCCTATTAACCATCTCCTTCTCTTTTCCACTGCCTTCAACCTCACAACATACCCCGATTGGGGATGCCATAGTCTCACTGGCTCTAGACCATAAATTCTCAAACTTCTCTTGCCCACCGCCCGCTTTGAGAATATTTTTTTTTCTCGACCCCCCCATTTTTTTTTACTTACCGTCTGTCGCGTTCGCGGTTCCAGTCACCGGTGACCACTGAGAAACCGGTTATTACCGATATCGACCGTTCCAGTGACCGGCTATTTTTTCCAACGCCCCCATTTTTTTTTCAACGCCCCCAATTTTTTTCCAACGCCCCCCATTTTTTTTCCAACGCCCCCTAAGTTTTTTCAACGCCCCCTTATTTTTTCCAACGCCCCCTTAGTTTTTTCCAACGCCCCCCATTTTTTACCAACGCCCCCTAATTTTCTATGGGTCTTCTACTGCCCCCCCTGAAAGCCTCAAACGCCCACAGGGGGGCGTTATCACCCACGTTGAGAACCTATGCTCAAGACGGTTGGGAGCAGTTGGAACTCTTGTGCGGTATTCATTATAAAAAAGCCAGGTACTTCCCGACCTTCCTCTTCCCATCTCCTTCCTCTCTCCACCACCTTCAGCCTCACAACATGCCCCAATACATTCTGCAGTATTCACATAAAAAAACACCATTTCGCGTTTATAATAACTAATAACTAACCATCACACCGTTTCCTCCGTAGGGTTGGACAGAGAAGTTGGACCTCTACACAACTCTGTGTTTGTACACACTCTTTGCTTCATTCGCATTCATACATCGCCTCTTTTCTATTATTTTGGCTCTAATTAATAAATGGGATATTGTAATGCGCCCGGTCGGTAGCTGAGTGGACAAACGCGTCGGATTCCCACCCGGGCGCCGTGCGTTTAATTCCTCTGATGGCCAAATCCTCCATCACACTGTCTTTCTTTTAAAACAAAGGTGATTTTCCCACAAAAACGGCGCTATAAAAGTTGTCCATTTATTATTATTATTAAAGAAGGGTGAATGCATAAAACTCCATTAATGGAGAACTGGACGCTGTTGGCGCAAAATAAAAAAAAAACATGTCAAGAGAAGCGAAGCTAGCAGTCCACAATGGAGTGCTTTTACCAATCCTGATGTATGGCAGTGAGGCATGGAACTGGCAGAGGAAGGATGAAAGTAGACTGAATGCTGTAGAAATGAAATCCTTGTGCGGTAAAACCATGTATGACCGTGTTAAAAATGTGGATATCCGGAAATAATGCAAGGCTGATGTAAGCGTAATGAATAGGATCAAGAAATGGACGCTTAAATGGTTTGGACACGTAGAGCGGATGAAAAAATAAAGGAATGTGAAAAGAATATACGAGTGAATGAAAGAAGAAGTCACGGATGCCTGAGGAAGACATGGCACAATCAAGTGAATCAAATACTTGAATGGGGCCACGTGAAGAGTCAGAATAGAGTATTTATGAAACGATGTAAGAATGTGAATGAAGCAAGGAGTGTGTGCCAAGACAGAGTTGTATGGCGGTCCGTCCTCTCTGCCTACCCCTGCAGGGGAACGGCGTGATGGTTAGTTAGTTAGTTAGTTAATTGATAAATATACCGGCAGTTTCGAAAATGAATCAACCGCATAATTAGCAGCAAATTACAGGTTATTAAAGTTCATTGAACTGCTAATCGTCTAAAATTACAGCTGCGTTATTTTAGCAGTGAATTGTTGTGGTCAAATTTCTGATTACCTTCGATAAAGAATGCACAGGTGAAACGATCGCCAAAAAACTACAGTCGGAAATCAAATTAATGTTAATACCGCTCATGTTTACACCGGTTAGTGGTCGAGTTGTACAAAGCCGCGGGTCCCCACCTAGGTGTCTCGGATTGCTAAATCCATTTATCGTCTAGATGAATGAAATAATGTAGATACCTTGAAGTAACAATATATGGAGGGATAGCTAATTATTTTTACCCAACCTACGCAAACTTGCGAAAAAACACTTTCTCCGGGTTTTTACATCGTACACCATAAGAGAGAAAGAGACAACAAATTTAATTCCCCGCTTTTACGTAGTGACGCAATGATCCTAAGCTACTGGGCAACCGCGGGACTCCGCCCACATTTTTTATTATGGCACTAAACTTGACACAACTAAACGGTTTATTTGCTTATATGCTATATTTTTATTGATAAAAATACTGTGAAAAAGTGGCTATACGAATAAACAAAAACATTATGTCGACATGTGCTGTGAATGGATATACAAATACCGTAGCCCCAGTCTTAGCCACGCCCTTTTCCAACCGAGTCAGTTACTTCAAGGTAAAAGCTAGTAAAAACTGACTACAGATCGATCTACAGCTATACCTCTTGTATATTATTGCTCTAAGGTAGATACGTTACTGTAGCAACGCGCGTGCATGTACTAAACCTTGAAGTAACAATATATGGAGGGATAGCTAATTTGTTTTACCCAACCCATCCGAAATTGTAATAAATCACTTTTTCCGAGTTTTTACATCGTACACCATGAGAGAGAAAGAGACAACAAATTTCTTGGACCCCTTCTATATACTGTCGTAATGATCTTAAGCTGGCTATTTTCGCTGGTTAACGGCGGGACTCCGCCCACATTTTTTATTTTGCCACTAAACTTGACACAACTAAACGGTTTTTTTAGGTTAGATGCTATATTTTTGTTGATAAAAATACTGTGAAAAAGTTTCTATACGAATACACAAAAACATTATGTCGATATGTGATATGAATGGATGTATAAATACCGTAGCCATAGTCTTAGCCACGCCCATTTGCGCCGAGTCATGTTAAAATCATCAAAAACAAGTCCAAAACTGACTTCACTGCCTTGGCTTGGGCTACCTCTTGTATACTCTAAGTACTAAACTGAGTCCGAGAGACATACCTGAGATTTACTGCGTTCAGTATCACACAAACAGTCGTTCGACAGACAAGCTGTCACGGGAAAACGGGAGCTCTTCAACCGAAATAACGCGAGACAGCGAATGCAGATATACATAAGTGTGTGGGAGACAACCGTTTCCGTACGTCGTACTCTACTTCGCTAGTCGCTCAGTAAGTTCGTCGGGGAAGAGAGATTATAACAGTAGCGCGGGACGTTCATATAGCTATCTCATCCGTACACACACGTTTGCTAACATATGATAAACATATGTAGCACTTTAAATTTCACCTGGTCAGGTTAGTATGAATCTTAGAGTATATAGAGTGGTATCTACCCAAGGCAGTGTAGTCGGTTTTTGATGATTTTTACCTGACTCGGCGGACCTGGGCGTGGCTAAGACTAAGGCTAGGGTATTTATACATCCATTCATACCACATATCGACATAATGGTTTTGTTTATTCGTATATCTACTTTTTCACAGTATTGTTATCGACAAAAGTATAGCATATAACCTGAAAAACCGTTAAGTTGTGTCAAGTTTAGTGGCATAATACAAAAATGTGGGCGGAGTCCCGCGGTGTCCCAGGAGCCCAAGATCATTGTGACAGTACATATAAGCGGTGTATTATATTTGTTGTCTCTTTCTCTCTCGTGGTGTAGGATGTAAAAATCCGGAGAAAGTGATTTATTGCAAGTTTGTATAGGTTGGGCAAAAGGAATTAGCTCTCTCTCCATACATTGTTACTCCAAGGTATGAATACATTTTATTCGATACTATACTCTTGATAATTGACTTTTAACGAGGTTATTTTATTCCAAGGAAAATGAGCAAAGAAAATTATGATTAGATCAAGTATTAGAAGTTTGCCCTCTTGAATTTGCTGATACCTTATCATTAAAAAAATGCGTATCTAATGTGCACTTTGTTTCATAATATCCCGCTTTGCGTACGTACGTATTTCGATTTCTGAGAAGTCTACGTTAAATAAAACGTAATTCAATAAACAAATCAATACGTCGAATAAACACCACGTTTTGGAATGTCCCATAAATATTAAACATTTCACGATATTTCCTACGTTTGTTCAAATTGCATCATTTACTGTTTCCAATCCTTTAGTAAGAATACACATGGAGAGGTACATTTGCGAAATAATGTAGTCAGTATTCTTGACTTTATACTGACTCGATAGAAAGAGACAAAGATATGTTAAAGGAAGTTTGATAGCCTATTAGTTACCGCCCACATGGAATTCAGACATTTTTAATAAAAATATTTGAACATATTAAACAAAACAATATCAATACACCATTAAAATGATTTATAAAGTTAAAATATCACACAAATACTAATAACAGAAGGTTTGCCTAAATAACGATGAAAGCTTTTTGTTGATTTTATATCTTTATATCATTAAAAATGTGAAAATTCTAAATTTCGGTCAAAAATATTCATAACTGTTGAAATACCTCTGCATGTTTTATAATCTTCGTTTGGTCTTATTTGAACATTCACGCATAGCACATATCACCGTGGTGTTTGATTTATTTGTATAACCACTGCAAGTATTTCAATCAACACAAATATAGGAATTAAACCTCAAAATCCGTTGACGTAAGTTATGCGACTCGATGATGTGAAGTTAGCGCGGACGGAGAACATTCTTACATTCTTAGAAGTGCTGCAATATTATGTGACGACTTTTCTTGTCTCTTTCTCTCTCATTGTATACCTTACGTTAAGATATATAATATATGTATTTTTTTTTAAAGAAAGTCAAACATTTTCGGGTTACGAATAACCTGACAATATTTGAAAAACTCCCACTGCCACCGTGATAAGCGGAAGATGTTCGCTTGTGCAATAATGGAGGACCTTGCTAGCAGAGGAATTAAACGCGCGACGCCCGGGTGGGAATCCGACGCGTTTGTACACTCAGCTACTAACCGGTCGAATATTTCAGATGATTTTTTAAAATATCTTTTTAGTACTAAACGAAAATTGAAAATTTTGGATTAAAATTACATAAGGGCATCTTGCCTCCATCATTAATGATAAAAAAATGTTGTCACGATAAAGGTAGCGGGCAAGGGAAGGAGATGGGGAAGAGGGAGGTTGGGAAGTACCTGACTATTCAGATCTGCTCAACAAACACGACTAAAGCCATTTAAGTAATGTTTTCTTTCTGGATGGTGGTCTTACACCAGGGCGATACTCAGAGTATCTACCACTCTGGTACGTGCCGCAAATACATATACTTTGCATTATTTTATATTAATTAAATGTAGAGATGGTCGATATTCCTGTCCCGGTTATAAGGAAGCGGTTCCAAGCCGGTCACTGGAACCGTCGATATTACGTCTCCGAGGAACCGGTCCTTTTTGGAACCGGTTCTTTTTGGAACCGGTTATTTTTGGAACCGTTTATTTTTGGAACCGGTTCTTTTTTGGAACCGGTTATTTTGAAACTCGTTCTTTTTGGAACCCAATTAAGGTAGTGAGGAGGGGGAGGAGATGGGGAAGAGAAAGGTTGGGAAGTACCTGGCTATTCAGATCTAATCACCAAAAACGACTTTCAACCAACGTTTCATTTCTTGATGGTGGTCTTTCACCAGGGCGATACTTGGAGTATCTACCACTCTGGAACGTGCCGCAAATATACTATATACTATTTCATATGAATTGAATGTGTTATGACATATATTAATTGAATAAATTGTATTTGCGTACGCCGGGTTTGAACCCGCGACCCTTGGATTCGTAGTCCACGATCTTAACAGCTCGACCACAGAGATCGCACATTCTGTTGCATTTTTCACGACGCCTGAGCTCACTTTTCCAAAGTGTCTTCTGCTTCATGCCAACAAATTTTGTACGTTAAAAATGATGATGCTTTTTTATTTTTTTTTAAATGCGAATTATGCACTCAAGTCCTAACTTTCTGGAGCCAGTAGGACTATGGCACCTCTGGGTATGTTGTGAAGATACAAGTAGTAGGGAGGTGAAGCGGATGTACCTGGCTATTCAGATCTGGTCAGCAAACACGACTAAAGCCATTTAAGTTATGTTTCGTTGTATTTCGCCAAGGCGATACTCAGAGTATTTACCACTCTTGTCTGTGTATGTTATTTGTAGTTTTAGATAGGAAAGGGTCATTCAACTCACTCTTTATCTCTGTGAATCAACACTGACACTCGCCCGGCATGTCGGATCGGCTGATATTTCTCAGCTATACAAAATTAAAGCGAATTTCTCGATCGAAATCTATGCATCATTAATACAACAGAGTATCTGAATTATTTGAGTGTAAAACATGTTTTAAAACGAGGAAACAGTAATTATGTCCAGAGTGGTAGATACTCTCAGTATCGCCCTGGTGAAAGACCACTCTACATAATCAAATCGTTGCTTGAGATGGCTTTATTCGTGTTTGGTGACCAGATCTGAACAGCCAGGCACTTCCCAACGTTCCTGCATTAATGCCTGAAAAATCATTTTTCGATGCCTACATTTTGATCTATGTATTAAGCGTCCTTGAGGTGAAATTTCGATAAAATGGCGCTGTATAAATTAGCCAAGTTTTATCAATTGACGGTACCTAAAATTTGGTGCCCAAAATGTCAATTTTCGATACGTTTTAATAACCGGAAAATCAACATTTGATACCTACATTTTGATGCCCGAAATATCAATTTTTGATACTTACATTTTGATGCCCGAAACATCGATTTTAGGGACCTACATTTTGATGCCTGAAATATCGATTTTCGATACATCTCGATGCCCGAAATATCGAATGTCGATCCATTTTAAAAACTCAATCTTTGATACGATACATTATTGTGCATAAAAATTCAATTTTAGATACTGACATTTTAATACCCAAAACATCAATCGTCGATGCTTTTACATTTCGATGCCCAAAATATCAACTGTTGATTCATTTCGATGACCATAAAATCGAAATATCATTTTAGATACTTTTTGATGCCCGAAATATCGACTGTCGATGCATTTTAATGCCCGAAATATCAATCGTAGGTACCTACATTTGGATGCTCGAAATATGAATCTTCGATATCTACATTTTGAAGCCCGAAATATCAATCGTTGATACATACATTTTGATGCCTGAAATATCAACTGTCCATACATTTTTATGCCCGAAATATCAATTGGCGATACGTACATTTTGATCTCCGTAATATGAATCTTCGATACCTACATTATGATGCCCGAAATATCAATCGTTGATACATACATTTTGATGCCTGAAATATCAACTAAATAGTAATTGTCGATAGATTTTCTGTCGGAAATATCGATTTTCTATAACAATCGTATGTTGTGTAGATTCGACTTTGATTTAATCGCTCGGATACGAGTGACGTCAGTTTTCAAAAGATTAAAATAACTACCGCAAAATTTCTTTAGATCAAATTGAATAATCGATTTTTTTCCAACGCGGATATGCCGTTAAGTCAACTGCCAATTAGCACACAACAGTGCTTACAAAATGCACGTGTCCCGAGATTTTTTAATCGACATAGTTATTTATTTCTGAAAGTAGTTGATAAATCACATGGTTTTAAACTAAACTCTGTTTTAATGGGTTTTACGTTTTACCATTGAATTGTATACCCTTCTCTTCGCTACGTTTGGCCTTCTAGATTTAACCCTAGTGTGACACCATATTTTCGTGTAGCCACGAATCAAAACTAATTTCGTGAAATGTTAACTAACTAATCAACCAGCACGCCGTTTCTCCGCGGGGGTAGGCAGATAGGAGGCACCGCCACACAACTCTTTCTCGGCACACACTCCTTGCTTCATTTACATTCGTACATCGTCTCATACATACTCTTCTGTTATTCTGACTCTTGATATGGTTAGTCTCAAGTATTTGATTTACTTGATCGTTCCATGTTGCCGTTCGGGTCGCGGTATATGTTCTTTTCACACTTCTTTCTTCGTTCGTTCGCTCTACATGCCCAAACCATCTAAGCTTCCCTTTTTTAATCCTATTAATTTCGCTTACATCAGCCTTGCATTCTTTCCGGATATCCACATTTTTAACAGGGTTACGCATGGTTTTACGCACATACGCCTCAGATATTTCATTTCTACAGCATTCAGTCTGCTTTCATCCTTCCTCTGCCAGTTCCATGCCTCACTGCCATAAAACAGTGTTGGTATAAGCACTCCATTGTGGACTGCTGGAATTCAGACATTTTTAATAAAAATATATGAACATATTAAACAGAACTATATCAATACATTAAAATTATTTATAAAGTCAAAATATCACACAAACACTAATAACAGAAGGTTTGCCTAAATAATGATGGAAGATTTTTGTTGATTTTATGCCTTTGTCATTAAAAATGTGAAAATTTTTAAGTTCGGTCAAAAATATTTAAAACTGTCGAAATACCTCTGAAAAGTGATGTTTTACAATCTTTGTTTGGTCTTATTTGAACATTCACGCATAGCACATATCACCATCATGTTTGATTTATTTGTATAACCACTGCAAGTTTTTTAACCAACACAAATATAGGAAATAACCTCAAAATCCGTCGACGTAAGTTATGCGACTCGATGATGTGAAGTTAGCGCGAACGGACAACATTCTTACATACTTAAAAGTGCTGCAATATTATGTGAAGACTTTTCTTGTCTCTTTCTCTCATGTGGTATACGACGCGAAAACTCGGAGAAAGTGATTTATCGCAAATTTGTATAGGTTGGGTAAAAATATTTAGCTCTCTCTCCATGTATATTCATACTCCAGGCATACAACTAGTCAACACGACACCCTGGCGGAAATTGGGTTTTATGTCCCTGATAATTTCACGCGAGGCCGCCAACACAGGCTTCTGTTTCTTCCCAGGTGCAGAACTAACTTACCAATGGCGATGCCCCTGGGAAGACTAACTAGGTCAATTAACTGCCTCGCAGGAAATTTGGATATTTTTCACACGAGCTACAACAAGTTTAAGCAAGAACTAGCTATTAAGTTCTAACTAACTTGACGGCCTCCTTGGTCGAGTGGTAAGACGCTCGACTACGAATCCAAAGGTCGCGGGTTCAAACCCGGCGTGCGCCAATGACTTTTATTTAATTAATATGTGTCAAAACACATTTAATTCATATAAAAATAATAAAAAGTATATTTGCGGCACGGTCCAGAGTGGTAGATACTCCGAGTATCGCCCTGGTGAAAGACCACCATTCAGAATCGAAACGTTGCTTGAAATGGCTTTAGCCGTGTTTGGTGACCAGATCTGAATAGCCAGGTACTTCCCAACCTTCGTCTTCCCAATATCCTTCCCCTCCCCACTACCTTCAGCCCCACAACATACCCTATTTGGGGATGCCATAGTCTCACTGGCTCTAGACGGTTGGGAGCAGTTGAGACTCTTGTGCGGTATTTATAAAAAAAAATAATATTTTATGTAGGTACTTCTTGAAAACTATTTTTTGTATTTTTTTAAACTTCTTTTTTACCTTTATCTTTGTGTAATTATTATTTTTTTTATTTTTTTTTTATTTACAAAATAAGAAAAAAAAAAGTTTACATATATATATAGAAATTATATCAATGTTACACAATATGGATAGTTACTTAAATATATAAAAAATAATATTGAAGAAAAGTAATTCGATTAAATAATAAAAGCATATATATATATATATATTAAACATAATACATACTGTAATTTAGCGATATAAAGGTTGATAGTACATTTGATATGTTTATAACTTCTTTTTTTTTTTTTTTTGTATTACTACGCCAAAGAAGAGAACTAGCTCTTGAGCTTGGCGTAGGAGTTTAAAAAAAAAAAATAGGATGTTTTTAGAAAAATGTGTCTTTAATAGTCGTTGGAGGTTACATTGTTAATAATTCAACTTGGTAATTAGTTTCCAATAGAAACAATTAATTGCTTTCTAGTTTAATAATGATTACCATTTTTTGTGTTTTTTGCAATGTTTGGTGTAAAACTGTTTTTGCAAATATAAAATAAAGAAATATACACCAATCTAGGGTTATTCCCATAGCTGACACGCTATCATTACTAACCGTACTTTTACCATGCTTCACCCACAGGTGGTTACATTAAGTTGGGTGGTAGTACATATATATATATATATACAATAATTGTCCTTCAGTCGGTTGTAGGAGCTAGCGGCGATAGGTCGTTGCAAGAAATCATTTCTAGCGCTGATATTAAAACCGATAGTTGCTTTTCTATTGCAATCAATTTTAATAGATTTGATTTGCATTTTAAAATTGTTATTATACGCTGATTGTATTATACATTGTGCTGTGTATTTTTCAAATTTGTGAAATTTTTCATTAAATATTGTGACCAATTGATTAATGTTTAAAAACGTGTAGTTGTTTTTTTTTTTAACAATTAATTTTAGCTCAGTTTTCTTGGAGACTCTATACTTATCGGTATGTATTTAAAAATAATTATTTTTGCGTTTTTAATGCCTCAATTGTTATTCTCTTTATAATGTTATTGTTTAATTTGTAGAACTCCATTTATTTTTTTACAATTGTAGACCTCTTAGTGGTAAGACGCTCGACTACGAATCCAGAGGGCGCGGGTTCAAATCCGGCGTCTGCAAATATTTTATTTATTTAATTAATACGCGTCGTACCTCAAAACATATAAAAAAATGTATATTTGCGTTGGCACGCTCCAGAGTGGCAGATAATTTATACTATAAACTATATACAATATAACTAGGAATTAATATCTAATAATTGAAAATTAGATCTGTAGAGCACCCTTGGGGTGATTTTTCACAAAAGCGGCGCTATACAAATCATCAAAATATTATTATTATTATTACCCTGTTGAAAGACCACCATTCAGAATCGAAACGTTGCTTGAAGCATTGGCTTTAGCCGTGTTCGGTGTCCAGATTTGAATAGCCAGGTACTTCTCGACCCTCCTCTTCCACATCTCCTTCCCTCTCCCACTACTTTCAGCCTCACAACATACCCCGATTGGTGATGCCATAGTCTCACTGGTTCTAGACGGTTTGGAGCAGTTGGGAATATTGTGGGGTATTCACTATAAAAATAATATTATTTACGACTCTACCAAAACTTCGACTAGACCATGACTTGAATGTTCTCTCTAATGTTTATTTTGTCCTATTTTTGTCATCGCTTCATTTAATATTATGTATGTGCTATTCCTTCTCTGTTGCTCTTTTTTCCATTTCGTGTTTTATATGTCTTTTTTGTAATTGGACTTTAGTCCGTTAATTTATAAATACATAAATTTAGTTCTGCTACACAGTTTTAGTTTTTATTTATAGTGACAGCTGTTTCGGCGTAAATGGAATCACTTATTTCGCCAAGTGTTTTATTTAATTATAATATATCTATGATGTTATAGTTTATTTATCCCATACGCGATATGATTGGTTACATAATTTCGCGTACCAATAATCAATTTATAATCGTTTTTTTTAATGTTGTGTTGCGCCAAATGTGGCATGAATTCAATGTGATTGTTTTGTTGAACATATTGGACACGTGTATCAGTTACAATGTTGGCAAACGAATTTCTGCCATTTAAATATCGTTTAAACCGTGATTATTAATATTCTGTCATGTCAGTAAATATTGCATGTATTTAAGGCTCTATCATTTCGCTGTCTTCGCAATTGTTCAACACTGGTTCGCGATTTAATTGAATGTGTATTCGGCAATTTGTTTCGTGATTTTGATTTCAACTAACTACCCTCTATTTCGTAATTTTAACTTCACGCAACTTCTGTCGTATTTCGTAATTTCAACTTCACATAACTACCCTATATTTCTTAATTTCAACTTTACGCAACTTCTGTCGTATCGCGTTATTTCAACTTCACATAAATACCCTCTATTTAGTAATTTCAACTTTGCGCAACTTCTGTCGCATTTCGTTATTTCAACTTCACATAACTACTCTCTTTTTCATAATTTCAGCTTAACACAACCAAACTTTATTTCTTAATTTCAACTTAACGCAACTTCTGTCGTATCGCGTTATTTCAACTTCATATAAATACCCTCTATTTAGTAATTTCAACTTCCCGCAACTTCTGTCGCATTTCGTTATTTCAACTTCACATAACTACTCTCTATTTCATAATTTCAACTTCACATAACTACCCTCTGTTTCGTAAATTCAACTTTACGCAACTTCTGTCGTATCGCGTTATTTCAACTTCACATAAATACCCTCTATTTCGTTACTAAAACTTCATAAAACTACCCTATATTTCATAATTTCAACTTCACATAACTACCCTCTATTTCATAATTTCAACTTCAAATAACTACCCTCTATTTCGTAAATTCAACTTTACGCAACTTCTGTCGTATCGCGTTATTTCAAATTCACGTAACTACCATATATTTAGTAATTTCAACTTCGCGCAACTTCTGTCGCATTTCGTTATTTCAACTTCACATAACTACTCTCTTTTTCATAATTTCAGCTTAACACAACCAACCTTTATTTCTTAATTTCAACTTTACGCAACTTCTGTCGTATCGCGTTATTTCAACTTCACATAAATGCCCTCTATTTAGTAATTTCAACTTCGCGCAACTTCTGTCGCATTTCGTTATTTCAACTTCACATAACTACTCTCTATTTCATAATTTCAACTTCACATAACTACCCTCTGTTTCGTAAATTCAACTTTACGCAACTTCTGTCGTATCGCGTTATTTCAACTTCACATAAATACCCTCTATTTAGTAATTTCAACTTTGCGCAACTTCTGTCGCATTTCGTTATTTCAACTTCACATAACTACTCTCTTTTTCATAATTTCAGCTTAACACAACCACCCTCTATTTCGTAATTTCAACTTTACGCAACTTCTGTCGCATTTCGTTATTTAAACTTCACATAACTACCCTGTATTTCATAAGTTCATCTTCACACAGCTACCCTCTATTTCTTAATTTGAACTTTGCGAAACTTCTGTCGTATCACGTTATTTCAACTTCACATAACTACCCTCTATTTCGTGATTTGGACTTCAACTAACTACCCTCTATTTGGTAATTTAAACTTTATGCAACTTCTGTCGTATTTCACAATTCCAGCTACACACAACCACTCTCTCTATCGTAATTTCAACTTTACGCAACTTCTATCGCATTTCGTGATTTCAACTCCACATTTTGCGTTTTAAAATTACGGAATGCTTTGCTTCCAATTAATATTGAACGTCTGGAACTGCGCTAAGACTGATCGCTTAGCACGCACTGTACATGCTGTCTCCAGTTCCACAACCATCATTTCACCGACAGAGACCAGCATACATTGTGCCATGAATGAGTGACTCATTCGACAACTCGACGCATCATCAAATCCAACGTACGCGAGTGTATCGAGCATGCAGTTTGCAATTCTGCCGTATGCTGGCCATTCGCCAAAACGCACACGGACCGAAAACGAGACTGACTGATTTGCATAACGATATCTGTTGCCTGTTCTCTCGACTGATGCAATTTAACAAATCATAATAAAGACAAACATTTTCTATTTACAAATAACCTGACAATATTTGAATTACTCCTACTGCCATCACGATAAGCGGAAAATGTTGCTTGAGCAATGATGGAGGACTTAGCTAGTAGGGGAATTGAACCCACGACGCCTGGGCGGGAATCCGACACTTGTAGACTCTAGTACTAACCGGTCAAATACAAGATATAATACCATATACCATGTATATTTTAATTATGAATACTTGGTGCAAGCGGTGAGTTTGTGTATTTAGGAAGTATGTTTACGAGAGACGGAAAGTCTGATGAGGATATTGAAAGAAGGGGGAATGCAGGAAACTCATGGAGGACTGAACGCTGTTGGCGCAAATAAAAAATTGGCAAAAAAGCGAAGCTAACAGTCCACAGTGAAGTGCTTATACCAACCCCGATGTATGACAGAGAGGCGTGGAACTGGCAGAGGAAGGATGAAAGTAGACTGAATGCTGTAGAAATAAGATCCCTGAGACGTGTGTGCGTTAAAATATGTATGACCGTGTTAAGAATGTGGATATGTGGATAGAATGCAAGGCTGATCTTAGCTTTATGTATTTAATCAAGAAGGGACACTTAGATGGTTTGGGCATGTAGAGCGAATGAACGAAGAAAGGAGTGTGAAAATAATATATGATGCGAAAGTGAATGGAAGAAGAAGTCGAAGACCAAAGAGGAGTATGTATGAGACGGTGTATGAATGAAGGAGTGTTTGCCAAGACAGAGTTGTATGGCAGTCCGTCCTCTATGCCTACCCCTACGGGGAAACGGCGTGATGGTTAGTTAGTTAGCCAGTTTTAAAATTTTGTACCAGAATATTATGTATTGTTTTGACATGAGTGATATATTTAATATGTTTCATCTAGTGCATATTTCCCACTTAGCGTGCGCCATCTGGTGTGACCTTGGCAGTTTTCGACATCATATTTACCTCTTTGCTTAGAGATTTTAAATTTATAGCTCCGTCAGCCATTAGATCGAGTATTATATCACGTAAAGGGTATTAACATACCACGACTTCTCAAACATATCAAATATTGTTTTTCATACTACAAATATTGCAGTTAAAAAGGGATTCAAAATTAGATGTATTTAATTTTCCGCAATTTTTTACATAAATTCGAGACTAAATCGTAAAAAAAATAACTATACATTTACGATTCAAAGCTTGGATTAACAATGCATGGAGAGAGAGCTAATTCTTTTTACCCAACCTATACAAACTTGCGATAAATCACTTTCTCCGGGTTTTCACGTCGTACACCGTGAGAGAAAAATAGACAACAAATATAATACATGATCTTGGTCTCCTGGGTCACCGCGGGACTCCGCCCACATTTTGATTATGCCACTAAACTTGACACAACTAAACGGTTTTTAGATTATATGCTATATTTTTGTTGATAACAATACTGTGAAAAAGTGGTTATACGAATAAACAAAAACATTATGTCGAAATGTGATATGAATGGATGTATAAATACTCTAGCCCATAGAGTTGGTAGAGTAGTATCTATCCAAGGCAGTGAAGTCAGTTTTGGACTTGTTTTTGATGATTTTAACATGACTCGGCGCAGCTGGGCGTTGCTAAGACTAAGGCTACGGTATTTATACATCCATTCATATCAAATATTGACATAATGTTTTTATTTTATTCGTATAGCCACTTTTTCACAATATTTTTATCAACAAAAATATAGCATATAACCTAAAAAACCGTTTAGTTGTGTCAAGTTTAGTGGCATAATAAAAAATGTGGGCGGAGTCCCGCCGTGAACCAGGACCTTAAGATCATCCTTACAGTATATAGAAGCGGTACATGAAATTTGTTGTCTCTTTCTCTCATGGTGTACGATGAAAAAGCCCGGAGAAAGTGATTTATCGCAAGTTTGTGTAGGTTGGGTAAAAATAATTAGCTCTCCCTCCATGTATTGTTACTTCAAGCCCTAGCCTTAGTCTTAGCCACACCCAGATCCGCCGAGTCCGGTAAAAATCACCAATAACTGACTACACTGCCTTGGATAGATACCACTCAATATACTCTAAGATTAAAAGTATTGTCCATCGCTGGCCACTACTTTAATCCAATACGACTAAATCGATCCATTTTTTTTTTTACTTATTCGTGAGACCAGAAGTGCTGGTCAGCCAGGTCGTGTGCCATTTATCGAAACAAGTGATAGTCAGAGGGTGCATCGTCTGGAGAATATGGCGGGTGCGATAGGACCTCCCATTCTAATTTTTCTAAGTATGTCTTGACCTCTTTCGCAACATGGAGTCGAGCATTTCTCATACTGCACCTCCCGCAAGTGGTGAGAATTTGGCTCGTTAACTGACACTTTCAATGGAGAATAACTTTATGATGCAGACACAAATCGACTAAATTTTCTATGGGGTTATGTTGACAGATGCCTAAGTGTATTGCATGGCGTCTATGATCTATTCATTTCGACCGTTACTTACCGCTAAAGCCATCTATAGGAAAACGGCGGAAGCAAAGTTGTATATATACCTAAATATCTAGATACAAGTGGAAATTATAAGCGTCCCTTTCTTAATCTAGATCACGCTCAAATCGGCCTTGCTTATGTCAGGATCTCATTCGTATTCCTGTTCTCACGAACGAAATGAATTATTTGAGAAATATTGCTCAAGTCACAATGTGGAATCGCTGGAATGCGGTTAGTGGAATTTCTGCCATTTCTCGGAAATATAGTAATGGCGGCTGGCGTAGGGAGAGGGGAAAGGCGAAGGGAAACGCGGGGAGGGAGAGGCGGCGGAAGTCAATGGTGAAGAAAACGATTTGAGAACTCGTATTGAATGTCCATTATCACAGATCTAAAACCGCAAAAGTGGGATATTAAAAGTAATGGATTTGGTGGGAGTGTGGATTTTTTTGTCTTTATTTACACTGGCCATTAAATATAACGTTTGACCTTTTTTTATGTGAACATCGCATAGCCCGCCTGTCCAGAGCCAGTGGGACCATGGCATCCCCAATGTTGCATGTTGTGAGGCTGAAGAGAGTAGGGAGGGGAAGCGGATGAGGAAATGGAAGGTCGGGGAGTACCTGGCTATTCATATCTGGTCATCTTTGACGAAGATAGCCATCAGGAACATGAAAATGAATGCTCTCCTTGATAGCTGAGTTTTTGGACCATCCGTGAATAAATGTGACGAGTAGTGTAGCAATGTACAAATCCCTTCTGACCCCAGTATGTTTCCAGCATACCCAAGAGAAAGTCGCTAGGATAGAGCCAAGGACTCCGAAACAATAATTGCTGTTCCTCAATTATCACTCTACTAATTATGAGTATCATTCTCCACTGTCCAGAATGTCGAGACTTGCTAACTTAAGCCATGATCTTGACATTTTTTGGTACCAGTCTAAATGATTTTTGTCATTCTTCATGACTATCAAAACGTTGACTTGACCTTGGCTTTGATTTGAATGTTCTTTCTTATGTATTTGTAGTCTTATTTTTGTCATTGCTACATTTAATATGATGTGTGTGCTGATCTTTCTCTGTTAATTTTTTTTCCCATTTCGTGTTATATTTTTTTTGTAATTGGTCAATAGTCTGTTAGTAATAAATAAATAACATATGTTTCCTAGAAGCCAACGGCTTTTTCCGATGGCGGTATACATTTAAATGGTTGTCCATTGTCTATAGCTGTGATTTGTCTATTAATGGGAACGCATAGAACAGTGAACAATTATTTGTACACATCTGGGTCAACCGCAATGATCGCATGTCATGTATATATTCTCATTGATGGACAGACAAACAGATGACTTATTGGGCCGATATTTCATACATTACGATATTTCAAGGGTATTCTGTGACAGGAGTGCCTCATATTGTGCTGTTGAGCCTTATTTTTTTGCTGAGCGGTCGCTCAGTTCATTTGGTGAAAACGTTCTCGCACTAGATTCTGAAATTATCTCACATTTTGTCCGCAATGGAGTGCTTATACCAACCCTGATGTATGGCAGTGAGGCATGGAACTGGCAGAGGAAGGATGAAAGTAGACTGAATGCTGTAGAAATGAGATCCTTGTGCGGTAAAACCACGTATAACCGTGTTAAAAATGTGAATATCCGGAAAGAATGCAAGAAAGGGACGCTTATATGATTTGGGCATGTAGAGCGAATGAACGAAGAAAGGAGTGTGAAAAGAATATTTGACGCCCGAGGATGACGTAGCGCGATCAAGTGAATCAAATACTCGAATCGGGTCATGTGAAGAGTCAGAATAATAGAAGAGTGTGTATGAGGCGATATATGAATGTGAATGAAGCAAGGAGTGTGTGCCAAGACAGAGTTGTATGGCGGTCGATCCTCTCGGGATACGGCGTGATAGTTAGCTAGTTAGTTAGTCAGGTTTAAAAATGGTCGATATCAGAATTGGGTGTACCTGCGGTTCCAGTTACCGGTGCTAGCGAGGAACCGGTTATTTATCCAGTTATTTTTGGAACCGGTTCCTTGTGCCAGAAAAGTTCCTTGAACATTTTTATATTAAGAAAAAAAACATAGGGGAGTGGTAGCTAGCGAAATGGAGGGGGGGGGGGGGTTCTAGCGAATTTGAGAACGAAAAAAACTGCAACTGTGGAACCGGTTTCTAGTCAAAGGGACCCTTCCGCCAAAAACCTATTGTGCCCGAACGAGGAGCCAGTTCTTCAAACAAAGGATACTGATTTTTATTTGCCAAAAAAAGGAACCGGTTCCGGAGAAATAATATCGACGGTTCCAGTGACCGGATGGAACCGGTTCCAGTGACCGACTTGGAACCGGTTTGGAACCGGTTCTAGTGACCGGCTTAAAACCGGTTTCAGTGACCGGCTTGAAACAGATTCTAATGACCCGCTTGGAACCGGTTCCAGCGACCGGTTTGAAACCGGTTCCTTTTAACCGGGTCAGGAATATCGCCCATCTCTAGTCCCCGCAAATGTTTGTCTTGAATTTGAAAATAAAATCAATACAACACCTCGATCGTCTGTACAATACAGTTTGTTGTGTCATTGTTTCTATCAACGGTCGCCTCGCTTCACCAACTGCCCAATTATCCAATTGTTTTGTTATTAGCTCAACGATCGCGTCAATTACTGCTACATTATTTCATCTGCCTCTCGCAGCCGAGTACTGATTCATATAATATGGTCTCTTGCTATTTTCTGCCGGCCTGTGGTGCAGCCCACTTGATTCGTGATTTTTTTTTTAATAGTCAATACCGTACAAGAGTCCCGACAGTCTATAGCCAGTGAGACTATGCCATCCCCAATTGGGGTATGTTGTGAGCTTGGAGTAACAATGTATGGAGAGAGAGCTAATTCTTTTTACCCAACCTATACAAACTTGCGATAAATCACTTTCTCCGGGTTTTTACGTCGTACACCATGATAGAGAAAGAGACAACAAATTTCATGGATCGCTTCTATACTGTCGAAATAACCTTAAGGTCCTGGTTCACGGCGGGACTCCGCCCACATTTTTTATTATGCCACTAAACTTGACACAACTAAACGGTTTTTTAGGTTATATGCTATATTTTTGTTGATTACAATACTATGAAAAAGTGGTTATACGAATAAACAAAAACATTATGTCGATATGTGCTATGAATGGATGTATAAATACCCTAGCTCTATTCCTCGCCACGCCCAGGTCTGTCGAGTCCGGTAAAAATCATCAAAAACTGACTACACTGCCTTGGATAGGTACCACTCTATGTACTCTAAGGTTGTGAGGCTGAAGGTAGTGGGGAGGGAAAGGAGACGGAATAGAGAAAGATTGGAAAGTTCCTGGCTATTCAGATCTGGTCACGAAACGAGACTAAAGCCATTTAAAGCAATGTGTCGATTCTGAATGATGGTGTTTCATGTAATCGGCCAACCAGTTTACCCATGTCACTAAGCATTCATACCAATATCCAATTGTTTTCCTAATTACATCCCTTAATGTATTTTTGTCTCATAAATCCTAACATCGCTTTCTAAAATCCATTTTTTATTTATTTTTTAGTATCAACTTTTTGTTCCTTGCATTTATTTTTACATTATCTACCTCACTAGGTCATAAGAACCTGTTTTAAGGTAGGTGACAGCGAGTGCAAGTAGAATAATATAAAATACGAGGCCTGTTCAAAAGAAAAGGTGGATTTTGAATTTTCGCGGGCTGTGTACATTCGATTATCGATTTTTTTTTTGTTATGTTGTTACATGTATGTTTATCATATGTTAGCATTATCAGCCATTTCGGATTAGTGGTTTTTTTTTGACAACTGGAAAGGTTGGTCACGTTTTTGTGTGTTCTTAGATTTTTTACTTTTGAAAAAGATGGAACCTTTACTATCATGATTGCGATCATGATTTTAGATAGTTTTAATTTGTATACATATTATGTATTATTTTGTTCTTGTTAGTTGATCTTATTAGCATAATTAATTTAGTATGAAGCGCACTTGAGGTGAAATATCACAAAACTGCGCTATATAAGTTCATCGTTATTATTATTATTATTTTTACTTGATTTTTTTTTGATTTTATGGATTCTTTCGTAATCCTCTACTAACTAGCTGGGGCTTATACAAATACCCCTCATAATGTCTATCTAACTAGTACTGCGGCTCATTAGGCCTTATTACTATCACCATCTGATGGTTTTATTTACTTGACTGAGTTTATTTTTACATTAGTGTTTTCTTAGGGAAAAGATCTTTACTGGATTAAAAACCCTAAGCAAGGAAAAGATAAAAAGAGATACATAAGTTCTGAACTTGTTACTGTTTGAAAAAATTTATTTGACTGAAGTTAAATATTTCATGTTTTTTCTACTTGGAGCTGCATCCTTTTTCATTTACGTCGTCTTTCCTAAGGAGAACAGAGGCGTGGAGTGGGAATGGGATGGGATTTTTTACTTATTTTTACTTACCGCTCAAGCCATCTATAGGAAAACGGCGTAAGCAAAGTTGTACACCTAATATTTTTGAGCAATAGCCGGACATTTTTTCTGAAACTGTACAAATTATCGACAGAAAAGTCCTACATTAGTACACTCTATCTTATACAGTCGACGCATTCGAGACAGAGGGCTAAAGTAGTCAATATTATTCCTGAATGTGCCCGGGCGGAATGTGCTGTGGCATTAGGTAAATTTATTTCAATACTGCTATGACATACTGTAGTATTGAGATGACCATAGGAACAATAGGATGACTATAGGGAAACGGCGGAAGCAAAGTTGTACACCAACATAATGTACAGTTTTAACCGCGGAAATGCTTACGCGTATATTCTCGGTGAGATGCGGTCGTTAAAAACCTGATAAAATTATGACTGATTAATTATCATTTTATATAAATTTGTTATTTTATTTCTCTGTGATTTCCTTATCTGATTATAACATAAACACTCGGTTACTTAGTAAACAGTCGCGATTAAAAAAATAATGTTATCTTTAACAACCACGATTGATAACTACGTGTTGACCAGAGATGGAGGCATATACTCCAAGTGTCGCCCTGGTGAAAGACCACCATTCAGAATCGAAACTTTGCTTGAATTGGGAGTAACCTTAGAGTATATAGAGTGGTATCTATCCAAGGCAGTGTAGTCAGTTTTTGATGATTTTTACCTGACTCGGCGCACCTGGGCGTGGCTAAGACCAAGGCTACGGTATTTATACATCCTAGTCTTTCTTTTTCTTTTATTTTTCACCAAATAAGTGGGATATTTCACAAATTGCTTCATTAAAATTACACTAAAATTACCGTTGTTGTGTATAGGTTAAGTGAATAAACTCTAAATAATTTTAAAGTGACTAGTTTTGACGTAATTTCGATTTTTAAGAAAATATTTTAATCTTTAAATATCAGTGTTTCAACTGCAGTGCCACAGCCCGAAAATGTCCCCATGTTTTGACGGACATTGGCCACATGTTTCGTCCCGATTGCCGGCTCGGGAACCGGCAGGGGAACGGGGGAGTGCCGATCTCGACCAACTGTTCCCGAACGCGAGCGATGTTTTCAACAAATGTTTTTTTTTACTGAGAGAGGCGGCCTGTCAATTCTGTCAATTCAATACAATCATCATTACAATATTTTTTATTTGTTCGCTAGTTCTTCTTTTTGCCTGCGCATATAACCTGTTAGATATGTCGTGGCGCTTTGCAGCTGCCTGATGTGTCTTTCTTGTTATTTTTCGCCAAATAAATAGGATATTTCACAAATTACTTCTTTAAAATTCCTGTACTGTATGACAAATTCAGAAAGTCCTTTCTTTTAATTTCGCTCCCATGCCCTAAATCAAAAAAAATAAATAATAATGAATAAATAAAAAATAAAAAAAAATAAAATAAAATAAAAATAAAAATAAAAATAAAAATAAAAATAAAAATAAAAATAAAAATAAACAAAAATATAGCAGATAACCTCTGAACACACTTTTATCCATTTTTCTCTGCAGTGTAAGCATGTAGAAAATAATAACATACGATTAAAGCCTGATTCACACCAACGTCCGGTTCCGCTCAGTGCCGATATTGTTCCGCAAGAAAACTTATTGATATGGTATGAATATCAATCAAGGAGTATGTGCCAAGACAAAGTTGTGTGGCAGTATATCCTTCTGCCCACCCTTGTGATATTTAACTACTTATTTAGTTAAATAATTATTTTGAAGTGTAAAAATACTAACATCGCATATTTTTTTTATCAAAAACCATTTTTTTATCACTAAATAATATTTTTATTAATTATTAAAAATATTATTTTGTGATAAAAAAATGGTTTAAAAAAAAAAATCTGCGTTGTAAGTATTTTTACACTTCAAAATAATTATTTAACTAAATAAGCAGTTAAATATCACAAGGGTGGGCAGAAGGATATACTGCCACACAAATTTGTCTTGGCACATACTCCTTGATTGATATTCATACCATATCGACAAGTTTTCTTGCGGAACAATATCGGCACTGAGCGGAACCGGACGTTGGTGTGAATCAGGCTTAACGTTAAATAATTATTTTGGTTATCTTATTATATATTGATTAAAGATACTTGATTGGTGTCATCGAGTTTTATCCCACTTGTATCAGATATAATATAATGTTATCTGTATTTTATCTAGTGCCGGATCTGAATAAAAAAAACGTTACTTATAAAAACCTGTAAAATTATTGTAAACTTTGCTTTAAATGGCTTTAGTTAGCGTTGGGAAAAACTTCAATGTTTTGTGAATGCTTCACGAATTGCTAGTTCTTTAAAATTAACCCTTCGCAGTGAACACTTCAATTGAAGTCGAACTCGCAAAAAAGAGATTTGAATTTATCCGCTTATTTGTTCAGTTCTTTTTGGAACCGCCGAAAAAGCACGTACTAGTCGGTAGCGCTTTGAAAGTGAAAAGAACTGGAACTGGTTCCTCGCCAAAAAACGCGTATTAGTCGGTAGGGATTTGAAAACGAAAAGAACTGGAACCGGTTCCTCGCTATTACATCAATACTGTGTTGAAGTCGGACTTCGATTGAAGTACTTCTTTTATAGGCTTTGAAGTTCACCTTCACAACTGTACTGCTGCAAATTGAAGTAGTTCTTTGTAATGTAACTTTTATTGAAGTATTTGTTCAATGAAATGAAATGAATGAAGGCTAAAATGAACTACCAACATCAATTGAAGTATTTGTTCAATAAAACGAAGTTATTGAAATAAATGAACGCTAAAATGAACTATTGACTTCAATTGAAGTATTTGTTCAATGAACAATGAATGAAGTAGGAACTGTTGCCAAAAGAAGTAGTTCTTTCAGAGCGGTCACAACGCTAGCTTTAGTCGTGTTTGGTGAATAGATCTGAATCGTCGGAGACTTCTCAAACTTCTTCTTTCCAATCTCCTTTCCCTCCCCACTACCTTCAGCCTCTTAAATACCCCAATTGGGGATGCCATAGTCTCACTGGCTCTAGAAAGTTGGGAGCAGTTGAGACTCTTGTGCGGTATTCACTGTAAAGATAAAAAATATACATAATCATGACTCTACTAATTATGAGTATCATTCGCCAATGTCTAGAATGTCAAGACTGTTAACTCAAGCCATGGTCTTGAAATTTTTGGTAGCAGTCTAAATGATTTTTGTCATTCTTTACGACTCTACCAAAACTTTGACTAGACCATGGCTTGATTGTGCTCTCTTATGTATATTTTGTCCTATTTTTGTCATCGCTTCATTTATTATTACGTATGTGCTATTCCTTCTCTGTTGTTTTTTTTTCCATTTCGTGTTTTATATGTACTTTTTGTAATTGGACTTAAGTCCGTTAATTTACAAATAAATAATTTAAAAATACAATAAAAAACTTCTCTTTCCTTCCAGAGTGCGTCTAGCCTCCCGAGCACCCCACAATGGATCACTCCGGCCACGACATGCACGCCGGACACGACATGCACGCGGGGCACGACATGCACGCGGGGCACGACATGCACGCGGGGCACGACATGCACGCGGGGCACGACATGCACGCGGGGCACGGGACATCCGCGCAGGACGTGCTGGCGGCCGTCACCGAGGCTGCCGTGAACTTCGTCTCCTCCACGGTTCACGCCCACGCGCATGTAAGTTATTTCGCAGGTCATTATTTTTACCATCTATTCCAGTCATTCCCAAAGTGGTCTATATCGACCCTCAGGGGTCGATTCCGACCTGCGAGGGGTCCACGTCAATGAAAAAAAAAAATTGGGAATGCATGAGACGTAAATGGGGGTCCACGGGAGTAGATTCAATTTAGGCAGGCCGTCACCAAAATGTTGGCTTCCCGCAAATGTAATAATCCACCTCACAGATAGTACCTATGTAGGTACTTACGTAATACTATCTTATAATGGACTTTAATTCCCTAATTATATTAATAATAATAATTTTTGTGTATTATATTTTGCCGATTTGCTAGTACTTTTCGATTTCAAATCTCTACCGACTAGTGCTTTTTTTTCGGAGGGTAAATTTTTGTTGATTTGCTAGCACTTTTCGATTTGGGATCTCTGCCGACTAGTACTATTTTTTGACGAGTTCGACTACAATTGAAGTGTTCACCGCGAAGGGTTCATTTCAAAGAACTAGCAGTTCCTGAAGCGTTCACAAAACTTTGAAGTTTTTCCCAACGCTAAAAAAAATCAACACTAGGAAAGCATGGGGTCTATACAAAACAGAAAAAATCGACAAGTGGTCTACGGGACAAAAAAGTTTGGGAACCTCTGATCTATTCAAACAAGTGAGAAAGTGCCGCTTTTAAATGGAATTTAAAGAATGTTGAATTTCAAAATGAATCATTTGATAGGTTCTTACCTTCGTGTCTTTCATCCAGTTCCTACTTGTCCAGCCATTTTCGCTATTCGATTTTCTCACTCAACAACACTGCGTTCGAAAACAATGGACAGTCAAGAAACAGAAGACGGTCTCCGTGGTCGGGTGGTAAGACGCTCGACTACGAATCCAAAGGTCGCGGGTTCAAACCCGGCGTGCGCCAATAACTTTTATTTATTAATAATAAAATAAAACTTTGTTTTAAAACTACAGAATTTTTTATGATGAAGGCCAACCGGTTTCGCTTGGATCAAGCTTCGTCAGGGCACATATAATAACTAAAGAAAAAATACAGAGTTAACAGGTATATATATAGGTGCAAAAATTAATGATAGAGTGAGACAGTATATAATACAAAGAAGGAAGAGAGAGAGCATATATTAGAGGGAGGCAACAATTGAAAGTGCTTAATATACTTTTATTTAATTGATATGTGTCATAACACATTTGATTAATATAAAAATAATATAAAGTATATTTGCGGCACGTTCCAGAGTGGTAGATAGTCTAAGTATCGCCCTGGTGAAAGACCACCATTCAGAATCGAAACGTTGCTTGAAATGGCTTTAGCCGTGCTTGGTGATTAGATCTGAATAGCCAGGTACTTCCCAACCTTCCTCTTCCCAATATCATTCCCCTCCCCACTACCTTCAGCCTCACAACATACTCTATTTGGAGATGCCACAGTCTTACTGGCTCTAGACGGTTGGGAGCAGTTGAGACTCTTGTGCATAACGATTCCAGTTTAAAATTGCCGAGGTAAAAAATATTAATTCATTTTTTTATATATTTTGTCCTGGCGAAAGACCACCATTCAGAATCGAAACGTTGCTTGAAATGGCTCTAGATGTGTTGATTGATTATACAGGTACTTCTCAATCTTCCTCTTCCCCATCTCCTTCCCCTCCCCACTCTCTTCAGCCTCACAACAAACCCCGGCTGAGGAAGATTGCGTTAAAAATGTTTGCAAGAGGTTTAGTTAATATTATTTCAATGAATGTCCATTTTTCAGTCATTTTGAAGCATTCAAGGTTGTCTTTGAAGCATAATGTTTACAAATTGATGTGAGTAATGTAAACTTGGCTTTAGTCAATATTATTTAATTTCATTCTTGTTTTATCATCAACCATTTTGTTGATTATTATCTGTTGCGACGTTTCTTATAAACAATGTTTATCTTGAAAAGAAATATATCGTCACCGGAAAAGCAAAAGGGCTGAAGAGCCATCTTTCGAAGTTTACACTAGAGCACTTTAAAGTTTTCAGTACCTGGTGGAATATTGAAAAATAATGTTAGCAAAAAACTAACTAACTAACCATCACACCGTTTCTAGGCAGGGGTGGACAGAGAGGACGGATCACCTCATAACTGTGTCTTGGCACACACTCCTTGCTTCATTCACATTCATACATCGTCTCATACAAACTTTTCTGTTATTCTGAATTTTTAGATGGCTCGACTTAAGTATTTGATTCACTTGATAGTGTCACTTCCCCGACTTCTTCTTCCATCCACTTTTGCATCATATATTCTTTTTACACTCCTTTCTTCGTCCATCCGCTCCACAATTCCAAAACATCTATGCGTCCCTTTCTTGATTCTATTTATTACGCTTACATCGCAGTCTTGCATTCTTTCCGTATATCCACATTTTTAACACGGTCATGCGTGGGTTTATCGCACACGCGTCTCAGGGATCTCATTTCTACAGCATTCAGTCTACCTCCATGTCTTCCTCGGGCGTCCTCAACTTCTTCTTCCATTCACTTTCGCATCATATATTCTTTTCACACTCCTTCCTTCGTTTATTCGCTCTACATGCCCAAACCATCTAAGCGTTCCTTTCTTGGTCCTAGTCATTACGCTCACATCGGCCTTGCATTCTTTCCGGATATCCATATTTTTAATATGGTCATACATGGTTTTACGCACATACGTCTCAAAGATCTCATTTCCACAGCATTCAGTCTACTTTCATCTTTAATTTGTTTTTAAAATATTATTGTTCTTGTAATTGCAGGAAGATGGACACGGGAGGGATGCGGGGGGAGGCGGGGGCATGGACCACTCTGGACACATGGTAGGGGGACACTCCATGTCTATGACGGTAAGTCCACAACATCGTCACCTCTATGGTGAATTGTGCGCCACTTTTATGGTGTGTCATAAATTCAAATATGTGTCCGCTTTCATCAAACAATGTGAACGACCTCGAAGTTGAAATTTGGCTTCAACGCGTAATCTCAGTGTCACCAACACGGCTGAGCCTAATTTCCACTCAGTGATACACTTATTTAACGACGAAATGTGTGTCTCATCTTTGGTGTATTATAAATTATTTGGCCGCTCTCATCAATCAATCTGAGCGGCTGCTAAGTTAAAATTTGGCTTAAACGCGTAATCTCAGTGTCACCAACACGGCTGAGCTTAATTTCCACTCAGTGATACACTTATTTAATGACGAAATGTGTCTCATCTTTGGTGCATTATAAATTATTTGGCCGCTCTCATCAATCAATCTGAGCGACTGCTAAGTTAAAATTTGGCTTAAACGCGTAATCTCAGTGTCACCAACACGGCTGAGCTTAATTTTCGCTCAGTGATACACTTATTTAATGACTAATTGTGTCTCCTCTTTGGTGCATTATAAATTATTTGGCCGCTCTCATTAATCAATCTGAGCGGCTGCTAAGTTAAAATTTGGCTTAAACGCGTAATATCAGTGTCACCAACACGGCTGAGCCTAATTTCCACTCAGTGATACACTTATTTAATGACGAAATGTGTGTCTCATCTTTGGTCCATTATAAATTATTTGGCCGCTCTCATCAATCAATCTGAGCGACTGCTAAGTTAAAATTTGGCTTAAACGCGTAATCTCAGTGTCACCAACACGGCTGAGCTTAATTTTCGCTCAGTGATACACTTATTTAATGACGAATTGTCTGTCCCTTCTTTGGTGCATCATAAATTCAAACAGGTACATTTGGCCGCTCTCATCAATCAATCTGAGCGGCTGCTAAGTTAAAATTTGGCTTGAACGCGTAATATCAGTGTCACCAACACGGCCGAGCTTAATTTTCGCTCAGAGATACACTTATTTAATGACGAATTGTCTGTCCCTTCTTTGGTGCATCATAAATTCAAACAGGTACATTTGGCCGCTCTCATCAATCAATCTGAGCGGCTGCTAAGTTAAAATTTGGCTTAAACGCGTAATATCAGTGTCGCCAATACGGCCGAGCTTAATTTTCGCTCAGAGATACACTTATTTAATGACGAATTGTGTGTCCCTTCTTTGGTGCATCATACATTCAAACAGGTACATTTGGCCGCTCTCATCAATCAATCTGAGCAACTGCTAAGTTAAAATTTGGCTTAAAGGCGTAATCTCAGTGTCACCAACACGGCTGAGCTTAATTTTCGCTCAGTGATACACTTATTTAATGACGAATTGTCTGTCCCTTCTTTGGTGCATCATAAATTCAAACAGGTACATTTGGCCGCTCTCATCAATCAATCTGAGCGGCTGCTAAGTTAAAATTTGGCTTAAACGCGTAATATCAGTGTCGCCAATACGGCTGAGCTTAATTTTCGCTCAGTGATACACTTATTTAATGACGATTTGTCTGTCCCTTCTTTGGTGCATCATAAATTCAAACAGGTACATTTGGCCGCTCTCATCAATCAATCTGAGCGACTGCTAAGTTAAAATTTGGCTTAAACGTGTAATCTTAGTGTCTCCGACATGGCTGAGCTTAATTTTCGCTCAGTGATACACTTATTTAATGACGAATTGTCTGTCCCTTCTTTGGTGCATCATAAATTCAAACAGGTACATTTGGCCGCTCTCATCAATCAATCTGAGCGGCTGCTAAGTTAAAATTTGGCTTTAACGCGTAATCTTAGTGTCTCTGACATGGCTGAGCTTAATTTTCGCTCAGTGATACACTTTTTTGATGAAGAATTGTCTTCCTCTTCTTTAAAAAAAAAAATTCGAACAGTTACATTTGTCCACTCTCGTCAACTAATCTGAGATACTGCTTAGTTATAATTAAGCTTAATTGAACAATCTCAGTTTAGCCAACATGTTTGAGCGTATTTTTTTCTCAGCGGTACACATATAGTTCAGCGATATGTCAAACCTTTGCTGAGCATTTAACTGTCAAAGTGACCTTTGTAGCGTAGTTTTCCAAAACAGCAGAGTTAAAATTCACAACGGACCGCCATACAACTCTATCTTGGCACACAATCCTTGCTTCATTCACATTCATACACCGTCTCATACATACTCTTCTGTCATTTTGAATCATGATATGGCCCGCTTCAAGTATTTGATTCACTTGATCGTGCCACGTTGTCTTCCTCGGGCGTCCCCGACTTTTTCTTCCATTCACTTTTGCTTCATATATTCTTCTCACCCTCATTTATTCGTTCATCCGCTTTACATTGCCCAAACCACCTAAGCGTGTCTTTCTTAATCCTGTTCATTACGCTTTCATCAACCGTGCATTCTTTCCGGATAGGTTAAATTTTGACTCAATTCGAGGTTAGCTAAGTTTTGATTGATGAAAGCGGTTAACAATGACCACTGTCCAATTGTTATTACTGAAAACATTAAACAGATGGCAGTAGTGTGTCATTATTAAATATTTTCATTGCCGTAAGTTCAGATGCAAGCAATCACTGTTCACATAACTTTTTCAATGTTATTGATTCACTGTTTTGTTGGATTGAACAACTTCTATGTTATTTTTTTGAATATGGTGAATTACTCGTAGAAGCAAATTTTGTCTCTGTCAATCTTAGTGTAGGTGTGCAACCGAAATTCGAGGCTTTATTGTAAAAAACTGGTCATTCATTTATGATTCAAAGAATTGTCCATCGCTGGCCACTACTCTCTACTTTCTCCCATCTTTCGGGCAGCGCACGAATCCCGCGATGAAAAACCTTGTCATCTTTTGAAGCGATCCACGAATCGATCCAATTTTTTACTTCTTCACGATATCAGAAGTGCTGGAGCAAGTGATAGTCAGAGGGAGCAACGTCTGGACAATACGGCGGGTGAGTTAGGACTTCCCGTTTCAACGGTTCCAAGCATGTCTTGACCACTCTCGCAACGTGGGGTCGAGCATTGTCATATGGCGAGAATTCGGCTTGCCAACTGACATTTTCAATCGAGAATAACTTTATGATGCAGACACAAATGGACTAATGTTTCTATGGGGTTATGTTGACAAATGCCTAAGTGTATTGCATAACGTCTACGATCTATTTATTTCTAGCACTACTGACCGCTAAAGCCATCTATAGTAAAACGGCGGAAGCAAAGTTGTGCACCTAATAATTGGATATGAATATCTAAGACAGACAGATATTTTTGATAGTATCTCCTCGATACCTGAAAAAAACTTCTTAACGGGCAATTTGTATAGTAGATTCTTCCATCTTAATGGGTATGCATTCGTTTGAACATCATTTTGGGATGCTGCGTTTATTCTACCACTATTCAAATGGAAAGAACTTTGAAAAACGTCTTTGATACCTTCTCACCGGCGTCCAGCCGGAAGACATTCCAAACCCGTGCCCAACGTTTGTAAACGGTTGTCATCATCCTCATCTTGCCGGCTTACGCGCTTACTTCCTCTTACTAAATGTGTCTTTTGAAGACCCAGACCAAAAAACTCATCAAAATTCACTGCTCATCATACCAATTATTACTGCAATTATTTATAATATACTAGCGAGTACCCGGCATGCCTTGCAATGCCACTCAAAGAAATAAAGTGTTTGTGTTTTAATTCTGTGTATTGAAGTGCATTTGAATAGACCATTTTTTTTCAATCAGAAGGTTTTCTGATTCGTGAGCAGGCCACATACAACTGTCCATGTGAGAAGCACGCGTTTTCCAAATATAGTCCACACACTTGTAGCGATTGTCGCTGTGCTTTGTTGATGGTCATTGCGAATGTGAGTCGCACTGGAAACTGCAGACGTTTGAATGCTACTCGTGTTTTCCATTTTGAAAATATTTATTTATTTACGTCCGTTATAGACTTTTACATACATATTTTAACAAATTTATTTAAAAAAAAACAATAACCTCATTAGTGCAAAAAATTGTATAAAAAAAGAGCATTGAAAATCGCAAGTACGCCCCACTGTTGAATTTGGTAGCCACCTCTGGTCTGGAGCCCCTAAATACCTGACAAAAACCCTTGACTCTGTGCAGAAACGGGCGGTCCGTTTGATAGATTCTCCTATCTTAACAAACGGATTGCAAACTTTGGAGCACAGACGTCAGGTGGGAATGCTGTCCTTGTTCTACAGGTATTTCAATGGAAGATGCTCCGAGGAACTTGCGTCATTGATCCCTTCGGCACCGGTGCATAGTCGGGAAACTCGCCAAACGCGCGCCCAACATTTGTACACGGTTGACATTCAATACATGAGAACGGGTCGCTTTTACGACTCGTTCTTATGTTCAACAGCTCGGCTATGGAACGATTTGCCGGCCTCTGTTTTTCCTCCCTCCTTCAACATGGGCCTCTTCAAGACCCAAGTTCACTCCTTCCTTTCCTCAAAAAAACCCTCCACACAGCATCCCCAAAGATGACATAGGCCCTGAGGGAAATTGTTTTCCTCAAGGCCTCCTGTGTGGAGTTATTGTAAAAAAAAATTGAATAGCTGATACAAAAATAACTAATAATATTTAATAAATAACATGTTCAAAAATATTGTAAAAGAAAAGAAAAAATAAAATTAAATAACAGGTCCAACTATTAGTTTAGCTCTGCCAGATGACAACAACTGTACTAAATCAAACTTATAGTTTGATATTGACGTGTTCAATATATCAGCGACATCGGAGTATGTGTTTCCCAGCTGTTGCATTCGTCGCATAGGCGTGTTGAATTGCGAGGTTGAAGCAGAATTGCTACAATAGTACGGTAGGTGCTGCCTTGTAACCGTCTTGCTAGGAACATGAAATGAAATCAAGTTGAATAGTTCAGGGCTGTCAATCATTAAATTTATAATTTTGTATAAGCAAATCTAGTCGGTAATTATTCTCCGTTCAGACAGTCTCGATAAATTAAGATGACAAAGAAGATAATCGTAATTGATAGATTCCCTTAATATGTCCATTCTGAAGTTAATAAATTTTGAGAATTTATTTTGAACTCTTTCTATCTATTGTAAGGGAATGAACAGCACAACTCATTCTACTCAAACAAACCTTCGTCTGTGGAATATGTAATATGTGGCTAACAAGGGTGGTATATTGTCTTATTTTTATTATTGCAGTTCCACGGAGGCTACAGTGAGACAATTCTGTTTGAATGGTGGAACTTCAACTCAGCCGGGGGCCTTTTTGGTTCCATCGTGGTCATCTTCATCATGGCTGTGCTCTACGAAGGGTGAGGCGTTTTTATTATTTTTGTGTGTGTGTCTTTGTGTGGACAGCGTGACGATGGGAGGAATGATCAGCTATGACATTTAACCTCTGGTGTGCCGCAGGTGCCAATAGGCACCGGACATTCATCATTATTTTTGCACGAGTTTTTCTTCTTCAAAACCTGTTGTCCGCATATGAACCGTAATCACTTGTCAATAAAATAATCAATCCATAGAGATATTTTGCATTGCGTTAAGTTTTCTACAAGTTGAATAGTAAATGTTTGAACTTTGCTTACGTCAGTACGGTTGAAAAAAAAAAGATTTTCAAAGTGACATAACTGTTCGTAATAACACGAAAACCTCGTGCAATTTTATTTTTGTTTGGAAGGAATGTATTCAGACACACGAAAATGCAATAAAGCAACCAAAAAATCTTTACATTTCTTAATCAAACTTTTTTGTAGTGATAATAAAGATAGCTATTCCAGGGAAACCACATATCGTCGTTGGAAAGGCAAAAGGGCTTAAGCGACACTGGTCAGAAAGCAGTTTTATTTTTCTACATCGAAAGCTCTGACTCTCGTTTGATTCTGAAGACTTCTGTGGCCTTTCAGCCATCTAAAACATATTTACCTTTTGGGAGTAGGCTTGACTCAAGCGAAACAAGTTTGGGATGCAACAACGAAGGACTTAACTTGCAGAAAATTGAACTTGCGAAGCCTTGGTGTAAACTCGATGCTTCGGACCACTCGCCTACAAGTCGTTTTTTTTTCAATTATGAAGTTCTTTATCAATGATGCATGTTATATTTGCAGACTAAAATACTACCGAGAACACCTGTTCTGGCGCACGTACAACAACCTGCAGTACCGCTCCGTACAGCCTCCCGAAGAGAAGGCCACTCCCGCAGATCAGGCTCGTGTCGTGCAGTGAGTACCACAACCTCTCTATATATACTAGTGCCACTGGCAGTAAGCGAGCACACTCTAGCAGAAAACTTTTAAACAGTAGCGGTCCAAGATAAGAGCCCTGTAGCGTTCCATTCTCTAGTGTGTAATAACAAATACACTTCTGTCTGAGGGTATGGAAGTACACCCCACCTCTCTATATACACTTATTTCAATGGCCACACACGGGCCAAACAGAAAATTCTGAACAAGAGTGGTCCAAGATAGGAGCCTTGTGGCATTCCATCATCTAATCTATAATAAAAAAATAAAACTCTGTCTGAGGGTATGGAAGTAAACTCCACCTCTCTATATACGCTTATTCCAATAGCCGCACGCTGGCTAAACAGAAAACTCTGATTAGGAGTGGTCCAAGATAAGAGCCCTGTGGCGTTCCATTTTCTAGTCTATAAGAAAAAATACACCTCTGTAAGGTATGGAAGTACACCCAACCTCTCTATATACACTTAATTCAATGGCCACACTCTGGCCAAACAGAAAACTCTAAATAAGAGTGGTACAAGATAGCAGCCCTGTGGCACTGCATTCTCTAATCTAAAAGAACAAATAAACCTCTGTATGAGGGAGTCTGGAGGTATACCCCACCTCTCTATAATACACATATCCTAATAGTCACACGCTGGCCAAACAGAAAACTCTGAACAGGAGTGGTACAAGATAAGAGCCCTGTGGCGTTCCATTCTCTTATCTGAAAGTACAAAAGAAAGTCTTGTATATTAACGACGCCTCTACCCAACTCTGTTCTGTTGAACATGGAGTTGTCATGCTGCACCTCCCGCAAATGACGAGAATTTGGCTCGTAAACTGTCATTTTCAATCTAAAATGACTTTATGATGCAGACACAAATGGACTAATGTTTATATGGGGTTATATTGACAGATGCCTAGGTTTATTTCATGATGTCATAATATATTTATTTCGATCACTACTTACCGCTAAAGCCATCTATAGGAAAACGGCGGAAGCAAATCTGTACACCTAATATTTTTTAGCAATAGCAGGACATTTTTTCTGAAACCGTACAAATTATTGACAAAAATGTTTACATCAGCACACTCTATCTTATTTTACACTTGACACATTTGAGACAGAGGGCTAAAATAGGCAATATTATTCCTGAATGTGCTCGGGTGGAATGTGCTATGGCGTCTTAAACAATAAAAATTAGGTAAGTTTTAGCGTTGGGAAAAATGCTTCCCGAATTGTTAGTTTTTTAAAATGAACCTTCGAAGTGAACACTTCAATTGAAGTCGAACTCGCAAAAAAAGAGATTTGAATTTTTCCGCTCATTTGTTCAATTCTTTTTGGAACCGGTTCCTCGCCGAAAAAGCACGTACTAGTCGGTAGAGATTTGAAAACGGAAAGAACTTGAACTGGTTCCTCGCCGTACTAGTCGGTAGCACTTTGAAACTGGAACCGGTTCCTCACCGAAAAAGCACATGCTAGTCGGTAGAGTTTAGAAAGTGAAAAGAACTGGAACCGGTTCCTTGCCAAAATTAACGTTCACCTTCGCAACTGTACTGCTGCAAATTGAAATAGTTCTTTCGATGAAATTAATGAACGCTAAACTGAACTACCGACTGCAATTGAAGTATTTGTTCAATGAATGAAGTAGGAACTGTTGTAGTTCTTTCAAAGTGGTCACAACGCTAGTAAATTTATTTTAATACTGCTAAGACATACTGCAGTATCGAGTTGACTGTTAATTATTTTATGTAAGCATTTTAACCGTTTGTGTGCTGGACCTTTTTTCATATTATGTACTAAAATTGCGTGTTAAAAAACAGGAAAAAAATAAATAAATTGGGATGCTAAATAAAAAATCATAACTTGGTCAAATATTGAGATATTTTATTAATTATTTTTTTATTTGTTTAGGAAACTTAGCATTATGATACAAAAATATACAAAGCACAAAAAAAAAACAAGACCAGGAAAAAAATGTTGATAAAATTCGATTCGCATCCTTCGTCTTCGATTAGTGGAAACCATAATTACGCTGCTAGAGTCACTTCCCGACCCACATTCGTTGAAATCTTCACACTCACTATTGGAATCTATCGAATTATAGCTCGACATTTTAGGGCTGCTAAATTATTACAATCCTACGTATTCTCGCTGAACGTATTTTTTCTGTGAAACGACGGCTCGCAATTCACTGTTTTTGTAATTTAAAAAAGCGTTTTTTTTTTTTACTCAACGCACACCGCACGCACTACCTCGCACCTCGAACTCTCAACGCGCACTAAAGAAGCGAAAAGCAACACACCGCGGACGCAGCGCACCAACCGAATACCAGAGATATACTGCGCGTCATATCGCCGACATGTCGACAACACGCAATTTATGATAGATATTCGTCCGTCGAAATATCGACGATACGCATTTGAACGGTTAAAGGCTGATTCACCCTAACGTCCGGGTTCGCTCAGTGCCGATATTGTTCCGCAAGAGAGCTTATTGATATGGTATGAATATCGATCAAGGAGTATGTGCCAAGACAAAGTTGTATGGCAGTAAATCCTGCCCACCCTTGTGATATTTAACTACTTAGTTAGTTAAATAATTATTTTGAATTGTAAAAATACTAACATCGCAGATTTTTTTTAATTGAAAACCATTTTTTTATCACTAAATAATATTACTATTAATTATTAATTATTAAAAATATTATTTAGTGATAAAAAAATGGTTTAAAAAAAAAAAATCTGCGTTGTAAGTATTTTTACACTTCAAAATAATTATTTAACTAAATAAGTAATTAAATATCACAAGGGTAGGCAGAAGGATATACTGCCATACAACTTTGTCTTGGCACATACTCCTTGATTGATATTCATACCATATCAATAAGCTCTCTTGATGAACAATATCGTCACTGAGCCGATCCGGACGTTGGTGTGAATCAGCCTTAAATCAGTTATTTGCCTTCTTTGGAGTGAATTAATGTTGAAGTATTTAAGGATGTGCGTAGAAGCTACGATTTTTGATAACGTTTGATCGGGTAATATATTACTTTGAATGATTCGACAGGTCTTCCAAAATGTTTAGAGAAATGCCTTGCGAATGTAGCTCTAATGCCTTTTCTGTATTTTCGCAGCATGGTGGGAGAGGTTTTCCGTAAACAACCGTGAGTCTTTGCAATCAGATAATTACTGCATGTTTCTCCATATACGCACTGCACTTTTATTATTGCTGTTTTCCTCTAGAACCCCGCTGTAGATATCCCAACACTGGCCAATTAATTATTACACTAACAATTTAAATTTATAATTTTATAAAAACTTATTGGAATAAAATATACTACGCTGTTCAAAAGAAAAGGTGAGTTTTGAATTTTTGCGGGCTGTGTACATTCGATTATCGATTTTTTGTTGTTGTTGTTATGTTGGTACACATATGTTTATCATATGTTAGCATTATCAGCCATTTTGGATTAGTGGTTTGTTTTTGACAACTGGAAAGGTTAGTCACGTTTTTGTGTGTTCTTCGATTTTTTACTTTTGAAAAAAATGGATCAAAGAATAAAATCCATGATTTGTTTTTCCACAACTCCAGGACGCTCATCGTCGTTAACATCTTCTCGGCCTTCTGTAAAGCGCTTGCACCACTTATAAACACGTTTTTGAGACAAAGTAGACTGGCCGAATGCCACAGTCAACATTTTTAGTGCGTTGGAGCACTTTATTCCATTTTTAACGCAAAATTTAATACATATTCTTTTGATCCATTTTTTTACAAAAGTAAAAAAATCGAAGAACACACAAAAATGTGACTAACCTTTCCAGTTGTCAAAAACAAACCACTAATCCGAAATGGTTGATAATGCTAACATATGATAAACATATGTGTACCAACATAACAACAACAAAAAAATCGATAATCGAATGTAAACAGCCCGCGAAAATTCAAAATTCACCTTTTCTTTTGAACAGGCCATGTATGTATTTGCTGAAAAGGAAAAAGGGCTTAAGCGACACTTTGGTCAAAAATGAGTTAAATATGCAGTTTTAATCAGTTCTTTTCTCTGCATCGAATGCTCTGACTCTCGTTTGATTCTGAAGACTTTTGTGGCCCTTCAGCCATCTAAAATATATTTACCATTTGGGAGAAGGCTCGACTCAAGCGACAAAAGTTTGGGACGTTTTTTAGCTTTTTGTCTAAAGGTAACTCAGTGAAAGCATTGACTTACCGTTTTTATTTATTTTTTTATAAGGAAAGCCGCACAAGAGTCGCAACTGCTCTCAACTGTCTAGAGCCAGTGAAACTATAGCATCCTTGATTAGTGTATGTACGTAGTGGGCAGGGAAGGAGAGATAGGAAAGAGGAAGGTTGGTTTACCTGGGTATTAAGACTTTTGTGGCCCTTCAGTCATCTTAAATATATTTACAATTTGGGAGAAGGCTCGACTCAAGCGACACAGGTTTGGGACTTTTTAAAAAACCTTTCTGTAGCTTCAGGTAACTCAGTGAGAGTAATTTCAAGCAAAATCCAACCAGACACTGAAAACTAATGAATTTCATTGTAAAAAAATAACCTTTGAAGTGCTCTGGTGTAAACTTTCCAAAATTGCGCTTCAACCCTTCAGCCTTTCCGGCAACGATATGTAAAATGCTATGTATAAATAAATTAACAATGCGTTGCATCTTTCGCAGACCCTCCATGTGCAGCCGAACGCACGGGTGGCAGACGTGCCTCCACGCCGTGCAAGTCAGCGTGTCGTACCTGCTCATGCTCGTGTTCATGACCTACAACACGTGGCTGTGCCTGGCCGTGGTGGCGGGCGCCGCCTGCGGCAACTTCCTGTTTGGCTGGAAGAAGTCGGTCATCGTGGACGTCACCGAGCACTGCCACTGACCGGGCCGGTCAGCGTCCGACGCCGAGCTCGCCACCACCCCCATGACCGAGGTGTCGGGCGTGCTCGACAACCTGTGAACGCCTCGCACCTAATTGGCCAGTTACCGACAACGTGTAGACCACCTCAACGAGCGAACGTTTTGAACCGGTTACTGTCAATTTAACAACGCATCGCTTTTTGATAGCCACATTTACCGATAGTGCATTAATTTGTTACAGCTAAACGGCCGCAGTAACTTGCGCCTGATTGGCCATAGTTACTGACAACATGTGAACGCCTTACATTTAAATGGCCACAGTTACTGGAAACATGTGAGCGCCTTATACACAAATGGCCACAGCAACTGACAACATGTGAACGCCTCACATTTAAATGGCCACAGTTACTGGAAACATGTGAGCGCCTTATACATAAATTGCCACAGTAACTGACAACATGTGAATGCCTTGCACCTAAATGTCCACAGCTACATGGGAACGCCTTACACTTGAATGGCCACAGTAACTGACAACATGTGAACGCCCTACACCTAAATGGTCACAGTAACTGGAAACATGTGAGCCCTTATACCTAAACGGCCACAGTAACTGACAACATGTGAGAGCCTTGCAGCTAAATGGCCAAAGTAACTAAAAAGTCGTAAATGCGATACACCTAAATGATATATAAACGCATGTAACCTAATTGGCTGCGGTAAATGTGAATTAACGTTAATTTGTTGCCACCAAATGGCCACGGTAACAGTAACCGACAATATGTGAATGCGTTGCCCCCCAAACGGCCACAGTAACCGAAAACCTGCGAAAGCGTCGCGCAGTAACTGACTGTGTGTGAGTGCGCCGTGTTGACGAGGCACGATTGGAACGCAATGTGACAGTGTCCAGTGCGTTTGATGGCGCGCGGCGAGCGTATCTGACCGCATGTGAACACGATCTGATTTGTTTGTGACAGCATGTGAACCCGACACTGTATTCTGTTTTATTTAGCTCAATTGTTATTCAATTTGGCTGTAGGATAATTGACCGATTCGGTGTAAATAGGGTCGCTTATTTTTGGTGCGTTTACATTGAATACGTTTCAATTTGCGCTTGGGACACTTCAAAGGGACATTAATTATATATAATATATGCTTATCTTCCCTTGACTGCCCTCCAAACTAGCATCTAAATTCCAAGATCAAACCTATCTGAGTTAAAATTATTAGTTGTACAAATTTGCATCCACCATTTTCCTAAAGATGGCTTTAAAGGTAATAGTGGTCGAAATAAATATATCATAGACGTGATGCAATAAACTTATGCATCTGTCAACATAACCCCATATATATATTAGTCGATTTGTGTCTGCATCGTAAAGTTATTCTCAATTGAAAATGTCACGAGCCGAATTATCGTAATTTGTGGGAGGTTGACAATGCTCGACCCCATGTTGCGAGAGTGGTCAAGACATACTTAGAAGCGTTGAAACGGGAAGTCCTACCCCACCCTCTGTATTCTCTAGACGTTGCTCCCTCTGGCTATCACTCGTTTCGATTAATGGCACACGACCTGGCTGACCAGCACTTCCGGTCTCGTGAAGAAGTAAAAAAATCGGATCGCTTCAAAACATGACCAGGTTTTTCAACGCGAGATTCGTACGCTGCCCGAAAGATGGGATAGAGCAGAAAGTAGTGGCCAGCGATGGACAATACTTTGAATCATAAATGTAAGACAAGGTTTTCACAATAAAGTCTCGAGTTTCGGATAAAAACGGCGGAAGCAAAGTTGTACACCTTATTGTGTGCAATACTTTAGTAAGAATTTGGTTGCTAGCATGGAGGGCTGTTATTAAAGTGATTGGAAAATGTTTTTTTCTGTATTCACCCTCGGAGCAACCCTACTAAAAAATTCCTATCATCAAATTCCTATCGCATATGTTAATTTTAATACACGGTGTCCTTAAACTTGTGGTACAAGTGGAGAACTGGTTAATCTACATCACGTTTGAAGTCGCTTGGGCGGAATAATTTTTTTTGATTTGAGCTTTCGTTTTCGAGTAAATCGAGTTTGAAGTTGAAAGCGTCGACCCGCCTTTGTAGAATTGTTTTCAAACACCATGTATATTTAATACAAGATATCGACTCTCTGTCAAAGGCCACATTGCTTCCCCCGGTTCAGTGACCTTGACCACTTCCCCACCTGTGTAAAATATTTTTTAGATTGCCAACGATATAGAATATGTATATTTTTTCGTTTCATTTTAAATTTTAAATGTTGCAAGTAAGATGAAACATGAAATTCAAACAGATCAAATTCGTTATATGATAATATTCATTTGCGGCGCAACTGGCAACTTTGGCGCCCGAGTTTAATGTTATTCTGAACAATCAATAGTTTATCTCTCAAATGTAATATATACATAATGTATTTTTCATACCAATTTATTGATTGGGAAAAAATTTCGATGCGTCTTTTTTACGACCATTTTGTATAAATTAGAATTTTTAACTTTTTCATTGTTTTTATTGACTTTATCAAATTTTGTATAAAATCAATGAACACGGTAACTTTGTTCGATCACCATTATTTTATAATGTTCTAGATAAGCTAGGAAATAAATAGATAATTATATTTGCAATTATAACCTTTTGGCTGCTTTAACCTCTAGTGTGCCGGAGGTGCCGATAGTCACCGGCCATTCATAATTACCTGTTCAGGAATTTTTATCCTTTAAAACCTGCCGTTCGCATATTTAAATGAACCGTAATCGCTTGTCAACAAAATAATCAATCCAAAGAGATAGTTTGCATTGCGTTAAGTTCGCTACAAGTCGAGTAATACATATTTGAAGTTTGCTTACGTCAGTGCGGTTAAAAAAAAAATATTTTCAAAGCGACATTACTGTTTGTATTTACAGAAAAACCTCGTGCAATTTTACTTTCACTAGGAAGGAAATGTATTCAGCCTCACGAAAATATAAAAAAACGCCAACAAAATCTACACCTTTCTTAATAAAACTTTTAAGTGCAAAAAACACTTATGACGTGTCTATCGCAGCGCCATTGCGTGTATTTGTACGCGCACCATCTGTTGAGTAGATTGTGAACTACCGCAAAACAGAGCGCTCTTGACGTGCACAGAATTGTAGACATTTCTTGCGAATACGATTTTATTTTTGACAAATTTCGGTAGAGGTCAGAGCATTGTGACTCACTTGAAAATACTCTGGCAAGCGGTGAATTTTTTTTGTGACAGAGGAGCGTTGTGTTATCGGCAACTGTTGTTACGATTGCATGCGAAAGGTTAAAGCACTTTTTTTTTTCTTATTTGCAAGATATGTTTTATTATTTAAAAAACAATTCATTAAATATAACGTACTATTAATGAAAGGAAATAAACTCATTTCAGATGGAATACCGTTATAAAATTTTAATTTCAAATTGAAACGGCATTAATGTTTGCTTGCTATGTTAATATAAGGAAAATGATGAATTAATTAAAATATTAGAAGGAAATTGAAACAAGAAGACAAAATGTTACATTTATAACGCGTTTAAGTGGATATCATCTACATGTTTAGATATTTAATTTTTAAGTTATTTTTCAACCTGATGAAGGAGCGCTTGTTCCGAAACTGGTCAGCTTTAAAAATAAAAATAAATTTGTTGAAACAAAGTTATATAATTTTATTTCTTAAAATTAGTAAATTAGTTAATCAAAACAAAGATTCATTAAATGAACAGAAAATACCCAGAAGTAAGATCTGTGCCAATTCGAAGGAAAACTAATGTTTCGCCAATTTACGTGAGACGTTTCGGCTCCTAGGCCTCATACAGGCCGATGAAATCTGTTTAAAAACACTGCACCATAAACTTGTCAGCCCGTAAATAGAATTCAACACAAATTGTCAACGACTGTCACAAATACGCGGTATCATCACCGAGCGCGACCAAAGCCATTTCAAGCAACGTTTTGATTATAAACGGTGACATTTCACCAGGGTGATACTGGCAGTAGTAGCTATATCAGTGAAAATAAAGTTTTGTAACTTGATGATTTTGTTGCTTGTCCTTTGACAATTTGATAAATTTTGATCCTTATTTTCGTAGAAAACAATCACTTTGTGGTTTGACATATTTAATGAAAATGAAATAATAATTTTGAATAAGACCACTGCAATATATCTCCGTAGTCGAGTGGTAAGACGCTCGACTACGAATCCAAAGGTCGCGGGTTCAAACCCGGCGTGCGCCAATAACTTTTATTTCATTAATATGTGTCATAACACATTTAATTCATATAAAAATAATAAAAAGCATATTTGCGGCACGTTCCAGAGTGGTAGATACTCCAAGTATCGCCCCGGTGAAAGACCACCATTCAGAATCGAAACGTAGCTTCAAATGGCTTCCGGCCGTGTTTGTTGACCAGATCTGAATAGCCAGGTACTTCCCGACCTTCCTCTTCCCCATCTCCTGACCCTCCCCAATACATTCAGCCTAACAACACACCCCGAATAGTGTACCACCATAGTTCCACTGGCTCCAGACGGTTGGGACTCTTTTACGGTATATAAAAATAAATATGTATGGTTTTTATTGACTGATAAATTATCTGGCATCATATATGAATCATTTAAAAGTTCAAATGCTCTTTCACGCTCTTTAACAAGAGGCTAAGTACAATACCCAATGTAAAGCGCCCTTGCAGTGATTTAATCACTAAACGGTGCTATATAAATCGATTATTTATTGTTACGCGTTTGCCGCATATCCGTATTTTAGGCATTTTTTTTTACAAAACACAAGTATTTGGATCATTCCTTCACAAAAGACTGTAGAAAATATTTATGTATTTGAAATAAAGTCTATTCGCGTCAATTTATTTAACGTTATCGTTGGTAACCGTGTTTGATTTTTAATTTAACCGTTTTAATGCTGAGATGAGAGAGAATGGAAGAAGAGGTTGGGGAGACAATATGGCACGATCGAGTGAATCAAATACTTGAGTCGGGCCATGTCGGAATAGCAGAAGAGTATGTATGAGACGATGTATGAATGTGAATGAAACAAGGAGTGTGTGCCAAGACAGTTGTATGGCGGTCCATCCTCTCTGCCTACCCCATGCACTTCTATCTGTTTATATCGTCATTGCAGGGAATCATGCCAACTTCAATTTCTTTTCAATTTTTGCACATATGTATTTATTTCAATATGTTTTAATTTTTTTTTTATTTGCACGTACATGGCCTGTTCAAAAGAAAAGGTGAATTTAGAATTTTCGATGGCTGTGTAAATTCGATTGTCGATATATTTTTTTGTTATTTTGGTACACATATGTTTATCATATGTTGGCATTATCAGCCATTTTGGATTAGTGGTTTGTTTTGGACAACTGGAAAGGTTAGTCACGTTTTTGTGTGTTCTTCGATTTTTTACTTTTGAAAAAAATGGATCAAAGAATAAAATCCATGATTTGTTTTTCCGCAACTCCAGGACGCTCATCGTCATTAACATCTTCTCGGCCTTCTGTAAGGCGCTTGTACCACTTATAAACACTTTTTTGAGACAAAGTAAACTCGCCGAATGCCACAGTCAACATTTTAAGTTCGTTGGAGCACTATTCCATTTTGAACGCAAAATTTAATACATATTCTTTGATCCATTTTTTTTTCAAAAGTAAAAAATCGAAGAACACACAAAGACGTGACTAACGTTTCCAGTTGTCAAAAACAAATCACTAATCCAAAACGGCTGATAATGCTAACATATGATAAACATATGTGTACCAAAATAACAAAAAAAAATCGAAAATCGAATTTACACAGCCCGCAAAAATTCTGAATTCACCTTTTCTTTTGAACAGGCCTCGTAATCATTACAGTTTCAGGCTTAGCAGAGGCCTGACTTTACTTAAACCGCCGAGATTGTGCATTCCGCCAAATTTTCACTTAGCGGTCGCTCAGTTTTATTGGTGATAGTGGCTGCATCTGCGACTGTTTGAATAATTTGTGACGCACCGTGTATGACGTAGATTTCCGGCTGCTAGTTAAAAAGTTAATTGCTTAGCAGAGGCTAATCCATGTAAACAGTTGGCCTAACTTTACGTGTACCACCGAAAATGTTCATTTCGCCAAATTTTCACTTAGCGGTCGCTCAGTTTTATTGGTGATAGTGGCTGCATCTGCGACTGTTTGACTAATTTGTGATGCCTCATCTTTGAAATGCATTTCAGGGTGTTAGTTCAATATTTTATTGCTTTGCAGAGGTTAGACCGTGTAAAAAAAATTGTCTGTTTTTAAGTGAAGTTAAGATTTTGCGTTTTGACAAAGTTTGACTTAGCGGTCGCTCAGTTTGATTGCCGAGGCTTGTCTAGCGACTCTCTACACAGCATCCTCAAATGTAACAGGGCCTAATGTGTGACGTTAATTAAAATAAAACTTTGATGTCGTCATTAATAAAACTTACGATTTTCTATAAGATTTATTTAAATAAATTGTATGACATTTATATCTTAATTTTCTGCTATTTTTTGCATTATTTTTACTAGGTTTATAAAATATAACACTGATGTATTATGTGTTTATGATTAGAGATCATGTTCCCATAGGTTTAAATAAATTATCCTAGACTAAAATACTTGTTTTCATTTTTTTATATTTGTGACATTGCACAACAGTTCCAACTCCAGGCAGAGCTAGTGGGACTAAAGCATTCCCAGATTGGATGACTTTTTGAAGCTGAAGGAAGTGCGGAGAGAAAGGAGATGGAAAAGAGAAAGATTCAATGGTACCTGGATATTCAGATCTGGTCATCATCACCGAGCGTGACCAAAGCCATTTCAAGCAACGTTTTGATTCTAAATGGTGACATTTCACCAGGGTGATACTGGGAGTAGTAGCTATATCAGTGAAAATAAAGTTTTGTAACTTGATGATTTTGTTGCTTTCCTTTGATAAATTTTGATACTTATTTTCGTATAAAGTAATCTCTTTGTGGTTTGACATTTTTAATGAAAATGAAATAATAATTTTGAATAAGACCACTGCAATATATTTCCATAGTCGAGTGGTAAGACGCTCGACTACGAATCTAAAGGTCGCGGGTTCAAACCCGGCGTGCCCCAATAATTTTATTTCATTAATATGTGTCATAACACATTTAATTCATATAAAAATAATAAAAAGCATATTTGCGGCGCGTTCCTGAGTGGTAGATACTCTAAGTATCGCCCTGGTGAAAGACCACCATTCAGAATTGAAACGTTGCTTGAAATGGCTTCAGCCGTGTTTGGTGACCAGATCTGAATAGCCAGGTACTTTCCCAACCTTTCTCTTCCCAATCTCCTTGCCCTCCCCAGTACCTTCAGCTTCACAACATACCCTATTTGGAGATGCCATAGTCTCACTGGCTCTAGACGGTTGAGAGCAGTTGAGACTCTTGTGCGGTATTCATATAAAAAAGGGTGGTAATCAGTTCTAGGGAAAAACATGTTTAAAAAATAACAAATCTAAGAAACATTTATTTTTAGATCGTTTCCCGATTTTAACAGGCAAGTTTGTTGTCGAAAAAGACAGTTTTTTGAATTATTGTAAATTATCGTTTCCCTGCAAAGTTATCAAAGTTCAAAGCAGCCCATATTGGGGATATCCATCGCATTCAAGCTATTTTCTCGTAACAATACTATGAATATTTATTGATTATACTAATAAGGTGATAAATAGGGCTTCCCTGTTGTGAATTTGGATAACATGTACACGATGCAGCATTAATTTGTTTTTAGTAGTAGTAATTATCTGCAAGCGACCCATTTCTCCATTCAACTGGACGAGTCAACTTTACCTGGTAATGTCGCAATTCTATTGGCTTATGTTCGTTTTGTTATGGACCAAGCTATGCCACTAAACTTGACACAACTAAACGGAATCAATTTTAAGTGTTTTCGAGATATTTTCATGGAAAAAGCGATCCCTTTATCAAAAGTGGCTATACGAATACACAAAAACATTATGTCGATATGTGATATGAATGGATGTATAAATACCGTAGCCTTAGTCTTAGCCACGCCAATGCAATCTTTGAAATTTTAAAATATTTACCACCCGTTATGAGGCTACTGTCATTTTAACCTAGCTTATTATTTTAATGAATATAATAAAAGTTTCTTCGTTTTCATTTATATGTGTTACTTGTCTAACGAAGCGAAGCTAGCAGTCCACAATGAGATCCCTGAGACGTTTGTGCGTAAAACCATGAATATTTTTATTGAAAAAATGTATATGAAAAAGTGGCTATACGAATGAGCGTAATGCGTAGGATCAAAAAGGGACGCTTAGATAGTTTGGGTACAGAGCGAATGAACGAAGAAAAGAATATATGATGCAAAAGTAAATGGAAGAAGAAGCCGAAGACGCCCAAGGAAGACATGGCACGATCAAGTAAATCAAATACTTAATTCGAGTGAAGAGTCATGTTAAAATCATCAAAAACAAGTCCAAAACTGACTTCACTGCCTTGGATAGATACTACTCTACCAACTCTACGGTACTGACTCTAACATATTCATAGGGGATTATCAAAAAGATGCTTTACTTTGAGTTTAATTTTATAAAGGGCTGTATAACAAACATAAATATATATAAAGATAATATTAATAATACATAACATAATTCGATTAATAAACTAAATAAATGTAAGATAATAATAAACATACAAATAAAAAAATTATAAACAATTTAACCGCCTCTTGGACAGGGTGTCACTCCTTGCGGAGGATTATTTTCGGTTTTTTATACTTGAAGTTGTCATTCTCGCTATATCTAGCGAGAGAATTTATGGTGGGGTTCTTATGTCCGGCAAGGCTGGCATAAATTTTTTCAGATTGAGTAAAAATTAACTCCTTTATCAGAGGAATGTTTGTGTCTTCGTGTAGAGTGGAAACCCTGATCCATCTGGGCGCACCCAACGCAAGTCGAATGGCTTTGTTTTTTGGGGTTCGTACTTTATTTAATATATGTGTGTGGGCTGCGTGTCCCCAAATGGGTGCAGCGTATGTGAAGCCCGGCCTTATGGTCGTCTTGTATATGAGTAGTTTATTGTCTGTTGATAATCGACTATTTATACCTAACATGGGGTAGAGTGCAGTACGTTGTTAGCTGATTTGTTCATATTTGGGTGTTATCGTGGTTTTATAAGCCATTCAAAACAAAATGTACCCGGGGTGTTTGCAATTCACTGCGTTATCCATCGACAACATGTAGTTGCGAAAAATCTTAGTGACAGTTGCATCAATCTCTCCAAAAATTCGTCTCTCAAATCGGCACAGATCTCACTTCTAGGGATTTTCTGTTCATCGAATGAAGCTTTGATTTGATTTACCAATTTTAAGAAATAAAAAGATATCTCTGTTTATTTAAAAACTTTATTTTTAATTTTTAAAGCTGACCAGTTTCGGAACAAGCGCTCCTTCATCGAGAATACGGCGGGTGGGACAGTGACATTACATATATAGACACGTTGTAGCGCTCTAAAAATGGCAAGCAAAAATCACGCTAGTTGGTGTGATCGGTGTTTAAGCCGATTTAGTACTAAACGGTCACGCGTCGCTTAAGGTCGTTTCAAGCAAGTATGGAACGCGGTCCGAACTTCGCATCTGTTTCGTTCATACACATATATTCTATGAATGTCTATCTTTGTCATACATGACCGATATTTGAATGACGAATTTACTGGTAACGTGTGTGTTTTGCTTGCCACATTTTGTGTTAATATTCTAAGGCTATAACGTGTCTATATATGTAACGCCATTGGGGTGGAGTAAAACTTTCCATTTCAACATTTCCAAGTATGTCCTGACCACTCTCGTAACATGGGGTCGAGCATTGTCACGCTGCACCTCCCGCAAATTACAAGAATTTGGCTCGTATACTGACATTTTCAATGGAGAATAACTTTACGATGCAGACACAAATGGACTAATGTTTCTATGGGGTTATGTTGACAGATGCCCAAGTTTATTGCATGACGTCAATAGTCTATTAAATCGACATTTCTAGACACGAGAACTTGTAGCATATAATAGGCAACACACCTTCAGATCGTTGTCTGTGTCAGATGTGTGGAAATCAATCAATCAATGTTTAAACGTTAAGGTTACAAGGGGTGCATTATCCGTAAAGGTGCTATTTTTTGCTTAAATTTCCAGTTAAAATTATTATGAATGTTTGCCGGCTGTTTTTTTTTTTTAGGTCAATCGAAAAAGTCAAAATTACAGGGTGGGTTTTTCCTTACGAAGAAGCTGGGGCTTCTTTGGTTTTCGTGGTTTTTTCTTCCTTCTGGGTTGGCGGGCTGTTTTTGCGGTTCTCCTCGACGAAGAAAATGTCGAGCACCTTGACCATGGGGTACTCCACGGATATGACCACGAAGATCGAGCAGAAGAAGGTCAGACCAATCACGCCGAATGCGTACAATGTCTGAAAAAAACGGTAGTTATTTAAACTGTGCGCAATTATATTTTTATAATTTTTCATATTTCATTTTTTACAATAACTCCACACAGGAGGCCTTGAGGGAAATAATTTCCCTCAGGGCCTATGTCATCTTTGGGGATGCTGTGGTGGAGGGTCTTTTTGAGGAAAGGAAGGTGTGAACTTGGGTCTTGAAGAGACCCATGTTGAAGGAGGAAGGAAACACAGAGGCCGGCAAATCGTTCCACAGCCGAGCTGTTGAACATAAGAACGAGTCGCAAAAGCGACCCGTTCTCATGTATTGAATGTCAACCGTGTACAAATGTTGGGCGCGCGTTTGGCGAGTTTCCCGACTATGCACCGTTGCCGAAGGGATCAATGACGCAAGTTCCTCGGAGCATCTTCCGTTGAAATACCTGTAGAACAAGGACAGCATTCCCACCTGACGTCTGTGCTCCAAAGTTTGCAATCCGTTTGTTAAGATAGAAGAATCTATTAAATGCCCGTTTCTGCACAGAGTCAAGGGTTTTTTTTAGGTATTTAGGGGCTCCAAATTCAACAGTGGGGCGTACTTTCGATTTGCACAGGGTCAGCAGTTGTGTACTATTGAAGTATCTACGGGCCCTGTACAACACACCTAACTTCTAAGAGGCTAACTTTACTCTGGCTTCGATGGAGCCCCGGTGCCTTAACTGGTCACTTAAGGTTACACCGAGCATTTCAATGGAAGGTTTGTTGGGAAGATTACTTCCGTTGAAGGAGACTAAATTGTCATTTGGATCCCTTTTAGTCGTATCAGACATGATTGGGTCTTTGAAACATTAAATTCGACGAGATTATTCTTACCCCAAGAAGAGATCCACTCGAGATCGTCTTTCAGTACTTGGTTGGATTTTGCTGGATTTCAAAGAGACAATTTGTTAGGTTCTTACCTTCTTGCTTTTCATCCAGTTCCTACCTTATCCAACCATTTCACTATATTCGAAAACACCGTGTTTGAAAACAAGAGACTAGCAAGAAAAATAAAGAGAGTTATGTGAAAAAACGTGTTCGTTCGTTAATGTCTCGTTTGGTCGTTCAATTTGTTGTTGTTCTTTAAATAATATTAAGTGAGTGTTTTTTGTTGTGGTGTTCGTCAATAATACAATTTGTAAGAATAATCAAGAACTTAAACATCAACTACATCGGTGAGTGAATTGGTTCCCTTACTTCCTTCACTCCATAATCTCTCCACATCCATAATTAGACACTTCCATCGATTAGAATGGGCTGATTATGTTGAGAGAATACCAGATGATAACTAACTAAACTAACTGACCATCACGCCGTTTCCCCGCAGGGGTAGGCAGAGAGGACAGACCGCCATATAACTCTGTATTGGCACACATTCTTTGCTTCGTTCACATTCATACATCGTCTCATACATACTCTTCTGTTATTCTGACTTTTCACATGATCCGATTCAAGTATTTGATTTACTTGATCGTGCCATGTCTTTCTCAGGCGTCCTCGACTTCTTCTTCAATTCATTTTCGCATCATACATTCTTTTCACACTCCTTTCTTCGTTCATCCGCTCTACATGCCCAAACCATCTAAGTGTCCCTTTATCTTTTACGTCTCAAAGATTTCATTTCCACAGCATTCAGTCTACTTTTCATCCTTCCTCTGCCAGTTTCATGCCTCACTGCCATACATCAGGGTTGGTGTAAGCACTCCATTGTGGACCGCTAGCCTCGCTTCTTTGGACAATTTCTTATTTGCGCCAACAGCGTTCAGTCCTCCATTAATAGAGTTTCCTGCATTCCCCCTTCTTTCAATATCCTTATCAGCCTTTCCGTCTCTCTACATACATAGTCTCTAACATACTTTCCAAATATACAAACTCCTCTACTTTCTCCAAGTATTCATCATTCACGACTATATTGCACGCTGTTCTCGTACTCTCTCTTTCAAACACCATGCTTTTGTACTTACATGCATCATCAACTCATTCTGCATATATACTTGATTCACTCTAGACACGAGAGGCTGCAGATCTTCCGTACTGTCAGAAATCAGCACCGCATATTATTTCTACAGCGTCCAGTCTACTTGGATCCTTCCTCTGCCAGTTCCATGCCTCACTGCCGTAAATCAGGGTTGATACAAGTACTCCATTTTGGACTACTTGTATTGCTTATTTATTATTATTGCGTCAACAGCGTCCAGTCCTCCGTTAATGAAGTTTTCCGCATTTACCCTTCTTTCAATATCCTCATCGACTAATATAAATATATTCTTACAACATTCGTAGTCTCCAGCTGCAATCCCTTCTCGCTGTTGCTAGTTAGCAGGTAAATGATGATTGGGTTTAGAAGATAAGCCGTGTAGGCCAGATTACTGAAAGGCAGCCATCCTCTGGCGGAAAACAGGGTATTGGCAGCTCCTACAATCAATCGAAAATTCCTGTTAAAATTTATGGGTACTTTATTTAAACACACTAACATTTAAAACATGTAGAAACAGGGATTAGCAATGACATAACAAACATATAAACACGTTATTTTCTGAGAATATTCACACAAAGTGTGACAAGTAACAAGCACACGTACGTTCCCAGTCAATTCAAACATCGGTCATGTGTGACAAAGATCGACCTCAAAACAATGACGTAACATAAATATAGGCACGTTGTAGCGCTCTCAAAGTGGCAAGCAATAATCACGCTAGTTGGTGGGATCGGTGTTTAAGGACGATTTAGTACTAAACGGTCACGCGTCGCTTGAGGTCGTTTCAAGCAAGTATGGAACGCGGTCCGAACTTCGGATCTGTTTCGTTCATACACACATATTCTATGAATGTCTATCTTTGTCATACATGACCGATATTTGAATGATGAATTTACTGGTAACGTGCGTGTTTTGCTTGCCACATTTTGTGTTAATATTCTAAGGCTATAACGTGTCTATATATGTAACGTCATTGCATCAAATTATATGTATGTATGGATGAAATAGATATAGGACCATAGTTCATTCTACATAAGAATAGGGAACGCCGTATAAAACGACCTACTGCCGTTAGGTTGTCCTTCTCATACTTACGTGTTGCCACGTTCACCACCTCACTCTCTCTAATGGTGCTTAAAATCTTAGGGAAACAGTGCAGATACTTATATTATTTAAAATAATTATAATTTGCGTATACCGACGAATGGAATGTTATTCCTTGTCCTTTACTAGTTTAGTGTAATGGTAACACTTTCTCATCACACACGAGGGCATTCTGGCACTTATTCATCTAATTCAGATATGTTAGGTGTACAGCTTTGCTTCCGCCGTTTTCCTATAGATGGCTTTAGCGGTAGCGGTTGAAATAAACATCATAAACTTAGGCATTTGTCAACACAACCCCATATTAGTCCATTTGTATCTGCATCATCAAGGTATTCTCCGTTGAAAATGTCAGTTTACGGGCCAAATTCTTATAATTTGCGGGAGGGAGGTTTTAATTTTGACATTGCTCGACCCCATGTTACGAAAGTGGTCAAGGCATACTTGGAAACGTTGAAACTGGAAGTCCTACCGCACTCGCTGTATTCTCCAGACATTGCTCCCTCTGACGATCTCCTTCCCCTCCCCACTACCTTCAGCCTCACAACATACCCAATTTGGGGATGCCATAGTCTCACTGGCTCTGGACGGTTGGGAGCAGTTGAGACTCTTGTGCGGTATTCATGTAAAAATAAAAAAAATCTCTAGTTTTGATTAATGGCACACTACCTGGCTGACCAACACTTCCGGTCTTGCAAAGAAGTAAAAAATCGGATCGCTTCAAAAGATGGCCAGTTTTTTCAACGCGGTATTCGCACGCTGCCCGAAAGATGGGATAAAGTAGAAAGTAGGTTCCAGCGATGAACAATAGTTTACACCTAATGTTAGTCAGATTATCTGTTTTATCACAGAGTTCAGGGTTATTCTAATGCCCACGTCTTCCTGACCAGAGTTGGCTACCAAACTATTAAACAGTGCATACCTATTCGAGTCATCCGCCCTTGAAATCGTTATGAATCTTTGACAGCTCTACAATGTGTCTACCAGGGGTGTTAGTTGAAGTTTGCCGGTTTTTTCAATAATGAAAACGCTCAATTCTCAAGGAAATCTCAATTTTTTTTATTCCAAGTATTGACCATCGGATTCTATACATTTTGCCCATCTTCGAGGCAAATCATGGATGCCATTCTAAAAAAAAATAATTCTCTTTCGAGGCAAACTATGCGATGAGCCATTTTTCGGCTTTTTCAAAATTGGCGAAGCGCTGCTCTGCAAGTGAGTGTCCCATCGATGCGAAAAGGTGATAGTCGGACGGGGCAAGGTCTGGAGAGTACGGCGGGTGCGATAATATTTCCCAATTCAATGCTTTGAGAGTGTTCTTCGCTACTTTAGCTGTATGAGGCGTTGCGTTGTCGTGTTGTAGGATTTCAATTTGTCTCTCTTTCATTTGGTGTGGTACCCATTTTCCATACTTTTGGATCTTTCTCTTGGCTTTTAAACGTTGGCAAATTGCTCCTCGGGTCACATTAAGTGTTTGGGCCAATTGTTGTTGCGATTAGGTTGGGTCTTCATCCAATAACGCCTGCAATTCCTCGTCTTCGAACTTTTTCGTTGCACCAGGATGTTCATTGTCTGTTAAATCGAAATCTCCACTTTTAAATTGACGAAACCATGTCTCACATGTTCTAATCACTGGAACATGTTCACCACAAGTTTCCACCAGCAACCGATGAGCTTCAACTGCTTTTTTCTTTTGATGAAAATGAATTTGATGCCGCAAATGCGATTTACTTGGAACGAAACTCGACATATTCACTGAGGTAAACAACTATGACACTATTATTTTGGCAGAATATAACTTGTGTATTTTTGAAGGTTAATGTCCATAGAAAAATATGACATAGATGCCAAATCATAGAAATGTATATATATCTCTAGCGACATCTATGAGTAAAACCGGCAAACTTCAACTAACACCCCTGGTACAAGCTCGCTGTGTTGTCAAACCTACCTCCATATCCAGTGAGGCAGGACAGCAGCATCCACCCTCCAGCCAGGGCGAATATGTTCCTGGAGAACATGGTGTGGAAGACGCTCATGTAGATGGAGAAGTTCCTGTCGGTGAAACCAAGCTCCAGGTAGACTATGGAGCATACGCTCGCAGCCCACAAGAGGCCCACAGTCATCTGCAACAGTAAAAACGATGCGGTACTTGACTGCTATACAGACGAAGAAGCAAAGTGTAATCGAAAACAAAACTTCTTGCTTTGGCCTGGCTGTATCGTTATCCTAACAATGGCACTGCACATGTTCATCTTAACCTAACCTAATCTAGCAGCGTTAATCTTTCAACAAGTCTGTATAAGGATGGATATATGGAACTCTGACGAAGATCTAAAAAACTAAATTTCCCCCTGAGACAAAAGTTTAACCTAACCTAACCTAATCCAACAGCATTCCTGTTGGATTTCAAAGTGAAAATTTGTTAGGTTTTTACTTTCATGTTTTTCATCCAGTTCCTACCGCAACTAACTGTTTCATTTTATTCGATTCCCGAATTCAACAACACTGTGTTTTAAAAGTGACATTCAAAACAGAAGAGAGTAATGTGAACAAACGTGTTTCGTGGTTGTTAGTCGGTTTGTTGTTGTTTTTCAAATAATATTAAATTAAGTGTGGTGTCTTGTTGCGATTCGTCTTAACCTAACCCAATCTAACAGCGTTCCTCTTTTAATAAGTCTGTATAAAGACGAATATATGGACCTTTGCTAATTTTCCCCTCGAGACAAAATTTTAACCTAACCTAACCTAATCCAACAGCGTTACTGTTGGATTTCAAAGTGATAATTAGTTAGATTATTACCTTCGTGTTTTTCATTCAGTGTCTACCTGTCCAACCATTTCACTATATTCGATTTATGTACTCAACAACACCGTGATCGAAACAAGTGATACTCGAAACAGAAGAGAGTTATGTGAAAAAACGTGTTTCGTGGTTCTTCGTTGATCTCGCTTGTTCGTCGGTTTTTTGTTGTTCTTCAAGTAATATACAATTAAGTGTGGTGTTTTGTTGTGGTTCTTTGTGTGTAAGAAGAATCAAGAACGTCCACTTCAACTACATCGGTGAGTGAATGGTTTCCTATTTTCCTTCATTCCAAAAATTTTTCCACATCCATAATTAGACACTTCCATCAAGTACATAGTATGGTTTATCGGAAGTTTGTCGAAACTCCGACGAAGATTCCAGACCCTTTGAGGTCTGCCAAAAATACATTTTCCCTCGTCCTGGTCACATGTTGAATGTTAATTCAAACCTGTGAGGGATGCAGCAATGCAAACAGGTAAATAGACATGGTTCTCACCTTGTTCAGGACAAGTTTTCCGTTGAGTTTATTGTACAGGTAACTCAAGCACGCCCCAATGATGTAAGGACCGATTCTAGTCCATGGAGGGTAGTAATACAGCGGAGCCTTCGGAAAGAAGGTGTCTTGGCTGAAATGAAAAATACAATCAAATAGATCTGTTTTACTTCATTTCGTTTCATATTTCCAGACTAACAACTTTCGTCTTATTTGACATTGCCACGATTCAATGAAAAGCGCCATTTTTTTTTCTTTCAACATTTTTTGGTCTCCGTCGAACGCCGATTGTCGGCCTGATTCAGCTTTTAAACAAATGTTGATCACCTAGAAAGCATAAAGGACACGTTGTTATGCTTGCCAGCTTATTAAAATTTGTTTAAAAGCTAAAATGGACCGAGAATCGACGTTTAAAGAGGACAATTAAAAGAACTTTTGGAAAAATGGCGCTTAACTGTTTGAGATGCAAACTATCATTTTGAAAACATTTTATTTTAGTTTTTTTTTAAATAAAATAAAGACAAACGTTCCCGAGTTACAAATAATCTGACCATATTCGAAAAACTCCTACTGACTACCTAACTAACTAACCATCACGCCGTTTCTCCGTAGGCGAAGGCAGAGAGGATGGACCGCCAAACAACTTTGTCTTGGCGCACACTCTTGCTTCATTCACATTCATACATCTATCATACATACTCTTCTGTTATTATGAGCTCTTCACATGGCCCGACTCTAGTATTTGATTCACTTGATCGTGCCACATTGTCTTTCGCAGGCGTCCCCGACTTCTTATTCTATTCCCTTTATTTTTTTTTCACACTCCTTTTTCGTTCATTCGCTCTACATGCCTAAACCATCCAAGCGTACCTTTCTTGGTCCTAGTCATTATGCTTACATCAGTCTTACACTTTTTTCAGACATCCATATTTTTCATACGATCATACGTGGTTTCACCGCACATACGTCTCAGGGATCCCATTTTCACAGCATTCAGTGTTTCGTATAAATGACATTATTTTTTTTTAACAGTAAATACCGCACAAATGTCCCAACTGCTCCCAACCGTCTAGAGCCAGTAAGACTATGCCATCCCTAATCAGGGTATTTTGTGAGGCTGCAGATGGTGGGGAGGGGAAGGATATGGGGAAGAGGATGGTTGAGAAAATTGAACTTGTCATGCCATGTTTTCATCGGACGTCTCAGACTTTTTTTTCCATTCACTTTGGCATTATGTTTTCTTTTCACACTTATTTTTTGGTTAATCCGCTCTAAATGCCCATACCATCTAAGCGTCCTTTTCTTGATCCTAATGCCATCATAATAAGCGGAAAATGTTGCTTGGGCAACGATGGAGGACTTAGCTAGCAGAGGAATCGAACCCACAACGACCGGGTGGGAATCTGACTGAAATTAAAATAAATTCGGTCAACGCACACTTCCTTTTGATAGTGTTAATATGCCTGTCATACGTGATTCGATAGATCACCGCGTGGAGCGCTAACATTTCCCTTTGTTTTTTTTTAACCTTCACCTTTTCTGTTGGATCCTTAAATCAACAATTTGCTAGGTCATAACTTGATCCCTTTTGTCCTTGAACTGCTTAACCTTCCTTATCACAGCAGTTCTAATGCCATGCACTATTTGTATGGCTGGATAAAAATGTATCGAACAGCCTGTAACAAATGACCCCCACCGTTGACAACGAAACACAAGGCAACGCCAAGAGCGTCGCGAATATAACTGTTGAGTCAGTAAAATCAACAATTTCAACTAGGTCATCACCTGATACCTTTTGTCCAGTCTCTACCTTCACCTTTGCCAGTTTGTTCTATTTGTATGACTACGTAAAAGTGTGTTGAACAACCCTTAACCCCCACCATCCGGCAAAACACAAGACAAACATCAAAGAGCGGCGCGTTATTTCGATTATATATATCAAATCCTCCATCGCAGTTTCATCGTTTACAGTCCATTTTAAATTCCAGGGATGGCGCCTTCAAAACTTCGCCTCCGTCTCTGGAGGATTCGCCTCTCAACTGTTCATCATTTGGGCAGATAAAAATATCTCGCAGTTCTAAACAAAAGCAAATTGGATTAAACTGAACCTTTAACAAAAAGATCAATCATTCACCAAATATTTCAGAAAAAAACACAGTCCACTCAAAGTCACTCACATCTTTCCAAAACTGAATCGCAGTTTCTGGATCGAACAATAACCGTTGGAAATAACGCCGACGTTGACGTTTCGATATTGATTTTAACAATGACAATCAACTGTTGGAAGAGTTGAAACAGTTAGAATCGTTGGTTCAGTTGGGTGTGCTATTTATAACGCAACAGCTATATCTTACTTACCGCCGGTAGATTCCCTTGACGCTAGGCGCTACGTATCGTCCGTTTCGAATGGAAAAATCTACAAAAACGTCTAGTAGGGAGGTATACAACCAAAATATCATTCCAAATTACGCATAATATCGTTCACGGAGTATACACTCTTACACCTTTTGTTTTTTGGCACTAAAGCTAAAAAAATAGGCGCATACTCAGTGAGTGTTGATACTGCGATGTGTTAAGTGATATATTCGTATGTAGCTATTGATATTTGTATGTAACTGTTGGCGCAAATTTTCGTCAATAGCGTTATACGTTGACGGCATCTAGCTGTTATTTCCAACGGATATTTATATTTTGATACAGTACTAATAGAAAAATACAAAGTCCAACAAAGAAATGCTTAAGAAACTGGACCCTGCAATAATGTTTGAATTTCTTTTTGAAAAATTGTATTAAACTAGTATTTTACTGGTTATAAGTTTTAATTTTTAGTTTGACAGCTGTTTCGGAGTTTAAATCCACTATCAAACTGTGGCAATGCCACATGAAAACAACTTATTTATTAGGTTTTGATTCACTGTTTAGTTACTATTAACATTGAAAATCTGTCGTTGTCAAAAACTGTAGAAGCTAATGCTTTACTCAAGACAGATTTAAGTGAGTATTTTATAGTGTGAATTTATTTTTATTTTTATAGAGTCCCAACTGCTCCCGACCGTCTGGATCCAGTGAGACTTTGGCATCCTCAAGTAGGTTATGCTGTGAGGCTGAAGGTAGTAGGGGGGGGAAGGAGATAGGGAATAGGGAGGTTGAGAAGTACCTAGTTATTCAAATCTGGTCACCAAATACGGCTTAAGCCATTTCAAACAACGTTTCGATTGTGAATGGTGGTATTTCACCAGAGCGATACTTGAGAGTGTACAACTCTGTAACATGCCGCAAAAATACTATTCTATATACACATATTCATTGAGTGAAACTTATTTTCGGTCGCCGGGCTTGAACCCGCGACCTGTGGATTCGCAGTCGAGCGTCTCGCCCCTTGACCACGGAGGCCGTCATATGCATTATTTTTTTCCACGATAGTGAAAGTGTTGAAAGACCAACATTCCGAATCGAAACGTTCCTTGAAATGAGCTTAGTCGTGTTTGATGAACAGATCTGAACAGCCTGGTACTTCTACCCAACCTTCTTATTGCACGTCTCCTTCTCCTCCCCACCACCCTTTCTCTACAACATACTCCGATTGGGGATGCCATAGTCTCACAGTTGGGGCTCTTGTGCGGTTTTCGCCATAAGCTTACATCTTTGACAGGTAGAAGAGAAAAGTGATCCAGACGAAGAACTGCATATCGTTGGAGAGATAATAACTCCACGACATGCACATGCCGGAGTAAGTGCCGGGGAAGATGTTGTTGATGTAGAGCACGTTCGTCCACCAGTACTTGGGGCACTGCAGATCGTTCCTCTCGTTGGTCCATTTGGCCACGGAGGAGCGGTTGCTGGCGGAGGCTGTGTACGTCATGCACAAGATGTACAAATACACGGGCGTTATTCTAAAAATCACGATAAAAAGTCAACGATACACGTACAAACAGAGGGAGAACACAATGTCAAACGAAATAAGAGAACAGTGAGAAAATTAAAGAATAACAATTTAGTTATAAGTCATGCACAGAATGTACAAGTACACGGGCGTTAGCGCCCTTGAGGTGATTTTTCACAAAAACGGCGCTATACAAATCGTCCAAATATTATTATTATTCTAAAAATCACGATAAAAAAGTCAACGATACACGTACAAACAGAGGGAGAACACAATGTCAAACAAAATAAGAGAATAGTGAGAAAATTAAAGAATAAAATTCAAATTATAACAAAGGAACAGAGAGAATGAGACAGGTAATATGAAATGAAAAAGGCAAAACGCCAACTGAGAACGTGATAAAAGAATAATGAGAAATTTCATGAGTTTACGTGAAATATACCTAATATTGGACTAATGACCAACTAATTTTTTTTTTTTTTTTTGGTTTTTACTTTTATTTAAACAATAATTATTATTATTTAAACAGGTGTCACGCGTAAAAATAATTACATCGCAGAGCTTTTAACTAAAAACTGTTTTTTTTTAAATTAAAATAATAATAATTATTGTTTAAATAAAAGTAAAAAACCTAAAAATTAAAATGGAGTTCTACAAAATAAACTTTAAAACCATAAATAAAAATTAACTAACTTTCTAACCATCGAGCTATTCTCTGCAGGGGTAGGTAAATCGAACCTTGGGATGTGCGGACATGATGATGTAATGGAAAGATTGTTACGTACCTCCTGAATCTTTTGGCCACTGCTTTCCGGAACAGTTGAAAAAGCTTTCTAGAGTTGTGATTTGATTTATCAGCTAATTCCTTCGATCTCCAAGCGCCATGAAACATCAAGAATCCACTGAAATTATCAAAATGACACAAAATTAAAGAATGCCAAAAATATATTCCTGTTACAAAAAACGTGACTCGATTTGAACTCTCCCTACTATCATCATTAAAAAGCTAAAATGTTGTTTGTGCAATGATTTGACGTTGTCCATGGTCAAGCGGTTGAAATCCTCGACTACAATTCTTGGGTTGAATCCAGAAATCGGGCTCAAATCCTAGCGTGTGGAAATATATTTATATGTTTTTTTTATTGAAAGCCCTGAACTATTAAACTTGATTTCATTTCATGTTCTAAGCAAGACGGTTACAAGACAGTACCTACCGTACTATTGTAGCAATTCTGCTTCAACCTCGCAATTCAACACGCCTATGCGACGAATGCAACAGCTGGGAAACACATACTCCGATGTCGCTGATATATTAACACGTCAATATCAAACTATAAGTCTAATTTAGTACAGTGGTTGTCATCTGGCAGAGCTAAACTAATAGTTGGACCTGTTATTTATTAAATATTATAAGTTATTTTCATCCAGAATACTTTGTATCTGCTATTCAATACTCTTTTTTGTTTTTATTTTACAATATTTTTTGCACCAATGAGGTTATTGTTTAAAAAAATAAAAATTAACGGGTGTAAATAAATCACTAAATAAATATGTGTTATTTCAGATTTGATTACTATAATTTTGCAAACGTCGCGGGTTCAATTCCTCTTCTAATAGTGAATACCGCACAAGAGTCTCAACTGCTCTCAACCGTCTAGAGTCAGTCAGACTATGACATCCCCAATTGGCGTATGTTGTGAGGCTGAAGCTAGTGTGGAGGTGAAGGTATGGGGAAGAGAAAGGTTGGGAAGTACTTGGCTATCCAGATCTGGTCACCAAACACGGCTAAAGCCATTTCAAGCAACGTTTCGATTCTGAATGGTGGTCTTTCACCAGGGCGATACTTAGAGTATCTACCACTCTTGAACGTGCTGCAAATATACTTTTTATTATTTTAACTAACTAACTAACCGTCACGCCGTTTCCCCGCAGGGGTAGGCAAAGAGGACGGACCGCCATATAACTCTGTCTTGGCACACACTCCTTGCTTCATTTACATTCATACATCGTCTCATACATACTCTTCTGTTATTCTGACTCTTCACATGACCCGATTCAAGTATTTGATTTACTTGATCGTGAAATGTCTTTCTCAGGCGTCCTCGACTTCTTTTTCCATTCACTTTCGCATCATATATTCTTTTTTTTTTTTTTTTTTAAAAAGAAAGACAAACATTCCCGAGTTACGAATAACCTGACAATATTTGAAAAACTCCTACTGCCATCATAAGAAGCGGAAGATGTTGCTTGTGTAATGATGGAGGACTTAGCCAGCAGAGGAATTGAACCCTCCTTTCTTCGTTCATTCGCTCTACATGCCCAAACCATCTAAGCGTCCCTTTCTTGATCCTATTCATTACGCTCACATCAGCCTTGCATTCTTTCCGGATATCCACATTTTTAATACGATCATACATGGTTTTACCGCACATACGTCTCAAAGATCTCATTTCCACATCATTCAGTCTACTTTCATCCTTCCTCTGCCAGTTCCATGCCTCACTGCCATACATCAGGGTTGGTATAAGTACTCCATTGTGGACTGCTAGCTTCGCTTCTTTGGACAATTTCTTATTTGCGCCAACAGCGTTCAGTTCTCCATTAATGAAGTTTCCTGAATTCACCCTTCTTTCAATATCCTTATCAGCTTTTTCGTCTCTCTAGAACATACTTTCTTAATACACAAACTCATCCACTTGCTCCAAGTATTCATCATTCACAACTATATTGCACGCTGTTCTCGTACTCTCTTTCAAACATCATGACTTATGACTTATTATTTTATATGAATTTAATGTGTCATGACACATATTTATTAAAGAACAGTTTTTGGTGCCCGCCGGGTTTGAACCCGCCACCTTTGGATGGGTATTCGAGCGTCTTACCACTCGACCATGGAGGCCGTCAAGCCAAGTCCTCTATCTTTGCACAAGTACCATCTTCCGCTTTTATGGTGCCAGTAGGATTTTTTAAACATTGTCAGGTTATTCTTAACCCCTATTGTGTGAGGCGACCAGATCTGAATAGCCAGGTACTTTTTTTTCCATCTCCCTTCCTTAACCACCCCTTCGACCTCGCAAAATACCCCAATCGGGGATTCCAGAGTGCCGCTGGCTCCAGACAGTCGGGAGCAGTTTCGACTCCTTCGTGGTATTCACATTTTATCAAAATTTGAAAGAGCATGACTCAGCTAGCAGAGGATTGGATCCTCGAGGGTAGTAAAAAGATCATCAGTACCCCAGCAGAAAGTACACATCGACATAGTACGAGGAGTTGGAGAATATCTGCCCCAGGTGGGAGTAGTTGAGGAAGGTTCCGTAGGCTCTGTTGATAAAATAGTCCATGACGAACAGATAGCTGTGGGCGACGATCACAAACGTCGTCAGAAAAAACCTGCGAATTTGAAAAAGTTTACAAACTCATAAAAACCACAGATGATTGTTCTCACATTCGAGTTGACTTAAATACGTTACATGATTGGTGTAAAGTTAACCAACTTTTTTTTAAATATTAGTAAATGTCAGTCAATCAGATTTTTTAGAATTACTCACCCTCTCGACTATGATTATAAAATTGATAATATTTCATATTCGTAAAAAGCATTTACTTTGTGGCTTGCCATATTTATAAATAGAACACATACACTTTGTTTATAACCACTTTTTTTATTCAATATCATGTCTACCGGTTTCGGAAGTACCCTTCCATCATCAGGACAATATTAAATTAATCTTTATCCGCCCTGGTGAGCACTAAATGTTCTTCATCTAAAATTCTACGAATGTTTTTAATGTGTATTTTCTCCATATTAGTGGCCTTTGTAATTTTTGTTATTTGATGTTTAATGATTTCCGCACTTTTATTTTGAAATGTTTTGGGTTGATTGATTAACGCACTTTCAATATCTACTGCCACATTTTCAATAGCGTTGTGAATATTATTATTATTATTATTTAAGTTATATTTTAAACCTTTAGATAATAACTTCATCTCTTCTCGAAGAAACATATGTGGAGATAAATTCTGCACACGATCAAAAAATGTATGTTTTGGAATATCTGAAGAATGTATATTATATATATATATATATATATATATATATATATATATATATATATATATATATATATATATATATATATATATATATATATATATATATTGAAAGTGCGTTAATCAATCAACCTAAAACATTTCAATATAAAAGTGCGGAAATCATTAAACATCAAATAACAAAAATTACAAAGGTCACTAATATGGAGAATATACACATTAAAAACATTCGTAGAATTTTAGATGAAGAAAATTTAGTGCTCACCAGGGCGGATAAAGATTAATTTAATATTGTCCTGATGATGGAAGGGTACTTCCGAAACCGGTAGACATAATATTGAATAAAAAAGTGGTTATAAACAAAGTGTATATGTTCTATTTATGATAATATTTCTCTTACATCTGTCAACGAAATTAATGACCTCGGCATTACTTTCGATTCTAAATTAAATTTCTCTCACATATCAATATAATAACAAGTAAAGGTTTAAAATTGCTAGGCTTTATTCTTCGAAATGCCAGTGAATTTAAAAATATTTCTACTTTGAAAATCCTGTACTCTTCATTAGTTCAAAGTCAAGTCGAATATAATTCTTCTGTCTGGTCCCCTCACTTTAAAATCCACTCTGATTCCATTGAAAAATTGCAACATAAATTTCTAAGATACATCAACTATAAACTCGGTCTACCTATTGAAACCATAAATTTTAATTATTTAATGAAAGAATTAAAATTACTAACAGTTTCAGACAGGAGGCTTGTTTCCGACTTGACTTTTATTTTTAAAATTGTTAATGGTATTATAGACAGACCTGATTTACTTAGCTTAATTACCTTCTATGTACCTAACATATCCACTCGATCCAAAATTCTTTTTAAATGTAAAAATAATATCAGGACTGAGTCATTTAAATACTCGCTTGTACCTAGATTGCATACAGTGAGTAATTCCTTCGCTGAAATAGTAGATATATTCAACTGCACTGAATCTAGTTACAAGAAGGCTATAATAGCATACCTCTTTCAAAAATACTAGTGTTAATTTGCATGATAATATTTCCATCAACTTAATCATGTTTTTGGGTGCTAATCATTGTTATTTTTTATGTCACTATTATTTTATGTTTTATATCATATGTTATGTAAAAACCAATGAGGGCGTATATAATTAAATTAATAAATATAATAAGTTAAAGTTTATGATCTTTTAGATGTGGAAAAGTTGGATTAATTAAGCACAGGTCAAGACAGCAATCAAGACGGGAGAATAAAATACTAAAATCTAGATTCAAGGGTTTTTTCAGGTATTTAGGGGTTTTAGACCAAAGGTGGCGACCAAATTCAACAGCAGGGCGCACTTGTGATTTGTACAAAGTCAGCAGTTGTGTACTATTGAAGTAAAAAGCCCTGTACAGTACGCCCAACTTCTGAGAGGCTGACTTAACTCTCTCTTCAATGGAGCCCCCGTGCTTTAACTAGTCACTTAAGGTTACACCGAGCGTCTCAATGAAAGGTGTTTGGATCCAAAGCTGCGATAAGACACCGGATGTGTTTTCAGCTTCAGATGAATTTGGATAATAGTTAACTGTAAAGCGATAAACTATACTACTTGATGGAAGTGTCTAATTATGGATGTGGAGAGATTATGGAGTGAAGGAAGTAAAGAAACTTATTTTGAAACCAAAGTGTGAGTTTATGAGCTTTTAGATGTGGAAAGGTTAGATTAAATAAGTAAAGAACAAGACAGCAACCGAGACGGGAGAATCAAAGATTAAAATCTAGAGTCAAGGGTTTCTTCGGGTATTTTGGGGCTCTAGACCAGAGATGATGAATACTTGGAGCAAGCGGATGAGTTTGTGTATTTAGGAAGAATGGTTACAAGAGACGGAAAGGCTGATAAGGATATTGAAAGAAGGGCGAATGCAGGAAACTCCATTAACGGAGGACTGAACGCTGTTGGGGCAAATAAGAAATTGTCCAAAGAATCGAAGCTAGCAGTCCACAATGGAGTGCTTATACCAACCCTGATGTATGGCAGTGAGGCATGGAACTTTCAGAAGAAGGATCAAAGTAGACTGAATGCTGTGGAAATGAGATCTTTGAGACGTGTGTGCGGTAAAACCATGTATGACCGTATTAAAAATGTGGATATCCGAAAAGAATGCAAGACTGATGTGAACGTAAAGAATAGGATCATGAAAGGGACGCTTATATGGTTTGGGCATGTAGAGCGAATGAACGAAAAAAGGAGTGTGAAAAGAATATATGATGCGAAAGTGAATAGAAAAAGAAGCCGGAATGTCCGAGAAAGACAACGTGGCACGATCAAGTAAATCAAATACTTGAATCGGGTCATATGAAGAATCAGAATAACAGAAGAGTATGTGTGAGATGATGTATGAATGTAAATGAAGCAAGGAGTGTGTGCAAAGACAGAGTTGTATGGTGGTCCGTCCTCTCTGCCTACCCCTGCGGGTAACGGCGTGATGGTTAGTTAGTTAGTTAGTTTAGTTTTAGACCAGAGATGGCTGCCAAATTCAACAGTGGGGTGCAAAGTCAGCAGTTGTATACTTTTGAAATGTCTGCGAACCCTGTACAGTGCGCCCAACTTTTGAGAGGCTAACTTTACTCTTACTTCAATGAAGCCTTCGCGCCTCAGCTGGTCACTTAAGGTTACGCCGAGCATGTCAATGAAATGCTCGTTGGGAAGATTACTTTCATTGGAGGAGACTAAATTGTAATTTGGATCCTCTTTTAGTCGTAATCAGACATGATTGGGTCTTTGAAACGTTAAATTCGACAAAATTATTCTTACCCCAAGAGGAGATTCTCTCTAGGTAATCGTCCATTCAAATCGTTAATCAAGACAGCGTGCTAGTGAGGAAAAAAGGTGAGTGAAGACGTAAGATATTGGATTATTTTTATACCTGATTCCAATGATTGGCATCAGTACACCTGAAGTGGGTTCAATTGAAAACACCTGGTTGAAGTTTGTGTACCAGCTGAAACTGAGAATAATCTTTTCAAACTTGCATAGATCTGTTAGACCTATATGTTTCTTTTTTCCGACCTCTTCTGTATTTTTTTGAATAGGTTCAATTTCAGATCCTTGCGGTACGCCTTTGTTCGATTTGATTTCTGCACGTGTTGAGGCTTCTTTTGTTGTTTCCATGGTTTCCAAGATCGGCTGATATATAATCAGATCGTATGCCGTTCCCAAAACGACCAAAACTGCTATCATCAATGTACAGGATCTGAAAATAAAACAAAAATCATAATTTGCACTGACACAGGCATTTAATAAGCGTAAATTTTGCCTTTATGATAAAAAATGTCCATCTCACATAACACAATGCTATGCACAGCTCAATTTTTTACTGATAGCACGCTTTCTATTCGAAAAAGAGACAAAGTTGACACATCGACGCCAGAAGGGTAAAAGGGGTGAAGCACCATTTTAAAAGGTGTACATCAGAATGGAGGAGCAGGCAGAGAGGACGGACCGCTATACTACTCTGTCTTGGCACACACTCGTTGCTTCATTCACATTCATAAATCACCTCATACATACTCCTCTATTATTCTGACTCTTCACATGGCCCGATTTAAGTATTTTATTCACTTGATCGTTCCACGTCTTTCCTCGGACATCCCCGGATTCTTCTTCCGTTCACTTTCGCATCACATATTCTTTTCACACTTCTTTCTTCGCTTATTCGCTCTAAATGCCTAAACTATGTAAGTGTCCCTTTCTTGATTCTATTAACTACGCTTATATCAGCCTTGCATTTTTCCAGATATCCACATTTTTAACACGGTCATACTTGGTTTTACCGCACATACGTCTCAGAGATCTCATTTGTGTTGATTAAAAAAATTGCAGTGGTTATACAAATAAATCAAACATGATGGTGATGTGTGCTGTGCGTGGATGTTCAAATAAGACCAAAGAAAGATTATAAAACGACACTTTTCGGATGTTTTTAATGATATAAAATCAACAAAAAGCTTCCATCATTATTCAATCAAACCTACTGTTATTAGTGTTTGTGTGATATTTTGACGTCATTCATCATTTAATGGTGTAATGATATTGTTTTGTTTAATGTGTTCAAATATGTTTACTAAAAATGTTCTAATTCCACGTGGGCGGTAACTAATAGGCTATCCAACTTCTTTTAACATGTCTTTGTCTCTTTCTATCGAGTCAATGTAAAGTCAACAATACTGACTACACTCTCTCGTACAACGTACCTGTCCATGTACTCGCATATTCTTACTCCAAGATTCTTTGGGTGAACAAGAAAAAGCTAGGCAGCCTGCAGAAGGCAGACAACGAACTGTTACACAAAGGTGGGTGTTGCATCCAAAAACTGCCATAAACACCGAATGCGTTGAATGAACTTTGAATTAGAATGGACTGTCAAACGAAATAACGAAGACCACTTGATGGAAGGTTCGATTGTATATTGTGGATAAAATGAGGATTTAAGCCGATTCACTCACCGATGAACTAGATGTTTTCGACTGCTTGAAATCTTGAATTCTTCTTGAACACTATGTTGCGAACAACAACACAACCTGCCACGACCGACAAGAAGCAAAAAGGGCCGCACCAACCCGTGACATATCGATCACCAACAACGTCTTCTTTTTCTTATTTTTATAATGTTGTTCAATAATAAACCGAATGGCAAATTGGCGGGATAGGTAAGGACTAGATGATAAACAAAAAGGTGAGAGCCTAACAAGTCGCCTATTTGAAATCCAAAAGTGAGAGACTCTAAAGCTGGATTCACACCAACGTCCGGATCCGCTCAGTGACGATATTGTTCCGCGTGAGAGCTTATTGATATGGCATGAATATCAATCAAGGAGTATGTGCCAAGACAAAATTGTGTGGCAGTATATCCTTCTGCCCACCCTTGTGATATTTAACTTCTTAGTTAGTTAAATAATTATTTTGAAGTGTAAAAATACTTACATCGCAGATTTTTTTTTAAAACCATTTTTCATTTATAGTTTTTGTGTTCAATTTGTAGAACTCCATTTTAATTTTAATATAATTTAATTGAATTATATTTAATATTATTATTATTGAGTTCTGCTATTTTCAGTTTTATATTTAGTGACAGCTGTTTCGGCGTTTAAGGCCATTGTCAAACTGTGGTTAGGCCACATGGAAACGACTTATTTAACCGATTTTGGTTTCTTATGTGATTGCACCAACTAATTACGGTAAAAACCAAATTGATAATTACGGTTACAATTGGGTTTATACCGTAATTATCAATTTGGTTTTTACCGTAATTAGCAATCACATAAGAAACCAAAATCGTATAAATTCGTTTCCACAGTTTGACAATGGCCTTAAACGCCGAAACAGCTGTCACTAAAAATAAAAAAAAACTGAAAATGGCAGAACTCAATAATAATAATATCAAACCATTTTTTATCACTAAATAATATTTTTATTAATTATTAATTATTAGTTATTACTGCCACACAACTTTGTCTTGGCACATACTCCTTGATTGATATTCATACCATATCAATAAGCTCTCATGCGGAATAGTATCGTCACTGAGCGGATCCGGACGTTGGTGTGAATCTATCATTGTATATTAAATAAAACAATAAACTTTGTAAAACACCACTTTATTAGAGTTAATCACCAACCAGGTTTCGTTTTTCTCAAGCTTCTTCAGGGCTTTTACATCAACTAAACAACATTACATACAGACAGGATATATATATAGGAAAGTGATGAAAGAGAGAGATACAAGACATAGTAGAGAGAGACACCATTACATATAGAGAGGTACATATAAGACAGTAATGAATGGCAGAGAGAGATACAAGATATAGTAGAGTGATACAGAGAGATATAGGTATAATAAAGGTAATTAGAGGTGGAACGAGTACAGGAAAGTGGGTTTTTTTGTTTTTATTTTTACCTGAACAAATTAAATATTGGACTTATAAATTTGGTTTGTTTATTAATTAGGTCTGAATTATTATTAATTGCTTTCTTAATTTCCAGAATTTCCAAATTATTTAACCTGATACCCGGCGCATTTTCGTGTAAGAGGTTTATTCCCGTAGTCTTATTCAAGGAGTGGTTGGTTTCGAGTATATGGTTGGCGAATTCCGAGAAGGAGTTGTTAGTTAAACATCTTAGATGTTCTTTAACTCTAATATTGACGTTTCGAGTCGTTTTTCCAATATAGAAAGCGGAACAGTCATTGCAATTGAGTTTGTATATACCTGAGTGGCTTAGTCTATCATCGCGATCTTTTGTATTAACCAAAAATTTACCTAAATTATTATTTGTATAGAAGGCAGGCTTAATTTCTGGTGGAAGCTTTTTAACACTTAAAGACGAAAAGTTATTTATAAACTATCATTAGAATTGCCAAAACTGGTTACATCAAAGCTAATACTTACATGAATATGATTGCGATGGGATGATACATCCACGATGAGTCTTCTCCCGTTTTGAACACACTGTCCATTTCAAAGGACACGTTGTACAGTTGTTGGTAGTTAAGAACGCCAGAGTCGAAAAACTCCTGGAGGAGGTCGCTTATGAGATCTTCTTTGCATGAAGATGGCAAGACAAAGCCCGAGAGTCATTTTTGTCTGAAAAATGAGTCAAACGTTGGAAAACGAAGTAACAGTTGTTTTAGGTGAAATGATTTATTAATTTATTTTTAATTATTTTACTTGGTGCATTTTTTATTAGTTGGTAAATTGCCCATCCCACTAGGCATAAGCCTGTGTTGGGATGTCAATTTGCAAAAGTGTCTTTTTAGCTACATGGTAACATGTTTAATATCGAAAATATAGTACATTCATAATACAAAATAATATGAGTCAACAATACAATCATCACAATACTAACTATGGGTATAATTCTCCAATGTCCAGAATGTCAAACTTGTTAACTCAAGCCATGGTCTTGAAATTTTTGGTAGCAGTCTAAATGATTTTTGTCATTCTTTACGACTCTACCAAAACTTTGACTAGACCATGGCTTGAATGTTCTCTCTTATGTTTATTTTGCCTTATTTTTGTCATTGCTTCATTTATTTTTTATGTATGTGCTATTTTTTCTCTGTTGCTCTTCTTTTTCCATTTCGTGTTTTATATGTATTTTTTGTAATTGGACTTTAGTCCGTTAATTTATAAATAAATAAATAGGTAAATTACAAATTTGAAGATGTAGAATCTACATTTTAAGAACTAAATTAAACTTGGTTTTTAAGGTGAGTAATGATATTGCTTTTAAAGGAGCTTTTGGTTTGTGTGTTTCCGATGGTGCTGGGCAGAGAATTGAATTGCTTTGTGGCGTTGTACTTAAAACTTTGGTAATTTGTACATTTTGTCCAAAAAATGGATCAAGGAATATGTATTAAATTTTGCGTTAAAAATGAAATAAAATGCTCCAACGCACTTAAAATGTTGACTGTGGCATTCAGCGAGTCTATTTTGTCTCAAAAAAGTGTTTATAAGTGGTACAAGCGCTTTACAGAAGGCCGAGAAGATGTCAATGGCGATGAGCGTCCTGGAGTTGAGGAAAAACAAATCATGGATTTTATTCTTTGATCCATTTTTTTCAAAAGTAAAAAATCGAAGAGCACACAAAAACGTGACTAACCTTTCCAGTTGTCAAAAACAAACCACTAATTCAAAATAGATGATAATGCTAACATATGATAGACATAGGTGTACCAACATAACAAAACAAAAAAAATCGATAATCGAATTTACACCGCCCGCAAAAATTCTAAATTCACCTTTTCTTTTGAACAGGCCATGTATATCTATTACCGATTAATCCGCCGTTTATCCAACTGCCTACCCTGATCAAAACCTCCTGAACGGAAGAGATTGGTTCATCAAGGCAATCGGACTGGCGGTCACGACCCTTCAGCAATGAGGCAAGATTGATTAATACAGGTATTGGGTAAAAAGCTACCTCATTATCCCAATGCGTAAAGATCTGGAACGTTGAATTGTGGTAGAAGTAGGCGGCGTAATAAGCCACGGAGAACTTGGCCACTGTCTCCGGGGAATCTTCGGTGTAGGGGAGCACGTCCGGGCTGATGTTAGGCCTCCTCACGGAGGTGGAGAGGCTGCACTGGCTCTTGGAGCCCAGCCAGTAGTTGTTGCCCCAGTAGAAGCCCACCTCAGGGTACCCCGAAGCGTCTAGCACTGGAATTAAATAAAAAACATATCGATAGAGCTGTATCACCTATCACAAGATAGTGAGATCTGTATGGAGGTTCTTTTTGAGGAAATATAGGAGCGAACCTGGTTCTTTTGCACAGCATTGTTAGAGGGAAGAAACACAGAGTCTGGAAAATCGTTCCACAGACCAGTGGCATACAAGAAACAAGCTGGACAAGCCGCCCGTTCTTATGTGGTAAACTTCCACTGTCATGATTCCAGAGGCTGTGCGCTGGTGCCAAAGGAATCAATGACGCAAGATTCTTGTAGCATCCAGGAGAAGAAGTTCCTTAGTTTTATCTTCAGGGATGCTGTGTGTAGAGTTTTTGGGAAAAGAGGTAATGAACTTGGGCCTTGAAGAGGCCCATGTTGAATGAGGGAGAAAACACAGGGGTTAGCATATCGTTCTTTAGCTGAGTTGTTTAATTGAATATCAACCGTATGCAAATGTTGGGTGCGTTTGGCGAGTGACTATGCACCAGTGCCGAAAGAGCCAATGATGCAAGTGCATTGGATCTTTTGCATTCCCACCTGACGTCTGTGCTTTAACGAATGCAATCCGTTTGTTAAGATAGGGAATTCTTTCAAAAGGACCGCCCGTTTCTGCACAGAGTCTAGGGTTATTTCAGGTTTTATGGGGCTCCAGTCCAAAGGTTGACAAGGAAATCTGTACAAGGTCAGTAGTTGTATACTATTGAAGTATCTGCGGGCCCTGTACAACACGCTCAACTTCTGAGAGGCTAACTTTACTCTGGCTTCAATGGAGCCTCCGCGCCTCAGCTGGTCACTTAAGGTTATACCGGGCATGTCAATAAAAGGCTGTTGGGAAGATTGCTTCCTTTTAGTCGTAATCAGATATAATTAGGTTTTAAAAGACACGGGTTTACTTACGTTTGATAGCCCATCTCTCAGTATTTCTGATGCCTTCCTCAATAAGCGTCAGCTGCCTAATGCACTCTGAATCGGTGCCATTTTTGGTAGCAACCAATGAAATGCCATAAAATATGGACTGCTTCTCTAGGTGTCTCCCGGCCCCATCACATTTCACAAGCACTGTCATGAGGAGCAAAACCCCAAAGCGATAGATCATATTTTCCATCATTCTGACGCTTGAACATTTTGTTTAAATCACTGACGCAAACTGGTTTCGAGTGTTAAGTATTTTATTTTGTTAATTTTGATACAAACACCTAAATAAAAATATAGAGAAAAAAATATTGATCACTCCACGTCCACACTCCACACACCGCTAGCGGTAGGCTGGGCTAATGCTCGATGCACTCAACAAACAAATACATAATCTAGCCGTCAAAAGGTCAAAACGAAATCAACGAAATCGTTTGTGACTGAAATAATATATTCAGGCCTTTTTATTACTGTTCAAAATTTGCTTGATACTCGTTGGCACTTGCGTGTACATATTGACAAAAAAATCTTGAATTTTCAGCTTAGATGAATTAAATAATGTAGATACGTGACTGAGACACCGCGCGTGACTGTACAAAGCTAAGCCAACGTGGCATACCTGAGATTTACTGCGTTTAGTCTAGCACAAACATTCGTTTGACGAAGAACCTGTCACCAGCTGCCACAAACGCATCGCTGCAAGCTCTTTTCTGAGATAAAATGCCTTCCTGTGCTTTTGACAAGTGTAAAAATCATTCGGGAACATTAAAACAAACCTCATGTGGTTTCTTTTCATGCGAAGTACACACAAATCACTTATTATTTCAATTAATACAATTATTCAAATAAGTGAGAAAGCGAATGCAGAAATACATAAGTGTGTGGAAGACAACCTAGCGACAGTACACCGAGTACGTCGCATGCTACTTCGCTCGTAAGTTCGTTAGGGAAGAGAGGGCTTGTAACGCGGAGAATGTAACGCGGGACGTTCATATAGCTATCTCATTCATACACACATATTCTGCTTGGTATGGCTATCCTTTTCATGCCTTATGAGATATCAGAGCGTGCCAAATTTATCGTTCAATTTGTATGAATATGACGTGTCTTGTATTTTATGTCTATGTTTTTCAGCAAAACATTAATTTCTGTTGCATTCGATAAATATTTAATAATTGTAATTTTATAATGCAATAGATAAATGTATGACATAGATACACCTAAAATATGAATTCTGTTTACAGTATATTTACAAAGATATTCAAATAATTAGAGACGATGTCAACTCAGTTGACAGCACCGTGGCAAATGTTTGAAAAACAAAAATTATTTTTGCATTAATTCTAACGGTTGAAAATGACAGTTTTCATGATTTTTACCTTGGAGTAAGAATAAACATGGAGAGGTATCTTTGCGAAACAGTGTAGTCAGTATTATTGACTTTACACTGACTCGACAGAAAGAGATAAAGATATGTTAAAGGATGTTAGATAGCCTATTAGTTACCGCTCACATGGAATTCGGACATTTTTAATAAACATATTTGAACACATCAAACAAAACAATATTTATACTCCATTAAAATCATTTATAAAGTCAAAATAACACACAAACACTAATAACAGAAGGTTTGCCCAAATAATGATGGAAGCTTTTTGTTGATTTTATGTCTTTATATCATAAAAAAAATGTGAAAATTCTAAAGTTCGGTCAAATATATTTAAAACTGTTGAAATACTTGTGAAAAATTATGTTTTATAATCTTTGTTTGGTCTTATTTGAACATTCGCGCATAGCACATATCACCATCATGTTTGATTTGTTTGTATAACCACAGCAAGTTTTTCAATCAACACAAATACAGGAAATAACCTCAAAATCCGTTGACGTAAGTCGTACGACTCGATGATGTGAAGTTAGCGCGGACGGAGAACATTCTTGCATAATTAAAAGTGCTGCAATATCATGTGACGACTTTTCTTGCCTCTTTCTCTTTCATGGTATACGACTTAAAAACCCGGAAAAAGCGATTTATCGCAAATTTGTATAGGTTGGGTAAAAATAATTAGCTCTCTCTTTTCATGTATGTTCGTACTGCAAGATTCTTACGATCTGTAAAAGATTATTTCTCTTAAAATAAAAACAAATGCGTATTACGCAAACACTTCAAAAACGATCTGCGACCTGATTGACTCTTTTTGATACGATGTAAATGGTGGACATTCGGATCAAAAACAACTTTTTCTTCTATGATCTATTCAGATCTATACCAGATTAATCTAGTCATATAAATTTTATTTTGAGATTAGAGATTAGTATGTGTTATTTACCGTCTTTTATAGACTTTGTACTTTGGTATAGAAAAACTTTAGAGCAATAATATACAAGAGGTAACGCTGTAGATTGATCTGTAGTCAGTTTTTACTAGGTTTTACTGACTCGGTTGGACCTGGGCGTGGCTAAGACTAGGGTTACGGTATTTATACATCCATTTGACGGTGGTAAGACGCTCGACTACGAATCCAGAGGTCGCGGGTTCGAACCCGGCGTGCGCAAATAAATTTTATTTAATCAATATGTCTCATAACACATTTAATTGATATAAAATAAAATATAGTATATTTGTGGCACGTTCCAGAGTGGTAGATACTTTAAGTCTCGCCCTGGTGAAAGACCACCATTCAGAATTGAAACGTTGCTTGAAATGGCTATGGCCGTGTTTGGTGACCAGATCTGAATTGCCAGGTACTTCCCAACCTTCCTCTTCCCAATCTCCTACCCCTTCCCACTACCTTCAGTCTCGCAACATACCCCATTTGAGGGATGCCATAGTGTCACTGGCTCTAGACGGTTGAGAGCAGTTGAGACTTTTGTGCGGTATTCACGTAAACAAACAAAAAAAAAATTCATAGCACATGTCGACACAATGTTTTTGTTTATTCGTACAACCACTTTTTCGCAGTATTCTTTTTAAAAATAAATATACCATATAACCTAAAAAACCGTTGAGTTATGTTCAGTTTAGTTGCACACCAAAGCGTGTGGGCGGAGTCCCGAGAGACGCACGAGCCAAAGAACATGGTTACAATACTTTGAAGCGGTGTGAAATCTTGCCAAAATTTTGTTGTCTCTTTCTCTCTCACGGTATACGACGTAAAAACAAAACGTTATCATCAAAAATATAGCATATAACCTAAAAAACCGTTTGGTTGTGTCAAGTTTAGTGGCATAATAAAAAAATGTGGGTGGAGCCCCGCGGTGACCCAGGAGCCCAAGATCATCGCCACAGTACATAGAAGCGGTGTATTACATGTGTTGTCTCTTTCTCTCTCATGGTGTACAACGGAAAAACCCGGAGAAAGTGATTTATCGCAAAATTTGTTTAGGTTGGGTAAATCAAATTAGCTCTCTCTCCATAGATATTCTTACTCCGAGAGAAAAACAGTGATTAAACTCGGTTACTGTGAATTAGAGCCTCCGTGGCCAAGCGGTGGAAATCTAAGAGGTCACGGGTTCAAAACCCGTCGGGCGCCAATAAAAAATAAAACCCTGTATTATTTCACAAATCGTCGCCGGAAAGGCAAAAGACTGAAGCGCCATTTTGGAAAGTTTACGCCGGGGCCCTAAAAAGTTTTTTTTTGTTTTACAATAAAATTCATAAGTCTGCAGTACCTGGTTGGATTTTGAAAAAAAAGTTAAAAGCGACAAAAAGTTTTTGAAGTCTCAAACTTGTGTCGCTCGAGTCGAGCCTCCTTCCAAACGGTAAATATATTTTAGATGGCTGAAGCAATGACGTTACATATATAGACACGTTATAGCCTTAGAATATTAACACAAATGTGGCAAGCAAAACACACACGTTACCAGTAAATTCATCATTCAAATATCGGTCATGTATGACAAAGATAGACATTCGTAGAATATATGTGTATGAACGAAACAGATCCGAAGTTCGGACCGCGTTCCATACTTGCTTGAAACGACCTCAAGCGACGCGTGACCGTTTAGTACTAAATCGGCCTAAACACCGATCACACCAACTAGCGTAATTATTTCTTGCCACCTTGAGAGCGCTACAACGTGTCTATGTATGTAAAGTCTTCAGAATCAAACGAGAGTCAGTGCATTAGATGCAGAAAATAGAACTGATCAAAGCTGCATATTTGACTCATTTTAGACGAAAGTGTCGCTCAAGCCCTTTTGCCTTCCAGCGACGATGTAATGAATACAAAATTACATGTTGCTAATTTTTCGACCGGTCAGTAGCCGAGTCGACAAATGCGTCGGGTTGCCGCTGGAATAAGCTAACGCACACTAAGTCTTACATCAATGCACAATAGCGTTGGGAAAAACTTCAATGTTTTGTGAATGCTTCACGAATTGTAAGTTCTTTAAAATGAACCCTTCGCAGTGAACACTTCAATTGAAGTCGAACTCGCAAAAAAGAGATTTGAATTTATCCGGTTATTTGTTCGGTACTTTTTGGAACCGGTTCCTCGCCGAAAAAGCACGTACTAGTCGGTAGAGATTTCAGAGTGAAAAGAGCTGGAACCGGTTCCTCACCAAAATAATGTTAAAAGTAACTGGTAAGTAGTTCTTTCTATGAAATGAATGAACGCTAAAGTGAACTACCGACTTCGATTGAAGTATTTTTTCAATAAAGTTAATGAAATGAATGAAGACTAAAATGAACTACCAACTTCAATTGAAGTATTTGTTCAATGAAATGAACCTCAACACAGTTATTGAAGTGAATGAACGCTAAAATGAACTGTTTATTTTATATTTTAATTTTTATATTGATAGCATGAGCAATAATAAACACATATGGGTATTTTATAAATGTAATGTTAGTTATAGGACTTATGGCAAGTCAACAGGGTATGTTGTGAGGCTGAAGGTACTGGGAGGGAAGGAGATTGTTAAGGGAAGTTTTTGGAAGTACCTGGCTGAGTGTTTGGTCACCAAACACGGTTAAAACCTATTATAAATAAATATAAAGAAATATAAATAAAATATAAATATGTATTTAAGCAAATACGAATAATGATAATGATCTTCTCTAAGGCGAATACGCAGACTAGTCTATACTTTTTTGATCACTGTGTTTATTATGAATTATGTTTCCAATGTATCGATCTCTAGTTCAAATATATTCATCATTGTACATACACCTTTACACAACCTTATTTTATGTTTATCCTTTTTTATCGTTATTACTGTAAACTATAATTAAATAAAAGATTATTATTATTATGACTAGAATGAACGCTAAAATGAACTACCGACTTCAATTGAAGTATTTGTTTAATGAACAATGAATGAAGTAGGAACTGTTGCCAAAAGAAGTAGTTCTTTGAAGTAGTTCTTTCAAAGTAGTCACAACGCTAATGCACAAGCAACATCTTTCGCTTATTATGATGGTAGTAGGAGTTAAACGATAAAACGTTAAACTTAAAAAAATATATATAAAGATATGCGGCACGTTTCTAAGTGATATATAATCTCTGTATCACCCTGGTAAAATGCCCACAAACAGAATCAAAACGTGACATTGGCTTCAGCCGTGTTTAGTGACCAGTTCTGAATAGCCAGGTACTTTGTTAGCTCATTTTTTCGCATTGATTTCCCCTCCCTACTTCCCTCACAACATACCTCATTTAGAGATGCCATAGTACCACTGGTTCTGGTGAGTTGGAACTCTTGTGCGGTATTAATATATCGATATGGACGCTTAGATGGTTTGCGACATGTAGAGCGGATGAACGAAGAAAGGAGTGTGAAAAGAATATATTATGATGCGAAAGTGAATGGAAGAAGAAGTCGGGGACGCCCGAAGAAGACAACGTGGCGCGATCAAGTAAATCAAATACTTCAATCGGGACATGAGAAGATTCAGAATAACAGAAGAGTATGTATGAGACGATCTATGAATGTGAATGAAGCAAGGAGTGTGTGCCGAGAGAGAGTTGTATGGCGGTCGGTTCTCTCTGCCTACTCCTGCGGGGAAACGGCGCGACGGTTAGTTAGTGTTTTGCATAAGCTGTCAATGTGATCTGGCCACGATCCTTTCGAGTGAGGCTGAAGGAGTTGGGGAGGGGGAGGAAGGTCGGGAAGTACCTGGCTATTCAGATCTGGTCACCAAACACGGTTAAAGTATTTTCAATCACCTTTTAGGTTCTCAAAAAATATATCCCCTGATTTTTAATTTAAAAACATTTAAGTACAAAATACAAACATGAGTCAAAGAATTGAATTAAAAAAAACTACCGTTTGGAAAAGAATCACTAAAATAAAACGCATTGACGATGTAGTTAAATCGGAAGATAAAATTGAAAAAACTCTTTGAAAAGAAAATTAAGCAAAGAACTGAAACTAAGCCGATAAACTCAATACACAGAAACAATCGTGAACAATTCCCACTTTTATTTGACTGTAGTCCATAGCTTAGGTCAAGCGCTTTCACCGCTAGGCCGCAGAGAGACACTGCCTTCAGACGCCGCGGTGAATTTCCAGATTTAAACTGAATTGAAAAACAATTTGCAATATTATTCTTCTCGACTTTGAATGCAATAATTTCTGGGTGAATCGACGCGTCTTTTTTCGTCGACGGCCAAAAAGACAGTTTTCCGAGACGCTATGACAAGAAACAATTTGGAAATTTGTGGAGAACGAAAAGAACGGAAGAAAGTAAAGACTTCTGGCTATTCAGATATGGTTACTAAGCCAAGCTACAACGATTTTTGTGTTCCCAAATGCTTCGAACTGTCTTAAGCTAAAGAGATTATGGCATCCTCAATTGGGGTATTTTGTGAGGCTGAAGGTAGTGGGGAGGGAAAGGAGATGGAAAGAGGAAGATTGGGAAGCACCTGGCTATTCAGATCTTTTCATCAAACACGAATACAGACATTTCAAGCAACGTTTCGATTCTGTTTTTTTTTGTTTAAAGTGAATAATGCACAAGTGTCACAACTGCTCCTAAACGTCTGGAGCCAGTTAGACTATGGCATCCCCAATCGGGGTATGTTGTGAGGCTGAAGGTAGTGTGGGGAGGAGAAAGAGATGAGAAGAGGAAGGTTGTGAAGTACTAAATGATATGTATTAAATTTTGCGTTAAAATGGAATGAAGTGCTCCAACGCACTTAAAATGTTGACTGTGGCATTCGGCGAGTCTACTTTGTCTCAAAAAAGTGTTTATAAGTGGTACAAGCGCTTTACAGAAGATGTTAATGACGATGAGCGTCCTGGAGTTGTGGAAAAACAAATCGTGGATTTTATTCTTTGACCCATATTTTTCAAAAGTGAAAAAATCGAAGAGCACACAAAAACGTGACTAACCTTTCCAGTTGTCAAAAACAAACCACTAATCCAAAATGGCTGATAATGCTAACATATGATAAAAATATGTGTACCAACATAACAAAAAAAAATCGATAATCGAATGTACACAGCCCACGAAAATTCAAAATTCACCTTTTCTTTTAAACAGGCCATGTATTTCGACCGAATGAGAAGGTATTTGGGATTAAGAGATTACCAAGTTTAGAAAATTTTACCGTGATGATCTGCAATGGTAAAAGATATGTAGAGATTATGTATTTACTCCTCACAGAAGTGTGTATGTCACCTGCGGCGATGCTGTGTGAAGGATCTTTTTGGGGAAAGGAAGGAGTGAATTTAGGTCTTGAAGACAATCATGTTTTAGAAGGGGAGGAAACACAGAGGCCAGGAAATAATTCCACAGCCTAGCTGCAGAAGCCTCCCGTCCTTTTGTAGTGAATTTCAAATTTTGGGCACGCGTTTGGCGTATTTTGGACAATCTTATGTTGGCAGCATTTCCACCTGACGTCTGTGCTACAAATATTGTAATCCATTTGTTTCTGAACTATGATGTGTAACGACTACACATTGCTTTTAATAACTTAAATATTTATTTATTTATATACGCCTTCATGGGCTTTTACATAACATAGATATAAAATAAAATAACAGTGACATAAAAAAATAACAATGACATAAAAAATAACAATGCACCCAAAAATATGATGAAATTGATAGAAAATTAACACTAGTATTTTAGAAAGAGGTATGCTTTTATAGCCTTCTTGTAACTAGATTCAGTGCAGTTGAATATATCTACTATAATCATCACCAATACTAACTTCAGATTTTAGGTGTTCCTTCATAATACATTAACGCATTGAATGAAAAAATAGTGTTTATGTTAATTACTTAGAGTAACACAGAGACCTAACTTTTCGAAATGTTGAAGCAAGTTTATGACCAAACTTGACCACAGGAGGTATGGCCTATAAGCTGCCAGCCAGTGGAAGGCGAAGAAAACCGTAAAGATAAACATTATTCCGTCTTTATCTGTTCGCCAACAATTTAGCGTTGGTACCATGAGAAAGAAAGAGACCGGGATACATTAAGAAGCCGAAGAAAAAGGGGGTTTGCCGTTCTTAAAAAATTACATGAGAATGTCGTTTATCTGTCTAAGTAAAACATATTAAAAATGCATTAAAACTCATTTCAAACGGAAGTTTATTATATTGAAAGGAATAGTGCAAAAATCGATTGAATATTGGTGAAAGTTACTAGTTGTTTTGTAGGTTAGGTTGTTAAATATTTGAGATCAAACTAAAAAAGACGTTTTTTTTATACACACCTATGAAAACTGTTCTGTTGGTCCTTTTGTACTTTGGTTGAAGCATCCATCAACTGCACATATAGCCATATCGTATTTTTTTAAGATTGCACTAAATTCACTTAAGTTATGATATTTTTACGCACATTTTACTGTCAGGTCGACTAACATAAGTGATAAGTGTGAAGTTCGTCCACACCAAGAACTGATTACACGGCGTTTAGCCCGCCCCAAATCGTATTTTTTTTACGGCAATTGTTCGTCTCTTTTTCTCATACGTTTATAGAACCGAGCACAAAGAGAGAGCTGTATTTTGCGAGTATGCCAACGATTTGACTCATATTAGGACGGTCTCTTTATATCGTTACTCTAAGGTTAATAAGCACTTAAGATGTTTTGTGAAAAGGGGGATTAAAATTCACCAATAAAAAATCAAACACTGCTAGTGTGTGACGTAGGATATTCATTTTACAAAAACTGCTATGGGATGCAAAGATACGCGAAGAGTGTGCGGGGGAGATGCGAAGCTATTCACATCTCACTCTCACTTGACTTATTATAACGGAACCCGCGAAATGGAATCTCAGCGACTTAACCACTCGACCACAAAGGCCGTATCTGCTATGAAGATATTAAAGATTCTCTTTTATTCATAATTTGAATCAAAGTGGTAGATATAATGTGGTGCCATCTTTTATTGTCAAACACAAACTCCAAAGTTGTATAATCCTCCAGGTTTCAATTATTTTAATCCTTTCGTGAAGTTTTATGAATATTTTAATTAAGGCATTAATAAAAAAACATAATTCGCCAGTCAGGTGGAAAATTTGTTACGACACATTTTGACAAAATTAACATCAGCCGAATTCCATTAAGTGCCGGATGAAGACCGCCACGAGCTTTCTACAAACTACTGTCTATTTAAGATGTCATCAGCTTAATAAAATATGCATATCGTCGTTGGAAAGGCAAAAGGTCTTAAGCGACACTTTGGTCAAAAATTAGTATAATATGCATATGTTTTGATCAGGTCTTTTTTCTGCGTCGAATGCTCTGACTCTCGTTTGATTCTGAAGACTTTTGTGGCCCTTCAGCCATCTAAAATATATTTACCATTTGGGAGAAGGCTCGACTCGAGGGACACAAGTTTGGGGCTTTTTCAGCTGTTTGTCGCTTACAGGTAACTCAGTGAGAGCGTTAAGTTAACTTTTTTTTAAAATCCATCCAGGTACTGAAGACTTATGACTAACTTACTAACTAACCATCACGCCGTGTCGCCGCAGGGGGAGGTAGAGAGGACGAACCGCCATAAAACTTTGTCTTGGCACACACTCCTTGCTTCATTCACATTCATACATCGTCTCATACATACTCTTCTGTTAATCTGACTCTTCACATGACCCGATTCAAGTATTTGATTTATTTGATCGTGCCATGTCTTTCTCGAGCGTCATCGACTTCTTCTTCCATTCACTTTCGCATCATATATTCTTTTCACACATCTTTCTTTGTTAATTCGCTATACATGCCCAAACCATGGGCCATGTCAAGCAAGAGTCAGAATAACGGAAGAGTATGCATGAAACGATGTATGAATGTAAATGAAGCAAGGAGTGTGTGCCAAGACAGAGTTGTGTGGCGGTCAGTCCTCTCTGCCTACCCCTTTCGGTGGAACGGCGTGATGGTTTGTTAGTTGATTAACTTATCTTTAATTAATAGATTTGAATTTTTAATTGGTTCTTTCGTTTCTAAAGTTAAAAACCTTAATAAATAATCCGTCAATTGGGGTATGTTGTGAGACTGAAGGTAGTGGAGAGGAGAAGAGGAAGGTCGGGAAGTACCTGGCTACTCAGATCTGGCCACCAAACACGGCTAAAGCCTTGAAGTAACAATATATGGAAGGAGAGCTAATTATTTTTACCCAACAAACACAAACTTGCGATAAATCACTTTCTCCGGGTTTTTACGGCGTACACCATGAAAGAGAAAGAGACAACAAATTTCTTAGACCGCTTCTTTATACTGTCGCAATGATCTTAAGGTCCTGGTTCACTTGCGGGACTCCGCCCTCATTTTTTATTATGTAACTAAACCTGACACAACTAAACGGTTTTTTAGGTTATATGCTATATTTTTGTTGATGAAAATATTGTGAAAAAGTGGCTATCCGAATAAAAAAAAACATTATGTTGACATGTGCTATGAATGGATGTATAAATACCGTAGCCTTAGTCTCAGCCACGCCCAGGTGCGCCGAGTCATGTTAAAATCATCAAAAACAAGTCCAAAACTGACTTCACTGCCTTGGATAGATACCACTCTACCAACTCTATGGCTAAAGCCAATGTTTCAAGGAACGTTTCGATTCTGAATGGTGGTATTTAAAATGTTTACCACTCTGAAAGCTAATGTATGCTATGATTGATTTTAAAATGAATATCTTTTTCCTTCCTCAGCGTTAAAAATCTATCGTCTAAAGTAGTATCTTCCCAAGTGGTCTATATCGACCCCCAGGGGTCGATTCCGACCTGCAAGGGGTCCATGTCAATGAAAAAAAAATTTGGGGGTGCATGAGACGTAAATGGGGGTCCACGGGAGTGGATTCCATTTAGGCAGGCCGTCACCAAAATGTTGGCTTCTCGCAAATGTAATAATCCACCTCACAGATAGTACCTATGTAGGTACTTACGTAATACTATCTTATAATGGACTTTAATTCCCTAATTATATTAATAAAAATAATTTTTGTGGAAGATATATTGCCGATTTGCTAGTACTTTTCGATTTCAAATCTCTACCGACAGTGCTTTTTTTCGGAGAGGAATTTTTGTTGATTTGCTAGCACTTTTCGATTTGGGATCTCTGCCGACTAGTACTATTTTTTGACGAGTTCGACTACAATTAAAGTGTTCACCGCGAAGGGTTCATTTCAAGAACTAGCAGTTCCTGAAGCGTTCACAAAACTTTGAAGTTTTTCCCAACGCTAAAAAAAATCAATACTAGGAAAGCAGGGGGTCAAGTGGTCTATGGGACAAAAAAGTTTGGGAACCTCTGGTGTAAAGTAAAACCGGCCGTTTATAGGAATAATTATAGAAGTTAATTTTTAATCAATTCAAAAGATTAAAAACAACAAATTATGCGGCTCACATCCACCAGCAATAAAAATTATACAAGCAAATTAAGATAAGGAATTAATTAACTTTGTACCAGCTTAATTTTTTTTTAAGTCCCCATTAAAGGCAAAAAGGCTGAAGCTTTGGGAAGTTTACACCAGAGCACTTTAAACTTTTTACAGTTTTGCAATGGTTATTTACTTGGAGTAACAATGTATGGAGAGAGAGCTAATTATTTTAACCCAACCTATACAAACTTGCGATAAATCACTTTCTCCGGGTTTTTTTACGTCGTACACCATGAGAGAGAAAGAGACAACAAATATAATACACCGCTTCTATGTACTGTCACGATGATCTTGGGCTCCTGGGTCATATATATTTTTTTTTTATTTTTTTAAATTATTGTACAACAGATATAAACCCAATAACAGTACAATGGAACAACAAGTAAGCAATTACAAATTATAAAATTTTTCAATTAATAAGTTTTTTGAACTTTTGTAAATTATCTGAAAATATATCAATATATATAGATGATGTATTTAACAGAATTATACCTCTTGTCATGCTATGCTGAGCCAAAACATCTGTCCGACCATAGGGTATTCTGAACATTGCATGATTTCTGCTGCGACAGTATTTTTCTGGTACGAATAAGCAGTAGCATGCCAAGAGGTATGGACAGTCGATTAAGTGATTTATAATTGATAATATATATATTTGTTGATAACAATACTGTGAAAAGTGGCTATACTAATAAACAAAAACATGATGTCGATATGTGATATGAATGGATGTATAAATACCCTAGCCTTAGTCTTAGCCACGCCCAGGTCTGCCGAGTCCGGTAAAAATCATCAAAAACTGACTACACTGCCTTGGATAGATACCACTCTATGTACTCTAAGGTTATTTATCAGAGCAATAATATACAAGAGGGAGCGCTGCTGTAGTCAGTTTTGATGAGTTTTGCCGGACTCGGCTAGACCTGGGCGTGGCTAGGACTAGGGCTAGACATAATGTTGCCGTTCTAGTTCTTTTTGTAATCAAATCCATGTTTCGTGGGTGCTAGAAATATATAGACAATGCACACAAACGATTTTGTGCCTTCGTATAAATAATAATAATAATATTTGGATGATTTGTATAGCGCCGTTTTTGTGAAAAATCACCTCAAGGGCGCTGTACAGATCTTATTTTCTATTATTACATATTAATTCCCAGTTTAAATAAAAAAAATTATACAGGAACATACTTACCTGGTAGGTCCTATCAGATAGATACACTTATTAACTTAAAATTATAATTTTTTTTATTCATTTATTTTTGCCGATTTAGGGCATGGGAGCAAAATAAAAAAATTGACTTTCTGAATTTGTCGTACAGTACGGGATTTGGTTAAAATTTGCATATCTAAAGGTGATTCGTCGAGAGACAGATTGTGTTGAGATTCTTTTAATGAATTTAAGGATATGAGAGTCTGAAAAGGTAAGTTTTCAGTTTGGACCGAAAGCTATGAATCGATTCATTTTACGACTTTGTTGGCATCAATTACCTTTTTAACGATGAGAGAAAATTGCTTTAAGTACCTTTACTGCTTTTACAAAAATATGAATGCGCAGTTGGGAGCAGTTGGGACTGTTGTGCGGTATTTACTTTGAAACTCGAAAGAGAATGGAAGAAGAAGTCGGGGACGCCCGAGGAAGACAACGTTGAACAAACAAGCGAATCGAATACTCGAGTCAGGCCATGTCAAGAGTCACAGGATAACAGAATAATACGTACAAGATGATGTACGAATGTGAATGAAGCAAGGAGTGTGTGCCAAGACAGAGTTGTATGGCGGTCCGTCCTCTCTGCCTACCCCTGCGGGGAAACGACGTGATACTTAGCTAGTGTTAGTTATCCTTTATTAATAAATCAATTTCTTTGTTCTTGAACCCTAATAATAAGTGTATTAAATTAATATTTCTTTAAATATCTTTTTATTATATTAGCAAATAAAAATAAAAATTGTGTTTTTCTTAATTTTTAATTTTATTTCCATGGTCGAGTGGTAAGACGCTCGACTACGAATCCAAAGGTCGCGGGTTCAAACCCGGCGTGCGCCAATAACTTTTATTTAATTAATATGTGTCATAACACATTTAATTCATATAAAAATAATAACAAGTATATTTGCGGCACGTTCCAGAGTGGTAGATACTCTAAGTATCGCCCTGGTGAAAGACCACCATTCAGAATCGAAACGTTGCTTGAAATGGCTTTAGCCGTGCTTGGTGATTAGATCTGAATAGCTAGGTACTTCCCAACCTTCCTCTTCCCATCTCCTTCCCCTCCCCACTACCTTCAGCCTCACAACATACCCAATTTGGGGATGCCATAGTCTCACTGGCTCTAGACGGTTGGGAGCAGTTGAGACTCTTGTGCGGTATTCATGTAAAAAAAAAAAAAAAGATTACGAAAATAACCAAATCCACTTATTTGTTATTCTACGAACAATTATGTTTTGTTTAATCAAACTGATTTAACTCTATTGAATTTATAGATAAGGTATTTACGCAACGTTAATGATCTAATTTAATTAAAACAATAATCCGGTACTAATAGATTTATATCGTGAAGTACCTACTTAATTTTAATTTTAGCTTTATAGAAATTACCAGCTCCTGACAGAAAGATGGATCACTTAAAAAATGACCTTGTAAAAATATTACAGTGTTATTTCTTATTATTGTTGCATTAGTAGCCGATTTGACAAATGCGTCATGCTCCCACAAGACGTGGTGGGTTTACACAGTTTGCATTTTAATAATCGTTTACTTATAATACTTGAATATTAATGTTTTTAAGTACCAGCATTTTAACTGTCCTCACTCTAATTTCCTTTTCTTTGAATTAACAAAGATGTTAATGTGAATTCTTACGTTTTATTTGGATTTTTTTAGCATTAGTTTTTGGTAAATTGTTTTTTTTTTTAATATCTGTTGTACACACGAAATCGGGGACGCTCGAGGAAGACATGGCACGATCAAGTCAATCAAATACTTGAATCGGGTCATGTAAAGAGTCAAAATAACAGAAGAGTATGTGTGAGACGATGTATGAATGTGAAGGAAGCAAAGAGTGTGTGACAAGACAGAGTTATATGGCAGTCCATCCTCTCTTACTACCCCTGCGGGGAAACGGTTTGATAGTTAGTTAGTTTATAAATGAAGCTTCGTTCAAACGACAAGCATTCCTGCTATTTGTATAATTATTCCTTGGTTTTATTTTCATCATTTGGATGAAAAATTATGTTTAAATTGTCTAATTTTTTATTGTTTTATTTTTTACTGTCTTTACTTTGCATTCATTGCAATTTATATTTTTTTAGAATTAATTGTTTTATATTTATGAATATTGTGTATTAATACACTTACTCGCTCTATTTAAAAACGCCTTAAAATAAAAATTTTGTAATGTTTTTAAAATAATAAATAACTGAAATCTGAATATATCTAAGGTATAGACGCAGCTTCATTGAATAGTTCCATCGCTTTATATATTGGCGTGTTTTTGTATGAGGAAGTTCTGACTTTCGGTGTGTAAAACGTCACATGATGCCTCGCACGAATATAATTACTTGGGGCAAACAAGTTGATCTCCTTTAGTATATATGGGTTATAAATACCTCCAGAAATCAACTTATAAAAATGTTTACCCAAAAACATCTTCCGACGGGCTTGCAGGGTGTGAAGATCTAGCATTCCACATACAAACAACGAAGGGAATAAAAATGGGTAATACGTATACTCCCTCATGTATGAGTAACGCATAAACCTCTTTTGCACTCTTTCTATTTCGAGGTTATGGTTACGTACTGAAGGGGTCCCTGTATTCTAGGATGCTGCGAACAATCTTCAGACCAGTCAGATCTTGCATTACGAAGAACGAAACCATGCATCTCGTTAGCACGGGAGACAATGTCAGATATGTGAGACTCGAACGAAAGATTTGCCTCAAGAATCACGCCAAGGTTTCTGATTTCATCTTAATCATTTTGTTCATTTGGTAGGGGAACGAAAACGGGACAAACAATAGCCGCTATGTCGATAGAATCTTTTATCGTTTCGGAGTTAGGTCATCAAACTAAGACCCCGGTACGAAGTATCATTTCGACAAAACAATCGTTCAAACTATTATCAGCTGATGGCGATCTCTTATCAAGAAGGTATTAATCGATTGCGAATTGTTTTATTTCTTTATAATCACTTCATTACGTTATTTGATGGTTATTTACGTATTTCATCACACCTCGGGTATTGGAAAAAAAAAGATTTTTTCGTCTTGAACCATTTTATTTATTTTCATTTTATTTTTGAGTAAACAGACATAAGATAACAAATAAACAATATTTTATTTATTTATTTATAAATTGACTGACTTAAGCCCAATTACAAAAAATACACAAAACACGAAATGGAAAAAAGAGCAACAGAGAAGGAATAGCACATACATAATAATAAATGAAGCGATGACAAAAATAGGAAAAAATAAACATAAGAGAGAACATTCAAGCCATGGTCTAGTCAAAGTTTTGGTAGAGTCGTAAAGAATGACGAAAATCATTTAGACTGCTACCAAAAATTTCAAGACCATGGCTTGAGTTAACAAGTCTTGAAATTCTGGACATTGGAGAATTATACCGATAATTAGTATTGTGATGATTGAGGAACAGTAATTCGTTGTTTCTGAGTCTACGGCAAGGAATGTTGAACTGGATAAGTTGCAACAGAGAAGGTGAGTCAGTAAAATAATTAATAATTTTGTAAATGAAAATTAAATCAAAGTCTTTCCTGCGCTTTTCTAATGAGGAAATTTTCAACAATAATTATACTAAACATAAAACATAGAGAAGTTGCCTGCATCCAAACTATTTATCACAGACCAAGCACTTATGAGTAGCAATGGACGAAGCAAGATAACAAAAAGATGGCGTAACAAAATTAATTTGCTATACAAGTAAAGTGATGGTAAGTGCTGTTTAAATACAATAAGCAGTAAACCTCACGTAATTATGTATTTTATTGTATACGCCCAAAAGGGCTTTTACATTAAAGGTTTTTAATTGACAGTGAATAAATGAGAATTATATGCACAAACAAAATAAAGAATAGTTGTAGACTAATAAAAAATAGTGTTCGATTTCATAAAAAACATACAACAAACCTTCTTGTATCTACATTCCGTGCAGTTAAAGACATCAGCCACCTCTGCGTATGTATTACCCTCAGAGTAACAATGCAAAGAGACCTCACTTTGCGAAATGTTGAAGAAACTTTTTGACCAAGCTTGACCAAGGAGGTGTGGCCTATAAACTGCCGGCAAATGGAAGACGAACAAAACCGTAAGGATAAACATTATTCCGTCTTTATCTGTTCGGCAAAAATTTAGCGTTGGTACCATTAGAAAGAAAGAGACCGGGATACATTCAGAAGCCGTGCAAAAATATGGTTTCCCGTTCTCAATTTTTATCGCGAGACTCTTGTTTATCTCTCTAAGTAAAACATATTAAAAATGCATTAAAACTCATTTCAAACGGAAGATTATTATATTGAAACGAATAGTGCAAATATTGGTGTAATTTACTAGTTATTTTGTAGGTTAGGATGTTAAATATTTGAGACCAAACTAAAAAAGACAAATTCTTTGATACATACCTATAAAAACTTTTTTTTCGTCTTTTTGTACTTCGGTTGATGTATCCATCAACTGCACATATAGCCATATCGTTTTTTTTTAAGATTGCACTAAATTCACTTAAGTTATGATATTTTTACGCACATTTTACTGTCGGCTCGACTGACATTAGGATAAGTGTGAAGTTCGTCTACAACAAAAACTGCTTTCACGTTTAGCTCACCCCAAATAGTATCTTTTTAACAGCAATTGTTTGTCTTTTTTTTAACAGCAATTGTTTGTCTGAACCGAGCATAAAGAGAGAGCTGTATTTTGCGAGTATGTCAACGATTTGACTCACATTAGGACGGTCTCTCTATATTGTTACTCTAAGGTATTGCCAACTACATGCAATCTAGGTACAAGCAGTATTTGAAAGACTCAGTGCTGATGTGATTGTTACAACTAAATACAATTTTGGATCGAGTAGTTCTCGTTGGTATGTGAAAGGAAATAAGGTTTAATAAATCAGGGCTGTCTATAATAACATCGACAATTTTATAAATAAAAGTCAAGTCGAAAATAATTCTTCGATCTGAAAGTTTTAATAAATGTAATTCATTCATCAGGTAGTTACAGTTAATATTTTCACTGGGAAGATTACATTTATATATTCGCAAAAGGCATTTACTTTGTGGGTTACATATTTATAAATAAAACAGATAAATTTTCTTTAAAATCACTTTATTATTCATATTATGTCTACCGGTTTCGCAAGCACCCTTCCATCATCAGGACAATATTAAAATTAACCTAAAATACAGAATGCTCCAAGTATTCATCATTTACAACTATATTGCACGCTGTTCTCGTACTCTCTCTTTCTAACACCATGACTTTGGACTCACTTGCTTTCATCATTAGCTCATTCTGCATACATAATTGGTTCACCCCAGACACGAGAGGCTGTAGATCTTCCATACTGTCAGAAATCAACTCTGCAACATTACAATACAACCGGCAACATAATCTGTCATTATTAGAGTTCAAAGCTACATTTAAAATTTGTTTTTTCAATTTACGCGAAGCAATAATGTGAAAAGATGTGGCATTTCGATGTTTCTTGTGTCATTTGCAAAATACGATAATTATTATCATTTTGAAATCGATTATAAATTGAAGTGGATTTCATTTTTCCCAATATTGTGTAACTGTGTTTTGCAAAGGTAAGTCAACATAAACTTTCGCTTATTATTTTGGCGCCTTCGCCTATCGAAGGCTGGCTACCACCGCTTTACCAACTGGTCATTCTTTACCCAACTATTTATAATTACCCTCAGACAAAAATCCTATTTTCATAATAAATTACACCTAATTGGCTGATGGTAAAAGACCACCATTCAGAATCAACACCTTGCTTGAAATGGCTTTAGCCGTTTTAAGTGATTCTCTAAAAACAAAAACAAAAATATCACGCCGTTTTACCGCAAGAATAGGCAGAGAGAAAGGACCAGCAAACAATCCTGTCTTGGCTCACACTCCTTGCATCATTCACATCGTCTCATAAATACTGTTTTGTTTTTCTGGCTCCTTACATAGCCTGGCTCAAGTATTTGATTCACTTGACTGTGTCGTCAAATATTCTTCTCACACCCCTTTCTTCGTTCATCCGCTCTACATGTCCAAAGAATCTAAGCCTCCCTTTATAAATCCTATTCACTACGCTTACATCAGCCTTGCTCTCTTTCCGGATATCCACATTTTTAACACGGTCAAACTTGGTTTTGCTGCTCCCAACCGGCTAGAGCCAGTGAGACTATGGCGTCCCCGATTGAGGTATGTTGGTGAAGAGGGAAGAGGAAGGTTGGGAAATACCTGACCATTCAGATCTGGTCACCAAACACGGCTAAAGCCAACGTTTCAATTCTGAACGGCGGTCTTTCACCAGGGCGATATTTAGAGTATCTACCACTCTGGAACGTGCAGCAAATATACTATATAATATTTTATTTGATTTAAATGTATTATGACACATACAGCCTCCATGGTCGAGTGGTAAGACGCTCAACTACGAATCCAAAGGTCGCGGGTTCAAAACCGGCGTGCGCCAATTACTTTCATTTAATTAATATGTGTCATAACACATTTAATTCATGTAAAAATAATCAAAAGTATATTTGCGGCACGTTCCAGAGTGGTAGATACTCTAAGTATCGCCTTGGTGAAAGACCACCATTCAGAATCGAAACGTTGCTTGAAATGGCTTTAGGCGTGTTTGGTGACCAGATCTGAATAGCCAGGTACTTCCCAACCTTCCCCTTCCCAATCTCCTTCCCCTCTCCACTACCTTCAGCCTCACAACATATCCTATTTGGGAATGCCATAGTCTCACTGGCTCTAGACGGTTGGGAGCAGTTGAGACTCTTGTGCGGTATTCACGTAAAAAAAAAAAAAATTAAATGAAATATATTTGAGCACGGCGAGTTTGAACCCGCGACCTCTGGATTCGTAGTCGAGCGTCTTACCACTCGACCATACAGGTCTAAACTAATATCTATCATCGCGGGGAACTGCGACCACTGTTGTGGAGTGTGCCATTTTATAGCGTCATTTCGCGATCTGTTGGTGGTCTTTTTTACCAAGGCGATCCTGGAGTATCTACCAATCTGGAACGTGCCTTTTCAATGTGAATTTTTTGGTTGCTTAGTTTTTGCCATGGCTGGTCTACAAACCCTCGTCTTCTTGCTCTTCGGAGTGGCATTCGTCTGCGCCGGAGTGACCCGCACCAACGTGGAGGTGGCCTCTTTCAAGGCTTTCCTGCAGAGGTCTGTTGATGGAAGGTACCAGGGTAAGTTCAGTCAATTATATTACAAATCAAAAAACACACGTACGTTCCCAGTCGATTCAAACATTGGTCGTGTACCACAAGGGTAGACGTTCAATGAATGTGGGTGTATGGACGACCTACTGCCAGTAGGTGGTCTTTTTCATACGTGTGCGTTGCTGCGTTCACCATCTCGCTCTCTCTAATGGTGCTTAAAACCTTCGGTAAAGAGTGGGAATAATCGCTTTATTAAAAATAGTAAGGAATTTTCGCGTGCTTACACGAATGAAATGTTATTTTAAAACTTGTGAGGATATTGAAAGAAGGGTGAATTTAAAAAGCAATCACTTTGTGGTTTGACATATTTAATGAAAATGAAATAGTTACTTTGTATAATATCAGAGATAATATCAATTTTACAGTAGTCCAATATTAGGTATATTTGCTGTAAACTCGTACAATTTCTCATTATTCTTGCATACAATTCTCAGTTGACGTCAAAACGAGGCAAACCTCTTTCAATTCATATTATCTGTCTCTTTCTCAATTTTTTATATTTTATAAATTAAATTAAATAGGGTATGTTGTGAGGCTAAAGGTACTAGGGAGGGGAAGGAGATTGGGAAGAGGAAAGTCGGAAAGTACGTGGCTATTCAGATCTGGTCACCAAACACGGCTAAAGCCATTTCAAGCAACGTTTCAATTCTGAATGGTGGTCTTTCACCAGGGCGATACTTGGAGTATCTACCACTCTGAAACGTGTCGCAAATATAGTTTTTATTATTTTTATATCAAGTAAATATGTTATGACACATATTGATTAAATAAAAGTTATTGGCGCTCGCCGGGTTTGAACCCGCGACCTTTAAAATCGTAGTCGAGCATCTTACCACTCGACTATGGAGGCCGTCAATGTTCCTTTGTTATAGTTAAAATGTTATTCTTTTGTTTTCGTTCTGTTTTCTTATTTTATATTGTGTTCTCCTTCTGTACGTCTGAGTATACATAATCACACACTGTATTTTTCGTTTAGTTTAATTTTGTACCCTTCTGATGATGCTTAGGCTAAGCGAAACCGGTCGGACATAAAAATTAAAATAAAATCTGTTGTTTTCATATATGCCAAACCACAAAGTAACTGCTTTCTACGAAAATTAATATTTTTATTTATTTTAATGTACAATTTTAAATTGTCACTACGTGCGAACATGGAAAACTGTAAACAATAAGGTAAGTGATTATAATATTGTTTGTCATTCCAGATTCAATTATCGTAAAATGAAAATGATATTGCAAAAACCTATAAATAGTAACGTACATTGTTGTGCCTTACGTAAAATTTAATTAGATCAAATGTTAGTACACATAGATAAAATCAATCAATCATTCAAATCTAAGGATTGATTGGCGGTGGATTTTATCAGTGTCAGTCGTTTCTTTATCAGAGTAAAATGAGATTTTTTTCTGACGTTTTCACGGTTGATAAAATATTATGCAAGAATAATAATTAAGTAAAAAGATTCACAAATTTACACATTACGACTTATTTTTTACGACCATTACGAGTGGTAAAGATCCTGGGATACTGATCCAGAGGTAACGGGTTCGAATCCCGGTGTGAGCAAATATATTTCATTTAATTCATTTGTGTTAATTCATATGAAATTATACGAGGCCTGTTCGAAAGAAAAGGTGAATTTTGAATTTTCGCGGGCTGTGTACATCCGATTATCGATTTTTTTGTTGTTGTTATGTTGGTACACATATGTTTATATGTTAGCATTATCAGCCATTTTGGATTAGTGGTTTGTTTTTGACAACTGGAAAGGTTAGTCACGTTTTCGTGTGTTCTTCGATTTTTTTACTTTTGAAAAAAATGGATCAAAGAATAAAATTCATGATTTGTTTTTCCACAACTCCAGGACGCTCATCGTCATTAACATCTTCTCGGCCTTCTATAAAGCGCTTGTACCACTTATAAACACTTTTTTGAGACAAAGTAGACTCGCCAAATGCCACAGTCAACATTTTAAGTGCGTTGGAGCACTTCATTCCATTTTAACGCAAAATTTAATACATATTCTTTGATCCATTTTTTCAAAAACAAAAAATCGAAGAAACATATTAATTGATTAAACCAACTACAGATCAAAGACTTGTGGATCAAGTGGAAGCCTTTTTAGAATTATTTTTTCATAGTGGTATTCCGCACGAGAGTCCCAACCGTCTAGAGCCAGTGAGACTATGGCATCCCTAATTGGGATATGTTGTGAGGCTAGTGGGGAGGGAAAGGATATGGGGAAGAAGAAGGTTGGGAATTACCCGGCTGTTCAGATCTGGTCACCAAACACGGCTAAAGCCATTTTAAGCAACTTTTCGATTCTGAATGGTGGTCTTTTACCGGGGTATTACTTAGGGTATCTTCCACTCTGGAACATGCCGCAAATATACTTTTTTTATTATTTTTATTTGAAATAACCCGAGACCTTTAGATTCGCAGTCGAGCGTCTTACCACTCGACCATGGAGGCCGTCATATCTTATCGTATTTTCCTAAGCAACTTGACCACTATATAGCAATTTTATTTCTTCAGTTGTTTCTCTCACAGTGGCTCGTTGAATTTATTGGTGTTATGGTCCTTTAGAGCCTCTGACTCCCGAGCTGGCCGAGCTCCAGAACGAGTGGGAGAGGAGCGGCAAGTTCGAGGGAGACATCGTCCTGACTCCTGAGCAGGTAGACTCCTTCGTGGAGGACTACGCTGGCAAGAGAAACGCCATCCTGGCCACCAACAAGCTGTGGACCAACAAGATTGTCTACTATACCACTACCGGATTGAGTAAGTGACGATGCTTTTCTCCTTTATAATAACTAACTAACTAATTAACCATCACGCCGTTACTCCGTAGGGGTAGGCAGAAATGACGGACCGCCATATAACTCTGTCTCGACACACACTCCTTGCTTCATTTACATTCATACACCGTCTACAGGGCACTGGGAAACCCGTCCCTGTGCGCCAGTTTGAATTGATCCGTCATTCATATGGCGTTAAAATGTACTCGGGCATTCATCAATATCTTTGCAGGAGTATTTGTTCTTTAAAACCTGTAGTCCGTATATTAAAATGGTCCAGTTGTCTTTTGCTGTATTCACTTTTTTGCGCTACTCGTTTTTTTCTCTTCCTAGACTTCCGAGACTTGTGTACCTAATTAGAGTGTGTGGTTTGTTGAACAGCCGCCGCCCAAGTGACCGCTGTGGAGTCCGCCCTGTCGGCCATCAGCGCCGCGTCGTGCGTCAAGTTCCAGAAGAGGACCACCGCCAACGCCAACTACGTTAATGTGGTGGTGAGTTATTCTTTCTTCTTTCTTCTTTTTCTTCTTTCTTCTTTCTTCTTTCTTCTTTTTCTTCTTCTTTCTTCTTTCTTCTTTCTTCTTTTTCTTCTTTCTTCTTTCTTCTTTCTTCTTTCTTCTTTCTTCTTTCTTCTTTCTTCTTTCTTCTTTCTTCTTTCTTCTTTCTTCTTTCTTCTTTCTTCTTTCTTCTTTCTTCTTCTTTCTTCTTTTCTTCTTTCTTTCTTCTTTCTTCTTTCTTTCTTTCTTCTTTCTTCTTTCTTCTTTCTTCTTTCTTCTTTTTCTTTTTCTTCTTTTCTTCTTTCTTTCTTTCTTCTTTCTTCTTTCTTCGAAAGGAAATAAGGTTCAATTACTCAGGGCTCTCTATAATACCATTGACATTTTTTTAAATAAAAGTTATGTTTACGAGTAAATCAAGTTCTACAAGAGTATTGGTTGTTTTATCTAATCGGGGTCTTTTGAGGAAGCGACCAGATGCCAGTTTCTTTCACATGGGTGCAGTGTGCAAGTTTCATCTGCAAGTCACCCTGTCCAAATAAATGTGCTAACTTTCTCGTCTTCCTCCAGGTCAGCAACTCAGGCTGCTACTCCAGCGTGGGCATGGTCGGAGGAGCCCAGACCCTCAACCTCCAGTCCAACACTCCTGGAAACGGATGCTTCCGCCACGGCACCATCATCCATGAGTTCCTGCACGCACTCGGCTTCTACCACATGCAGAGCACAGGCCTGTTCAAAAAAAAAGGTGAATTTTGAATTTTCGCGGGCTGTGTACATTCGATTATTGTTATTGTTGTTATTGTTATGTTGGTACACATATGTCTGTCATATGTTAGCATTATCAGCCATTTTGGATTAGTGGTTTGTTTTTGACAACTGGAAAGGTTAGTCACGTTTTTGTGTGTTCTTCGATTTTTTACTTTTGAAAAAAATGGATCAAAGAATAAAATCCGTGATTTGTTTTTCCACAACTCCAGGACGCTCATCGTCATTAACATCTTCTCGGCCTTCTGTAAAGCGCTTGTACCACTTGTAAACATTTTTTGAGACAAAGTAGACTCATTTAAACATTTTTAACGCAAAATTTAATACATATTCTTTGATCCATTTTTTTCAAAAGTAAAAAATCGAAGAACACACAAAAACGTGACTAACCTTTCCAATTGTCAAAAACAAACCACTTATTCAAAATGACTATGTACCAATAATAACAACAAAAAAAGCGATAATCGAATGTACACAGCCCGCGAAAATTCAAAATTCACCTTTTCTTTTGAACAGGCCTCGAATGTCTTGTCAAAGCATTATTTATTTATATACTAATGGACCATTGTCCAATATATATTTTACATTAACTTCACCTCAGACCAAGAATATATGAATAAAAAAGCTAGATATTTTCACCCAAACCATAAAAAATTACGATAAATCACTTTCTCTGGGTTTTTACGTCGTACACCATGAGAAAGAAAGAGACAACAACATTTCCAGAATTACCACGCCGCTTTAAAGTATTGTAAGAATGTTCTTCGTGTCCCGCATCTCCGGGGACTCCGCCCACACGTTTTTACACGCGACATAAATGGGCACAACTCAACGGTTTTTTAGGTTTTATGCTGTATTTTTTATGTCGACATGTGCTATGAATGGATGTTTAAATAACCCTAGCCCCAGTCCTAGCCATCCTTAGATTCGGCAAAACTCATAAAAACTGACTACAGCAGCGCTCCCTCTTGTATATTATTGCTCTGAGGTTTGAATCTTAGAGTACATATAGTGGTATCTATCCAAGGCAGTGTAGTCGGTTTTTGATGATTTTTGCCGGACTCGGCAGACCTGGGCACGGCTAGGACTAGGGCTAGGGTATTTATACATTTATTCATAGCGCATGGCGACCTAATGTTTTTGTTTATTCGTAAAACCACTTGTTCACAGTATTGTTTTCGACAAAAAATATAGCATAGCCGGTTCCAGCTGTCTGCCAGTGCAAAAATAAATGTAGAAAGCGGAATCCGTCTTTTGGAACCGGTCACTTCGTAAATGTGTAACCAGGGCAGAAATATTGAATCGACTATAATTTGAAAAATCGCCGTTCGTTGAAAATTTAAATTGCACACTGGCAAATATGATTCGATTAAAATATATAATTGCCTCTTCCGACCTTTCTACGCTTTCACACCATTCCACTCCATTTTTCTTTCTACACTTCTAATATCTGCGCCAATTAGACAAAAGTGGAAATATATATATATTTAGAACCAAATTATCTTTGCCTGCCAAGAATTTAGCTCAAATTTCTTCCTCTAGTGATAAAATATGACAGGAAATGATATTGTTAAATCTTTTCTTTGTATTTTTAAGGCAGTATGTTTCAGGGTGATACCCCAAAGCAGTGTGATAATTTGAAAAATTTTATTGTCTCTTTCTTTCTCATGGTGTACGACGTAAAAACCAGGAGAAAGTGATTTATACCGAAGTTGTATGCGTTGGGTAAAAATAATTAGCTCTCTCTCCGCTGTTGGTAGAGCATATTGTGAAATTTTGATAGTGCATATAATTCGATGTTTATTAATGATTTTTTCTCCTGCGTACACTTCAACTGTTCGGTCTCTGTTGGCAGGAACTGAACACAACTTCAACAAGTACACCACCGCCCAGGTGACCAACTTCAACGTGCTGTACGACTACGGAAGCGTGTTGCACTACTCAGAGTACGGCTTCAGCACTGATGGAAGCAAGACCATCGTGCCCCTTCAGGTAACTGTTCATAATTCATTAAAAAAAAATTACAAATTAAATACTCGTATGAAGAAGGAAAAATAAGAACTGCTTAAACATTTGCTAATAGGGCTGGCAAAATCACTCAAACTAACTAACTAACCATCACGCCGTTTTCTCGCAGGGGTAGGCAGAGAGGACGGACCGCCATATTTGTTTATTTATTTAATTACATACGCCCTCATGAGCTTTTACATAACAGTGTAATATATAACATAAAATAATAGTGACATAAAAATAACAAAGAGTAAACGATTAGCACCCAAAAACATAATTAAGTTAATAGTAATATTATAATGCAATAAATTAACAGTAATATTTTTGAAAGAGGTATGCTATTATAGACTATAGCCTTCTTGTAACTAGATTCAGTGCAGTTGAATATATCTACTATTTATCAAAGCCTTCAATCTCACAACACACCCCAATCGGGCCATAGTCTCACTGGCTCTAGACTTTTGGGAGACTCTTGTGTGGTACTAAATATTAAAAAAAAATTATATGGCCCAAATGATTGGCCACCATTCCAAATAAAATGAATTGAAATGGTGTTTGGGGACCAGATCTGAATAGCCAGGCGCTTCCCAACCGTCCTTTTCCCCATCTCCTTTCCCTCCCACTACATTAAGCCTCACAACTCAATTCAATTGGGGACGCCACAATTTCACTGGCTTTATACGGAAAAAGAAGAAAAAAAAAAAGTTTTATTTCTGCTTTCAAAAATATAAATTGTTTTATTTTACGGATGCAGTTGAAACACTAATAACGAAAAGGTATACTTTGAATGTACTGGTATGTATTAGGCCTTGTAAAATAGAATTACAATTTGTATTTGTACTGTGAAAAAAAAAAGATTTTTTCGTTTTAGGTCTAAAATCGATCAAGCCTCAAAAACCTTCACCCAAAACTAAAACACACTTTTGTTTCTAAATCTTTTCTTTCATTATTTCCAGTCCACAACCGCAACCATTGGACAGCGCGTCGGCATGAGCGCCGGAGATATTTCAAAGCTCAAGTCTCAGTACAAATGCTAAGCGGCCATTTTTTTCTTTCAACAGTTTCCGATAAAAAATATACCTTATTTGCATGACAACTGTATTTTTCCTCGCATCATTCATGTGTACATTTTGTGTACACATCAGCAATGATTATTCTCCGAACGCATCTGAAAATTTCATCACAGCATAAAATAAAACTCATTAAAAACAAATATTGCATTTATTGGATCCATTATTGAAACCTAACCTAACCTAACCAATCCTTCTTCATTGCTAAATATTGTTCTTATAGACTCGAAGACGACATACACAAAATATCAACTTTGTGGTTAGCTTGTTTTTGAGGGACAGGCTGATTCAGACGGTTGTTAAAGGTATCACCTCTTCTTCTCATTCAATTAATGCTGGCGTCCCACAGGGATCGGTTCTGGGTCCAGCTTTGTTTTTGTTGCACATCAACGATCTTTCGCCACGTGTACCAATAGATTGTTACGCGGATGACAGAACAGCCCATTGTTTTTTTTTTGTTTGAATTTGACAAGCCTCTCAAGGGCACAGAAACTATGTAGGGTTTTGAAGCGGAATATGACCTAGAATTTCCGCTTGGGATAAGAATAATCTCGTCGAATTTAATGTTTTAAAAACCCAGTCATGTCTGATTACGGCTAAAAGGGATCGTGATGAAAATTTAGACTCCTACAACGGAATTAATCTTCCGAAGAAGCCTTCCGTTGAAATGCTTGGTGTAACCTTAAGTGATCAGCTGAGGCACGGGGGCTGCATCGAAGCCAGAGTTAAGTTGGTTTCTCAGAAGTTGGGCGTACTGTACAGGGCCCGCAGATACTTTAATAGTACACAACTGCTTACCTTGTATAAATTGAAAGTGCACCCCTGCTGTTGAACTTGGCAGTCACATTTGATCTAGAGCCCCTAAATACCTGGAAAAAAAACCCTTGACTGCAGAAATGGGCGGTCCGTTTGAAAGATTCTCGTATCTTACCAAACTGATTGAAATCTTTGGAGGACAGGCGTCAGGTGGGAATGCTGTCTTTGTGTTCTACCGGTATTTCAATAAAAGATGCTCAGAGAAAACTGGCGTCGTTGATCCTTTTGGCACCGGCGTATGGTCGGAAAATTTGCTAAATGCGCGCCCAACATTTGTACACGGTTGACATTCGATACATGAGAAAGAGATCGCTTCTACGACTCGTTCGTGTGTTCAACAGCTTGACTGTGGAACAATTTGCCGGCCTCTGTGTTTCCTCCCTCCTACAACACGGGTCTTTTCAAGGCCCAAGTTTACGAAAATACACTCCACACAGCATCCCCAAAGACCCCGAGGTGGAAATTATTTGCCTCAACGGCCTGAGGTAAAGTAAAGGCGTGTTGAAAAAACGAATTAAAGCAGTACGGCGTATAGGGAGTTTACTATAGCAATCCTAGAATCGTTTTCATGTTAATTAATTATGGTTGACGATGACCATATGACTATAATCTTAAATGTTTTCCGACATTATTTTGGAAAGTAACCAAATCACTGCATGGAAAAATAAAATCTGGTACTAACCGCTTATTTTATTGCTGAAAAATGATTTGAAAATCTTAAAATCGCTTTGCGGTAAGCATGTAAAAGATGAGAGTCAGCTTTCATTAACCTTAAATATAAATTACTTGCACCCCGAGTGCATCCTTTGAAAACATTGTGCATAATTGTTACAGATTCATCGGAATTAATTAAAACTAGGGAAATTTCCTCTCCTCCCTCGACGGTTACGCAAACCATGTATGACAGACGCTAGTCTATTCATATAACAGACGTGAATCTCGGACAAACCTCCAGTTTTTGGAGTGCTATTTTCTGTTCCAACCTTGGAAAACATTTGATGTTTTTGTCACGGATTCATCAGCATCAATTTAAATGTGAATCTTGACCAAGCCCTCCATTTTTGCAGTGGTATTCACTTATTTGCTATTTGAGGATAGCTCATGCGTGCAACAGTTTGTTTCTTCAGAAACAAACAAACAGAATTCTTGCTAGAAAGTTTGAAATTAAACAGCGACTTGTTGCAAAAACTAGGTATAAAGAATTCATCTAAATTTAAAAAAACTTTTCGGCTTGCAAATACAGTTATGTTTACTTCAATATTATCATTCGTTACTTGTGAATGATAATGTCCCACTGTTAACAAGATACTAACTTTTGAGTTTAACGATAAATGGGCAATGAAGATATTGAAACACAGCTCTTGGGCCTTTAACGGCTTGTGATAAGAAAAACGATTATTTCTTTAGCGATATTTCAATTCTAATACATGGACAGGGATAAAACGAGGACTTTTACGCCTTAATATTTAAAAAAATGTTTGTTCTATTTTCTTTATTTATCTGAATCACAATATAATGATGACAATAATGTTTGCTATGCTTATCACTGAAATAAATAAATAATTTATTTGTATGTTGTTAGTTATTATCGTTGTTGTGCACGTTTCCGAGAGAATTGATCATTTCTTCGATCTCGAATGCTTTATCGTTTGTCACCCTTTACTGTTTGAAGGGAAGAATGCTATTGCGTCAAGATTCACTCTCGCTGTTTTAAATTAACAGATGTGACTCCTGGAAGGAATATTCACAGCTGCAATGGCCTTGATGAAGGTTATATTTTAACTTAAAAGAGCAAGTTTGTTTCCCGATGCCTAGGGCATCTTACAGCCTCCTCTGGTAGGACTGACATAAGATAACAAGAACAAGGACAGGAACAGGTAAGGAATAGGAACAAGAACAGAAGCCATAACAACAACAAGAACAAAAACAGGAATGATAACAAGAACGAGAACGAGAGCGAGAACAAGAACAAATACAAGAACAAGAACAACAAGAAGAACAAGAAGAACAAGAACAAGAACAAGAACAAGAACAAGAATAAGAACGAGAACGAGAACAAGAACAAGAACAAGAACAATAAAAAATAACAAGAACAAGAACAGGTAAGGAACAGGAACAAGAACAGAAACAAAAACATAACCATAAACAAAAACAGACATAAAAACAGGAACAGAAACATGACTGAAAAAAGTTAACAAGAACAGGATCAAGAACAAAAACATAAACAAGAACAGGAACAAGAACAGGTACAGGAGATACAGGGACAATAACAGGAACAGGACAAAAACAGAAACTGAAACAAAACGAGAAAGAAAACAGAGGAAACAGAGACAGGAACAGGAATATAAAAAGAAACAGGGTCTGAAACAGAACCGAAACAGAAACAAGAGAAACAAGGACAAGAACAGGAATAGAAATAGAAACAGAAGAAACAGGAAAAGAAACAGGAGAAATAGTGACAGGAACAGGATTATAAACAGAAACTAAATCAAAACAGAATACGATAATAGGACTTTGCCTACCGGGCCAGTCCGCCCCTGCCTATGAACGACCATATTTTTATAATCTCTGATTTCTGGGCAAAAAATCTATGCCAACGTCTAATATGGCATACACTTATATGTATACGCAATAATAGTTCATAAAGTTAATACTTTCTTTGTATTATTAATATCTGTCCCTCTCTATAAAGCGATTTGTAATCTTAAATGATATGTATCACAGTTCCCGTTTCGCCAAATGAACTTCCTCAGATATGAGGGTCTTGCTGTACTTTTGGCACTAGGTCACAGAGACAGGTGCATTTAAAATGTTTATAAATTAATTCATTCTCACCTTTATATCATAGTGTAGAATCGTCGTTTGCAAGAGAGAGTCGTCTCTCCGTACAGACGTTAAAAAAATCGAAACAATTCCTTTTATTCTTTATTCAAAAGGTAAATTTAAACTGTTAAAATCGCTTTAAAAACTATCTTACCTTGGCACGCTTTCCACGCTTCATTCGCATTCATACACCGTCTTAAACATACTCCTCCGTTATGTTTACTCTTGACATCACCCGACTCCTTTCTTCGTTTATTTGCACTGAACGACCAAACCATCTAAGAGTCCCTTTCTTAATCCTATTAATTACGCTTACGTCAGCCTTGCATTCTCTCTGGATATCCACATTAGGATTTTTTTCAAAACTAACTAACTAGCCATCAAGCCGTTTCCCCGCAGGAGTAGGCAGATAGGATGTACCACCACACAACTGTCTTGGCACACACTCCTCGCTTCATTCATCTTCACGTATTCATATGCTTGTTCGCACTTGTTTAGCTCATTGGACACGTGGCCCGCGCTGTCTGGACGAAACTAATTGCGATTGATGTGTACAACTTTCAATCTGTTCCAGATCTCAAGATGATTGGATTTGCAATGATGCTGCTTCTTACTGGAGCAACATTCGTGGATGCTGGCGTGACTAGGTCCAGCAATGATATAGCCAACTTCAGAGATTTCTTAGGAGAAAACTGTTGATGGAGAGTATGAAGGTACGTTAATTGATTATCTAGCTTACATTACAAAAGGGTTTTGCTATTTTGCTTTAGCAGATGAAATTTTAGTTCTTGTTTTAATTCTAGATCTTAGATGAATTAAATACTGTAGATAAGTTACTAAGACAACGCGCGTGAATGCACTAAGCCGAGTCCGAGAGACATACCTGTGACTTACTGCGCTTAGTATCACACAAACATTCGTTCGACAGACCAGCTGTCACTGGAAAACGTGAGCTCTTCAACCAAAATAATGTGAGATAGCCATTGGAGATATACATTGGTGTGTGGAAGACAACCGTTACCGTACGTTGTACTATACTTGGCTAGTCGCTCAGTAAGTTCGTTGAGGAAGAGAGATTATAACAGTAACGTGGGACTTTCATATAGCTATCTAATTCGCGCATACACATTCTGTTTAGTATTGCTATCCTTTTCATAAGCGTTATGAGCTTTGAAACTTAAATCAAGACCGTGCCACATTTATCGTCTGATTTGTATGAATATGACGTGTCTTGTATTTTATGTCTATGGACTAGATGACGGTATTTTCTTGATGGGTTTTTGGGTTTCAACCAATTAATTCAGATTAATATCTTTTGCTTTGCTTCATCTGGTGATACCTTAGTCTAGTAGAGATTATTTAAGGAGTTAAGATTCATGACAGCTGAGAAAATCATTAACAAATACATGATGTGAAAGGAGTTTCAAAGAAAAGCATTACGTTTATGAGATATGGGTATAAAATGGTTGGTTAGTTAGCTGGTTAGAGGATTACACTGAAAGCCTGATGTTCTGTCGCTTCCAGAACCCTCCAGCCCAGAGCTGGCGGACCTCCAGAACGAGTGGGAGAATAGTGGCAAGTTCGAGGGAGACATGGTCCTGACCTCTGAGCAAGTGGACACATTTGTGGATGACTACTCTGGAACGAGGAACGCCATCTTAAACCCAAAAAGCTGTGGACCAACAACACATTGTACTATAATCTCAGCGCATTATTGTGTAAGTATCATTTAAGCAGATTTTATTTTTTATTTATTACCTTTTTGTTTCTTACATTATTTTTTTTACATTACCTACCTCACTAGGTCATAAGAACCTGTTCTGAGGTAAGTGACAGTGAGTACAAGTAGAATAATTTTAAAAAAATTATGATATTTGTTACACAATGTTCTAGTTTGTCATGGTGAAGAATTTCAAGTGCTATTTTAGGAGGTCTTCAATTTCCTTGCGGTCCTTACTCATTAGCCATTTAGTAATGTTTTGATTAAAGAAATACATATTGGTGATGGCTACAGTCTGTGGTGGGAGTTTGTTGTAAGTGTGAGGCGCGATGTACATATGGTGTCTTTGTGCAAAAGCTGTATTGTATTTAGGTATTAAAAGTCTTTCTTGTTGTTTGGGCCTTGTATTTTTTTTACGTGTGATATATTTATAAACTAACGGACTATTGTCCAATTACAAAAAAAATACATACAACGTGAAATTTTTCATCAGGATTTTTATACCCTTAGCTTCTGGTAGATTGTTTTCTTTTAAATCAGTTGATGTACACATGCACTTTTATACCCAACGAAGTTACATATATAGACACGTTATAGCCTTAGGATATTAACACAAAATGTGGCAAGCAAAACACACACGTTACCAGTAAATTCATCATTCAAATATCGGTCATGTATGACAAAGGTAGACATTCATAGAAATATGTGTATGAACGAAACAGATCCGAAGTTCGGACCGCGTCCCATACTTGCTTGAAACGACCTCAAGCGACGCGTGACCGTTTAGTACTAAATCGGCTTAAACACCGATCACACCAACTAGCGCGATTATTTCTTGCCGCCTTTAGAGCGCTACAACGTGTCTATATATGCAACGTCATTGGTTATACCCATATCTCAATTATTTTCTGTCATGATTTATGATAAAGATCTTCATTTCAGATAGTATTAATTTATTTACATATTATATATTATTTTCTCCTGTCAGATAGTTTTATTATCTCAATTACTTTAGTATGAAGCGCCTAGAGTGGTATATATTCCAAGTATCGCCCTGCTGATAGACCACCATTCAGAATCGAAACGTTACTTGAAATAGCTTTAGCCGTATTTGGTGACCAGATCTGAATAGCCAGGTACTTTACAACCTTCCTCTTACCGCTCTCCTTCTTGTCTCTACTACCTTCAGCCTTACAACAAACTTCAATTGAGGCTCTTGTGCGGTATTCACAATAAAAAATAAAATAAAAAACTTGAAGTGAAATATCACAAAACTGCGCTACATAAGTTCACTGTTATTATAATTATTATTTGAATGAAGCAATGATAAAAATACGACATAATATTCACAAGGGAGAACAATCAAATCAAAGCCAAGGTCAATACAAAGTTTTGGTAGAGTCGTAAAGAATGACAAAAATCATTCAGACTGGTACCAAAAATTTCAAGACATTGGCTTGAGTTAACAAGTCTCACATTCTGGACAGTGGAGAATGATACCTATAACTTAGTGTTGTGATGATTGAAGAACAGCAATTTATTGTTTCTCATTCTGCGGCTAAATTTTGAACTGGGTGAGTTGCAACAAAGAAGGTGAGTCAATTATACAATTAATAATTTTGAAAATGCAAATTAAATGAAAGTCTATTGAAAGTTAACCCTTCTTTTGTTAATTTGTGGCTAAGTGGTGATGAAATAAGGACACCCTTAGCCAGCCCTAGAACGTTAAAATGGAGAAGGGTTTCAAAATAACATCGATATTAAGAATATCCATTCTAAAAGTTATGTTATATTATATAAGTCATGTGAAATGGCTCATTTCTGTTCTCTTGTATTTTTTATTTATTTTTTATCAACTCTACACAGGAGGCCTTGAGAGAAATAATTTCCCTCAGGGCCTATGTAATATTTGAGGATGATGTGTGGAGGGTCTTTTTGAGGAAAGGAAGGAGTGAACCTGGGTCTTGAAGAGGCCCACGTTGAAGGAGGGCGGAAACACAGACGCTGGCAAATCATTCCACACCCTAGCTGTTAAAAACCGACCCGTTCTCGTGTATCAAATGTTAACCGTGTACAGATGTTGGGCGCGCGTTTAGCGAGTTTCCCGACTATGCACCGGTGCCGAAGGTATCAATGACGCAAGTTCCCCTGAGCATATTCTATTGAAATACCGGTAAAACAAAACAGCACTCCCACCTGACGTCTGTGCTCCAAAGATTGCAATCTGTTTGTTAAGATAGGGGATTCCATCAAACGGACCGCCCGTTTCTGCACAGAGTCAAGAGTTTTTTCAGGTATCGAGGGGCTTCAGATCAGAGGTGGCTGCCAAATTTAACAGTGGGGCGCACTTGCGATTTGTAAAAGTTCAGCAGATGTGTACTATTGAAGTATCTGCGGGAATGTTAAATTGTATCTTTCTATATTTAAATGGCATTTCAATTTTTTTTTTTTTTACATGAATACCGCACAAGAGTCTCAACTTCTCCAAACCGTCTAGAACCAGTGAAACTATGGCAGCCCAATAGGGGTTTGTTGTGAAGCTGAAAGTAGTGGGGAGGGGAAGGAGATTGGGAAGAGGAAGGTCGGGAAGTACCTGGCTATTCAGATCTGGTCACCAAACACGGCTAAAGCCATTTAAAGCAACGTTTCAATTCTGAATGGTGGTCTTTAACCAGGGCGATACTTGGAGTATCTACCACTTCGGAACGTGCCGCAAATATACTAGTTTTATTTTACGTCAATTAAGTGTGTTTGTTATGACACATATTAATCAAATAACATTTATTTGCGCACGCCGGGCTCGAACCCGCGACCTCTGGATTCGTAGTCAAGCGTCTTACCACTCGACCATGCAGGCCGTCAATCTTTCCATGCAATGGGTGTACAACTGACCCCCCATTGATACAACGAAACAAAAATGTACTTACAAATTCAAACGACACTCAAATTTCAATACCCCGCAGCGGCAGGTAGCTGCGGGCGCTTCCTCGTAGATAAGTATTTGGATAAACCCATGTATATATATACATAATATTATATATTTCCGAAGAAAGCAATCATTTTGTGGTTTGACACACTTAAAAAAATTGTCATAGCAATATAGATGAAAAAAACTTGGAAGCACTAGAAATAAAGAAAGCCAATTCAATAATTAGTTGAATTTGTCCAGTAGTCCAATATTAGGTATATTTCCTGTAAACTCATAAAATTTATCATTATTCTTTAATCACCATCTCAGTTGACGTTTTGTCTCTTTCAATTTACGTTTTATGTCTCGTTCTCTCTGTTTCTTTGTTATAATTTAAATGTTATTCTATTGTTTTCTCATTGTTCTGTTATTTTATTTTATATTTTGTTCTCCCTCTGTATATAACCGCACACTTTGTTTTTTTTAAAGTTCAATTTTGTACCCTGATGATTCTTAGGCTAAGCGAAATAAATGCGTTGGAGCACTTTATTCCATTTTTAACGCAAAATTTAATACATATTCTTTGATCCATTTTTTCAAAAGTAAAAAATCGAAGAACACACAAAAACGTGACTAACCTTTCCAGTTGTCAAAAACAAACCATTAAACCAAAATGGCTGATAATGCTAACATATGATAAACATATGTGTAACAACATAACAACAACAAAAAATCGATAATTGAATGTACATAGCCCGCGAAAATTCAAAATTCACCTTTTTTTTAGAACAGGCCATGTATAAGGAAATGAATAATAAAAATCTTGTTTACAGTGTTTTAATAATTACAGTTATTTATTTTCGCAGTGGACTCTCATGCAGAAGCCATCAAAGAAGCAATGGAAGAAATTTCAAAAGAATCCTGCGTGTGAAATTCCAAAAAGTCGACGATGTCTACTAAAAACTATGTAAATGTTGTGGTGAGATATAATTGAAATTAATCTGTTGACGGGCTAAAACAAGTTCATTCCAATACCCTTGTAACATGCAACGCGCCTGCGCCATCACTCATCTCTCTTTCACACATTACACTCCCTTTATTTAAAACATTGTAGGGTTACAACTCCGGCTGTTACTCCAGCGTCGGAATGGTCGGGGGAGTCCAGACTCTCAATCTGGCCTTCAACAACCCGGGGTCGGGGTGCTGGCGACACGGTACTATCGTTCACGAGTTCTTGCACGCGCTGGGCTTCTACCACATGCAGAGCACGTACGATAGAGACGACTTCGTCAGGATTGTGTGGGAGAAAATTAGACCAGGTAAAAAAAAGAAGAGATATGAATATCCGATTTTCTTGGTCCCGTGTATAATAATCCCGTAATGTACTACTTATAACATAGTAGTTTCTAACCTTTTCAGTCGTTTTACCCTATTACCTATCAGAGAAACTGATTTTACCCCCCTTTGAAATTTTGACGAATTAAACAACATATGCATAAAAATGGCCTTCATCAATCCAATTGATAAATGACAGTTAATACGAAGGTTAGAATTGTTTTGAATCCGCATGTATTTTCAATGTTAGGTTTTGTTTCACTTAACGCGCATCTTAAGCCATGTTCCACATAGAGGCGGTTTCTGGCCTTTTTTTTGACTGTTACTAAAGTTGAGAGACCCTTCGCACATATATAAGTGGTAGCAAAAGGTATTTGTGATTCGTAGAGCTCTGTCAGCTATACTAGGATATTCAGCACCTACTTTTCGCACAAATGTACCGAGGTCATAATTTTTTAAATTCCACTTTGAAAGTGCCATCCTCGCGTAGTCCGAGAAATTTTGCTTTGGCTGACACATCTTCATCGGTGGAAAATGGTCTTAATATGTCTATAATTTTATTATCTACACACTAAAGATTACCAGAATTATTACCTGAATTAATATCTGTTTTACCCCCACAAGGGGTGACTACCCCCAGGCTCGGAACCCATGCCTTAGAAGCACTTTTCGACTTTTGACGTTTCGGACAAATCCGAACGTCCATCTTCAGAGACCTTTGTCTTGAGCTTTGTTTTCAACTGACTGCTTACGTATGTCTGTTTAATTCAAAAGTCAAGACTTTTGTGAACATCTTTAATTTAGTTCATATTTGAATTTTTGAACAGGTACGGAGCACATTTCAACAAATACACGCTAGACGTGGTGACCAACCATGGAGTAGACTACGACTTTTTAGGTCCCGCCGTTATTTTACCTAGTCATTATTTTATTCGCTTCTACTCTTGGAGCTACGTATCGCGCGTTTTCCACCGTATTCCACAAAACGTCTAAGAAAGTATAAAAGATACGCATAATGTCGTTTACGATGCATAAACTCTTACACTTTTTTGTTTACTTGGCGCTAACGCTAATACAATAGCTAGTGTGGAGATTTTATTGCATCGAATAATATTCGTATGTGGGTACTAATATTTTTAATAATAATATCTAACTGTTGGCGCAAATTTTCGTCAATAGCGTTAGACGTTGGCGGCATCTAGCTGTTATTTCTAACAGCTAGATAAATTTTGATACAGTACCACTCGGAACCCATGCCTCAGAAGCACTTTTCAACTTTTGACGTTTCGGACAAATCCGACTGTCCATCTTCAGAGACCTTTTGTCTTGAGTTTTGTTTTCAACTAACTGCTTACGCGTGTCTGTTCAATCCAAAAGTCAGGCTTTAGTGAAAATCGTTAATTACGTTCATACTTGAATTTTTGAACAGGTACGGAGCATAACTTCAACAAATACACGTCTAGCGTGGTGACCAACCACGGAGTTGACTACGACTATGAAAGTGTCCTACACTATTCCGAGTATGGATTCAGCACTGATGGGAACAGGACTATTGTCCCACTAAAGGTAACTGGTCTTCACATATTTTATCATAAAACTTCGTCACATTTTTTTTTTTTTTTCATTTTCTAGATTCTTATTTATCATTAAGTGATGAATCATTTAAAGTTACTGACTCTAACTCTAACTCTTGTCCCTTATACCAATAGAACGGCGCATTGCGCCTTACTCTGTTACCTCATGTGGGTGAAAAAATGCATTTACGTGACTATTGAATTTAAGTTCAGGAGTTTACGTAGGGAAAAAATATGTTTGTAAAAACCCTACAAAAATTACATGAAATTACCGGATCATCAACCGTCTTCTCCCTCTCGACACAGCACTACGACATATATACATAAGTGTGTTTGTGTTGAGTGGGAATGGGAGGGGGCTCGGCTATGGCCTTTGTTTAGGAATTCCACCGCATTCGCCGCGGTTATAGGGAAAACCATAGAAAACTCTATACAGGTGGAAGCGGCCACATTTCCAACATGAAAACATTATGGCCTTCAGTGACGTCTTATCTGACGCCCTGCATTGTGAGGTGTAGGTGTGTGTCTGTTTTTATGTAGATAAATAATTATGGGAATATATTAATATACAAACATATAAATATTTATAAGGACAGGAGTGGATAGGTAACCTCCAAGGGTAGGATTTGGCATCTTCCGCAAATGTGTTATTACATTTATAAAAAAATTGTTAAAAATTGCTTCCACTGGTGTACCCTTGGAGAAAGAATATATGTGGAGAGGTACCTTTGCGAAACAGTGTAGTCAGTATTGTTGACTTTACACTGACTCGAATAGAAAGAGAGAAAGATATGTTAAAGGATGTTGAATAGCCTATTAGCTACCACCCATATAAGATTCGGACATTTTTAATAAAAAAATATTTGAACGCGTGTATTAAAACAATATCAATACACCATTGAAATGATTTATAAAATCAAAATATTAAACAAAAACTTACAACAGAAAGTTTTCCTAAATAATGATGAAGCTTTTTGTTGATTTGATGTCTTTATATCATTAAAAATGTGAAAACTTTAAAGTTTGGTCAATAATTTGTAAAACTTTTGAAATACCTCTGAGAAGTGATGTTTTGTAACCTTTGTTTGGTCTTATTTGAACATTCACGCATAACACATATCACCATCATGTTTGATTTATTTGTATTATCACTGTACGTTTTTTAATCAATACAAATATAGGAAATAACCTCAAAATCCGTTGACGTAAGTTTTACGACTCGATGATGTGAAGTTAGCGCGGACGGAGAACATCTTTACATACCTAGAAGTGTTGCAATATAATGGGACGACTTTTCTTGTCTATTTTCTCTCTCATGGTATACGACGTAAAAACCCGAAGAAAGTTTGAATAGGTTGGGTAAAAATATTTAGCCATATCTCCATATATCGTTACTCCAAGGATGAACCCACTTCATGCTTTCTAGTAGTCCAATATTAGATATATATCCGGTTAACTCATAAAATTTGTCATTTTTTTAATCACCTTCTCAGTTGACGTTTTGTCTCTTCCAATTCATATTATCTGTATCTTTCTCTCTGTTCATTTGTTGTAATTTAAATTTTATTCTATTGTTTTCTCATTACTTTGTTATTTTATTTTATATTTTGTTCTCCCTCTATGCATACATGGCCTGTTCAAAGAAAAGGTGAATTTTGAATTTTCGCGGGCTGTGTACATTCGATTATCGATTTTTTTTGTTATGTTGGTACACATATGTTTATCATATGTTAACATTATCAGCCATTTTTGATTAGTGGTTTGTTTTTGTCAACTGGAAAGGTTAGTCACGTTTTTGTGTGTTCTTCGATTTTTTACTTTAAAAAAAAATGGATCAAAGAATATGTATTGAGTAAATTTACCTTTTCTTTTGAACAGGCCTCGTACATAACCACTCACTTTCTATTTTTTGTTTAGTTTCATTTTGTACCCTGATGATGCCTTGGCTAAGCGAAACCGGTCGGTCATAAAAATGAAAATAATATCCGTGGTCTTATACAAAGTAATTTTTTCATTTCTTTAAAAACAAATTTCGTTTTTCATCTTGTTCCATTGTAAACTCACAAAATTTGTTATTATTCTTTAATCACCTCGTCAGTTGACGTTTTGTTTCTTTCAATTCATATTGTCTGTCTCATTCTCTCTGTCCCTGTTATAATTTAAATGTTATTATCTTAGAGTACATAGAGTAGTATCTATCCAAGGCAGTGAAGTCAGTTTTTGATGAATTTTAACCTGACTCGGCGCATCTGGGCGTGGCTAAGACTAAGGTTAGGGTATTCATACATCCATGCATGTCACATATCGACATAATGTTTTTGTTTATTCGTATAGCCACTTTTTCACAGTATTTTCATCAACAAAAAAATATAGCATATAACCTAAAAAACCGTTTCGTTGTGTCAAGTTTAGTGGCATAATAAAAAATGTGGGCGGAGTCCCGCGGTGACCCAGGAGCTTAAGATCATTGCGACAGTATATAGAAGCGGTCTATGAAATTTGTTGTCTCTTTCTCTCTCATGGTGTACGACTTAAAAACCCGGAGAACGTGATTTATCGCAAGTTTGTGTAGGTTGGGTAAAAAAAATTAGCTCTCCCTCCATATATTGTTCCTTCAATGTTATTCTACTGTTTTTTCATTGTTTTGTTTTATTTAATTTTTATTTTATAATTTGTTCGTCCCTCTGTATGTATATATAACCACACACTTTGTATTTTTTGTTGAATCTAATTTTGTACCCTGAAGATTTTTAGGCTAAGCGGTCTTATACAAAGAATTTTTTCATTTCTTTTAATCTATATTTGTTGCAGGAGACTACAGTTAAAATCGGCCAACGCAATGGTTTGAGCGACGGAGACATAAAAAAATTAAACAAGCAGTACAAATGTCCAGGATTTTAAATCATCTGCAGCAAACGGTCGAGCACTGCAGAATGAAGGCCTCCCTAAGTTGTAACAATAAATTAATGCCCTTGATGAATTTCCGACACTCGAAAGTAAAATGTGATAATAATAAAAGAAAATGATTGATTTAAAAAGAAAAAACATGATTTTAATACAGCAGATTTTTAAATTTCTTTATTTATACACTAACAGACTATTGTCTAATTACAAAAAATACAAATAACACGAAATGAGGATAGCGAGCAACAGAGAAAGGACAGCACATACATAATATTTTAATGAAGCAATGACAAACGTATACATTAAAGAGAACATTCAAGTCAAAACCAAGATCAAGTCAAAGTTTTAGTCAGTCCACAATGGAGTGCTTATACTAACCCTGATGTATGGCAGTGAGGCATGGAACTGGCAGAGGAAGGATGAAAGTAGACTGAATGCTGTGGAAATGAGATCCCTTTGTGAAAAAACCATGTTTGACTGTGTTAAAAATGTGGATATCTTTATATATATATATTATTTATTTATTTATTTATAAATTAACAGACTAAAGTCCAATTACAAAAATACATATAAAACACGAAATAGAAAAAAGAGTAACAGAGAAGGAATGGCATATACATTAAAATAAATGAAGCGATGACAAAAATAAGGCAAAATAAACATAAGAGAGAACATTCAAGCCATGGTCTAGTCAAAGTTTTAGTAGAGTCGTAAAGAATGACAAAAATCATTTAGACTGCTACCGAAAATTTCAAGACAATGGCTTGAGTCAAAAAGTCTCGACATTCTGGACAGTGGAGAATATATAGCCTATACAGTTTTTTATTTATTTTTATATGAATACCGCACAAGAGTCTCAACTGCTCTCAACCGCCTAGAGCCAGTGAGACTATGGCATCCCCAAATAGGGTATGTTGTGAGGCTGAAAGTACTGGAGAGGGGAAGGAGATTGGGAAGAGGAAGGTTGGGAAGTACCGGGCTGTTTACATCTGGTCACCAAACACGGCTAAAGCCATTTCAAGCAACTTTTCAATTCTGAATGGTGGTCTTTCACCAGGGCGATACTTGGAGTATCTACCACTCTGGAACGTGCCGCAAATATACTTTTTATTATTTTTACATGAATTAAATGTGTTATGACACATATTAATTGAATACAAGTTATTGGCGCACGCCGGGTTTGAACCCGCGACCTTTGGATTCGTAGTCGAGCGTCTTACCACTCGCCATAGTTTACTTGTTTGCATTGATACGTCGGGAACAGTAAACTCTTTCTTTTTTAGTTTTTTTAAATATAAATAAACCCAAAAATTATTATAAAAACTCACTTTTTAAAACGAAACCACTAGCAAAAGTTATATTAGTAAGCAACGTAGATTAAATCGCAAATTAAAATTTCTATAATTTGATTATTGATTGATAAATTCGCTTTACCAATAAGTAATTTCTAAGAACCACTTACGATTTTTTTCCAATTAGAAAACGTATTTTATTACTGTTGTTAAAAAAGTTCTCCATTAATATCGTTTAATTTAATTCCGTAAAATTAAAATCTAGCACTTGTTGGTTTAACAATCAAATCGCTAAAGTGTCGCAACACGCAAGAGTACAGACCTACAAACTTATTTGTGCAGGCGGCCGAAAGCTAACCTAACCTAACCTTTCCAGTTTCTAAATCAAGATAACTAACTAACTACCACGCCGTTTCTTCGCAGGGGTAGGCAGAGAGGACGGACCGCCAAATAGCTCTGTCTTGGCACACACTCCTTGCTTCATTAACATTCATACATCGTCTCATACACACTCTTCTGTTATTCTGACTCTCGAATGGCCTGGTTCAAGTATTTGATTCACTTGATCGTGCCATGACTTCACACACACTGCACTAAAAACTAACCTAACCTAACCTATCTAGTTTCTAAATCAAACTAACTAACTAACCGTCACGCCATTTCCTCGCCGGAGTAGGCAGAGAGGACGGACCGCCATGCAACTCTGTCTCGGCACACACTCCTTGCTTCATTTACATTCATACATCGTCTCATACACACTCTTCTGTTGTTCTGACTCTCGAATGGCCTGGTTCAAGTTTTTGATTCACTTGAACGTGCCATGACTTCACACACACTGCACACATCTGATAGTATTAATACCGTAAGCCGTCTTCTGCCACGTTCGATGGAAAAATTGCTCATACATACAAAAGTTTGAAATTTTCTTCCGATTACGGTCCTTTATGATGTACTCACTGTGTTCCTTTTGATGTATGTGTCGTGACTGAACCACGCGGGAGCGGGTTTTTATCTGCTTGTCATTATTTAATTTCGACCCACGTGTAAGACATTAAATTTTTTCACATTTTGGTTCTAGAACTTTGTCAGAGTGGTAGATATTCCAAGATAGATATTCAAATAGAAACGTTGGCTTTAGCCGTATTCGGTGACCAGTCCTGAATAGCCAGGTAATTTTTTTAATCTTTTTTTTAAAAGAAAGACAAACATTTCCGGGTTACGAATAACCTGACAGTTTTTGAAAAACTCCTACTGCCATCATAAGAAGCGGAAGATGTTGCTTGTGTAATGACGGAGGACTTAGCCGTTAGCAGAGGAATTGAACCCACGACGCCCGGGTGGGAATCCGACGCGTTTGTCCACTCAGCTACCGACCGGTCGAAACCCCGACCTTCCTCTTCCCCATCTCCTTCTCCTCCCTAATAAGGTCGAGAAGTGTTCCGATAGCGTAAAAGATTTATTTATTGTCCGTTTTCAAAAATGATTTTTTAATATTTTTTTGAATATTTATTAAAATGGTGCTGCATGCGTTTTTTTTAAATATTGGTTGATATAACTAACTAACTAACCATCACTTGACTGTGCCATTTTGTCTTCCTCGGACGTTCCTGACTTCTTATACCATTAACTTTAACGTCGTATATACTTATCACCTTGAAGTAACAATATATGGAGGGATGGCTAATTTATTTTACCCAACCCATCCGAAATTGTAATAAATCACTTTTTCCGAATTTTTAAATCGTACACAATGAGAGAGAAAGAGACAAAAAATTTCTTGGACCGCTTCTATATACTGTCGCAATGATCTTAAGCTGGCTATCTTCGCTGGTTAACGGCGGGACTCCGCCCACATTTTTTATTTTGCCACTAAACTTGACACAACTAAACGGTTTTTTAGGTTAGATGCTTTATTTTTGTTGATAAAAATACTGTGAAAAAGTGGCTATACGAATACACAAAAACATAATGTCGATATGTGATATGAATGGATGTATAAATACCGTAGCCTTAGTCTTAGCCACGCCCAGGTGCGCCGAGTCATGTTAAAATCATCAAAAACAAGTCCAAAACTGACTTCACTGCCTTGGCTTGGGCTACCTCTTGTATACTCTAAGCTTATCACACTCCTTTCTTCGTTTTGCATGCCCAAACTATTTTTTGATTTTTTTATTTTTTAATGTTTTAGTTTCTTGTTTTTTTTTTTTTGATTTTATGATTTTTTGATTTTTTGATTTTATTTGCCTTATTACTATCACCATCTGATGGTTGTATTTAATTGACTGAATTTAAGTTTACATTAGTGAGTTTTCAAGGAAAAGGTCTTTACTGGATAAAAAAAACCCTAAGCAGTTGGGACTAAAAATAAAAATCACATCAGCCTTGCTTTAAATAAACTAGCTAACCATCACTTCGTTTCACCGCAGGGGTAGACAGAGTGAAAGGAGCGCCACACAACCCTGTCTTGGCACATACTTCTTGCTTCATTCACATTCTTACATCATCTCCTACATACTCATCTGTTATTCTGACAGTTGACATGGCCTGACTCAAGTATTTGATTCACTAGATCGTGCTAGCTAAACGTCCTCGTCTTTTCTTTTCTTCGTTTATCCGCTCTTCATGCCCAATGGTTTAATATCCGGAAATAATGCAAGGATGATGTAAACGTAGTAAAAATAAATAAAAAAGGGATGCTTAAATGGTTCTAAGCATCCCTTTCTCAATCATTTTCATTGCGCTTATTTAAGCTTTGCATTCTTTACAGATATCCCATTTTCAACACGGTCATACATGGTTTTTTCACACAAGGATCTTATTTCTACAGCATTCAGTCTACTTTCATCCTTCCTCTGCCAGTTCCATGCCTCACTGCCATATAAAAGGCTTGGTATAAGCACTCCATTATGGACTGCTAGCTTCTCTTCATTGGACATTTTTAAAAATTATATCAGTCCTCCATCGATGAGGTTTCTTGCATCCCCCTTCTTCTAATATCCTCATCAGCCTTTCCGTCTCTCTAGAACATACTTCCTAAATAGAAAAACTCATCCACTTGCTCCAAGTATTCATCATTCACAACTTTATTGCACGCTGTTCTCGTACTCTCTCTTTCAAACACCATGACTTGGGACTTACTTGCTAACTAACTAACTAACCGCCACGCCGTTTCCCCACAGGGGTAGGCAGAGAGGACGAACCGCCATATAACTCTGTCTCGGCACACACTCCTTGCTTCATTCACATTCAAACTTCGTCTCATACGTACTCTTCTGTTATTCTGACGCTTCACATGACCCGAATCAAGTATTTGATTTACTTGATCGTGCCATGTCTTTCTCGGGCGTCCTCGACTTCTTCTTTCATTCACTTTCGCATCATATATTCTTTTCACACTCCCTTCTTCGTTCATTCGCTCTGCATGCCCAAACCATCTAAGCGTCCCTTTCTTGATCCTATTCATTACGCTCACATCAGCCTTGCATTCTTTCCGGATGTCTACATTTTTAATACGGTCATACGTGGTTTTACCGCACATTCGTCTCAAGGATCTCATTTCCACAGCATTCAGTCTACTTTCATCCTTCCTCTGCCAGTTCCATGTCTCACTGCTATACATCAGGGTTGGTATAAGCACCCCATTGTGGACTGCTAGCTTCGCTTCTTTGGACAATTTCTTATTTGCGCCAACAGCGTTCAGTCCTCCATTAATGGAGTTTCCTGCATGCACCCTTCTTTCAATATCCTTATCAGCCTTTCCGTCTTTCGTAAACATACTTCCTTAAATACACAAACTCATCCGCTCAGTAGCAGGTGATTTTCACAATGTTTGAAAAACTCCGGCCCATGCTTTGAGGTTTCGAGCGCCAACCGAGATTAGCTCTTTCCGTCTAAACTACGTAACAGTCTTGTTTCGGCAGTCAGCCAACATGGCAACATTCAGAAACATGGCTTCTGGTAAGACAAATCTACAATATCTCCACCTGTACTATACTGCAATCTTGGAGTGCAAATATACATGGAGAGGTACCTTTGCGAAACAATGTAGTCAGGTCGGTTGACTTTATACTGACTCGATATAAAGAGACAAAGATATGTTAAAATATGTTGGATAGCTTAAAATTTAACACCCACATGGAATTCTGTCATTTTTAATAAACATATTGAAACACATTAAACAAAACAATATCAATACACCATTAAAATGATTTATAAAGTCAAAATATCACACAAACACTAATAACAGAAGGTTTGCCTAAATAATGGTGGAAGCTTTTTTGTTGATTTTACGTATTTATATCATCAAAAATGTAAAAATTCCAACTGTTAAAATACCTCTGAAAAGTGATGTTTTATAATTTTTGTTTGGTCGTTTTTTTACGTGAATACCGCATAAGAGTCTCAACTGCTCACAACGTTGTGAGCTTGAAGTAACAATATATGGAGGGATAGCTAATTTGTTTTACCCAACCCATCCGAAATTGTAATGAATCACTTTTTCCGAGTTTTTACATCGTACACGAGAAAGAGACAACAAATTTCTTGGACCGCTTCTATATACTGTCGTAATGATCTTAAGCTGGCTATTTTCGCTGGTTAACGGCGGGAATCCGCCCACATTTTTTATTTTGCCACTAAACTTGACACAACTAAACGGTTTTTAGGTTAGATGCTATATTTTTGTTGATAAAAATACTGTGAAAAAGTGGCTATACGAATACAAAAAAACATTATGTCGATATGTGATATGAATGGATGTATAAATACCGTAGCCTTAGTCTTAGCCACGCCCATTTGCGCCGAGTCATGTTAAAATCATCAAAAACAAGTCCAAAACTGACTTCACTGCCTTGGCTTGGGCTACCTCTTGTATACTCTAAGGTTGTGAGGCTAAAGGTAGTAGGTAAGAGATTGAGATGAAGAAGGGAAAGGTTGGGAAGTACTGGCTATTCAGATCTGGTTACCAAACACGGCTAAAGGCATTTCAAGCAACTTTTCAAATATGAATGGTGATCTTTCACCAAGGCGATACTTTCCTTTTACTTACTTTGGAGCACCACATTTTTTTCATTTCAAAAATCATGCTCGACTAACTAAGAAATGATTTAATTTATGATTGCACTAATAATATATTTATGATTTTAAAGTTTATTTTGTTGAACTCCATTTTAATTTATAGGTTTTTTTAATTTTATTTATTCAAGAATTATTATTATTTTAAATTTAATATAACTATTTTAGTTAAAAGTTCTGCTAGGTAATTATTTTAACGCGTGACAGCTGTTTCGCCTTCTGAGGGCATTATCAAACTGTGGAGAAGCCACATACAGATGGACTATTTATATCATAATTAATATTATTATTATTTTGAACTACCAATATCCCCATTAAGTTTTTCTGATTTCTGACATAATTATCCCGCAAAATTAAATACAACTAGATTATTAAAAATAAATATAAAACCCCGTTTCCCAAAACGAATTAGGAAGCACAAATGCCCCTCCAATAATAACTATTAATCGTTTTAAACGTAGGTAGGTAAAAAAAGAACCCTTTCCCGCTGCCTGAAAAAGACCTGTTGTTCGCATTGTAAAATGACCCGTAATCGCTTGTCAATTTCGCTACAAGTCGATTGATAAATGTTTGAAGTTTTCTTAAGTCTGGCACTGGCTGAAAAAAAAAATTTTTCAAGTGACATTACTGTTTGTATTTACAGGAAAACCTCGCCCAATTTAATTTTTCTTCGGAAGGAGATGTATTCAGCCACACGAAAACACAATAAAACAACCAAAAAATCTTCACATTTCCTAATCAAACTTTTTTTAGTGACATGAGGGAGAAAAACCCAACTCTCTGAATGTAAGTAGCTATTCCAGAGAAACCACTTATGCCATTAACATGCAAATACGTAAACACATTATCTGAGAAGATGCGCGATTGACATAAACAGTCAGCAAGTCAGTCTGAAATTGTACTTTGCGGAAATCCGTCATTACAAAGGTGAAGGTCAAACAACAAATCAGTGAATACACAATCATTCAAGAATTCACAAAAATTTAAGAAGATCAGCTAGTAGGAGAGTGATAATTGAGGAACAGTACTTATTTAATATCATCGGAACCAGAATAAAATGGTAGGTGACTTTACCATGTTTTGGCTGAAACGATGCATGGAATTTGGTTTGTTCTTTGTACCATATTAAATCTGCAAGTATACATAAATGAACACGTGACACATGTCCCCATAGACATAAAATATAAGGCACGTCATATTCATACAAATCTTACGAAAAATGTAGCACCACTAATGTTGCACCACTAAATGTTTCACCCGCGTTGAAAAGGATAGACATTCAAAGAATATGTGTGTACGGATGAGATAGCTATATGAACGTCCCACGCTCTTGTTATAATCGGGTTTCGCGCCACTAGCCGTGGTTGTCTTCCTCACACTTATGTATTTCTGCATTCGCTATCTCAAACCGTTTTCGTGAACCTTCAAACCTTGTGAGTAATTGTATTTATTGAATTGAAATAATAAGAGATTTGAGCGTAATTATGAATGGAGAGAAATTCCATTGGATTTGTTTTTTGCTCCCGAATTATTTTTACACCTCTCAAGGCATTTTTCTCAAAAAACAGCCTACAGCGACGCGTTTGTGACAGCTGGTGACAGCTTGTCTGTCGAACGAATGTTTGAGTGATACTTAACGCAGTAAATCACAGGTATGTCTCGCGGACTCGGTTTGGTGCATTCACGCGCGTTGTCTCAGTAACGTATCTACATTATTTAATTCGACATTATTTAATACGCACTGTCTGGACGAAGCTAATTGCGATCGATGAATCAATGTGTGAAATTGTTTCAGATCTCAAAACGGTTGGAGTTGCAACGATAATCCTTCTTATCGGAATGATATTGGTAGAAGCTGACGTTACCAGGTCTCGCAAAGAAATAGCCCAATTCAGGGAATTCTTGGTGAAAAGTGTCAATGGAACGTATGAAGGTACGTCGATAGATTATCTAGTTTTGATTTATTGCTTTTTCAGGTGAGATTTGAGATATTGGCAATTAGTAAATTATTTTTCCAGGCCAAGGTTGAAGTGTGTTCACAACATTTGTCACATTTGACATTGTTGCATGTGAATGGTTACCGTTTTTTCACAACTTCTGAGAGGCTAACTTTACTCTGGCTTCGATGGAGCCCCGGTGCCTTAACTGGTCACTTAGGGTTACACCAAGCATTTCAATGGAAGGTTTGTTGGGAAGATTACTTCCGTTGAAGGAGACTAAATTGTCATTTGGATCCCTTTTAGTCGTAATCAGACATGATTGGGTCTTTGAAACATTAAACTCGACCATGTTAGGTTAGGTAAGGTTGAGAAGAAATTCTTCCGAGGTAATCAATCATCCGTTCTCTGCTTCAAAGCCCTCCGAGGTGAGAAGAATGTATGATGCCGAAGTGAGTGAAAGAAGAAGTCTGGAACGCCCGAGAAAGTCAACGTGGCATGTTCGAGTGAATTGGACGGCACCCATAGTCAAGTGGTATGAATCTATGAATCTATGAATCCAAAAGTTGCGGGTTCAAACCCGGCGTGAGCATATAAATTTGATTTGATTAATATGTGTCATAATACATTAAATTCTTATAAATTAATTAAAAAACTACATTTGCGACACGTTGGTAGATACTCTAAGTATCGCTCTAGTGAAAGACCACCATTCAGAATCGAAACGTTGCTTGAAATGGCTTTTAGCCGTGTTTGGTGACCAGATCTGAATAGCCCGGTAATTATCAACCTTACTCTTCTCCATCTCCTTCTCCTCTCCCGTAGCTTCAGCCTCACAACATATCTCAATTGGGGATGCCATAGTCTTTTACTGGCTCTCGACGGTTGGGAGTAGTCAGACTCTTGTGCGGTATTCACTATAAAAATAAAAGAGTCGTGGATTGTCAAGAGTCAGAATAACAGAATAGTATGTATGAGACGATGTATGAACGTGAATGTTGCAAGGAGTGTGTGCTGAGACAGAGCTGCACGGCGCGATGGTTAGTTAGTTACTCTTTTTGCAGTAAGCATAGCATAAATTTTAAATCTTTTCACTTTGTTGATCGGTCGCTTGATTTGATCATTCGAAAAGTCACGTGGCGGTTGGTGAGTTAGAGAATTTCGCTCAAATCCTGATGTTCTGTTTTTTTCCAGAACCCTCCAGTCCAGAGCTGGCGTTCCTCCAGAACGGCTGGGAAAACAGCGGGAAGTTTGAGGGAGACATGCTCCTGACTCCCGAGCAAGTGGACAGATTCGTGGAGATTTACTCCGGATCGAGGAACGCCATCCTGGATCCAAAAAAATTGTGGCCCGACAGTACGGTGTACTATAATCTCGATGGAACTTTGTGTAAGTACAGTTGAACTTGGTTATAACCACCACGATAATAGCGAGGACACGGCTATAATGAGCCATTACTTAATAATATGTTGGTTCGAGCTTATGTTCACTCGTTACACTCGTTTGGGGTTATAACGAGGTCGCTTCACTGATATAACGTCCAAATAATATTGTCAACTCAATGCGCCCGGGTCGGCCTATTATGTCGGTCGCATCAGCACATAATCACACTACATGATATTCAAACACCAATTGAATTATAGAACGACGAAAGGTCTGAGATTTTATGTAATAGCTCAGTTGTTATAGCCGAAGTTTAAATCCCTGTTGCAGCAATAATCCTTATTCTTTTGAATTTTTCCAATGCTTTTCACTTGATGAGTATAAAAGAATGTTTCATTGTCACTAAAAAGTTGTATTTATTTTTGCAGCGGACTCAAATGCAGAGATGTTCAAAGGCGCAATTGAAGAAATTTCAAAAGCGTCCTGCATTAAATTCAAGAAGTCGGAGACGTCCACCGAAAACTTTGTAAATGTCGTGGTAAGATATGCTTCTAGTTGTTCTGTTGACGAACTAAAATAATGTAATTCCAATACCCTTTAGTAATATGCACTCGTCTCTCTTTCGCACATCTTATTTATATCATTGTTGATTTGTAGAACAACGACTCCGGCTGTTACTCTAACGTCGGAATGGTCGGAGGAGTCCAGATTCTCAACCTGGCCGGCGAGGACAAAGGATCCGGGTGCTGGCAACACGGTACTATCGTTCACGAGCTCTTACACGCGCTGGGTTTCTACCACATGCAGAGCACGCACAATAGAGATGACTACGTCGAGATTGTGTGGGACAAAATTAAAGAAGGTTAAAAAAAACTTTGTTTTTAGGAGATCGTCACAAGATCATAAGGAGTTTTTTTTTTTATTTGCTTACACGTGTCGAGATCCTAGTGAAAACCATTATTTACGTCTAGTCGCACGTTGATTTTAATACAAATTTGGTGTTTTAAACAGGTACGGAGAAAAACTTCAACAAATACACTTCTAGCGTAGTGACTAACCATGAAGTAGAATACGACTACGGGAGCGTCCTCCACTATTCTGAGCACGCATTCAGCAAGGATGGAAATAAGACCATTATCCCACTGAAGGTAACTAGTCCTCACGAACTTTATCATCACTCATCGTCATCACGGCACTACCTCTTAAGGGTAGGTTATGGCATTTTGGAGTAAGAATATTTATGGAGAGAGAGCTAAATATTTTTACTCAACCCATACAAATTTGCGATAAATCACTTTCTCCGGGTTTTTACGTCGTGCACCGTGAGAGAGAAAGAGACAAGAAAATTCGTCACATATAATATCGCAGCACTCTAATTATGTAAGAATGTTCTCCGTCCGCGCTAACTTCACATCATCGAATCGCATAACTCATCCAGTTCAACATCGCCCCCATGAAATAAAAATATATCACAGGTATCCTTTCTTCTTCGTGAAACTTTTCTGGCACTAGGAACCGGTTCCAAAAATAGTTGAATAAATAACCGGTTGCTCACCAGTCGCCGGTAACTGGAACCGCAGGTACATCCAATTTACAATATCAACCATCCCTAATAATGATTATGATGATGACAATTTACAATATCAACCATCGTGAGTAAAAAAAAATCGGAAATATAATTTTTCTTCGTTGCAACTCACCCAGTTTAACATTCCTTGCCGTAAACGCGGAAACAGTGAATAGCTGTTCCTCAATCATCACTTTACTAATTACGGGTATAATTCTCCCCTGTCCAGAATGTCGAGACTTAACTTAACTCAAGCCATGATCTTGAAATTTTTGGTGCCAGTCTGAATGATTTTTGTCATTCTTTACGACTCTACTGAAACAGTGTCCAGACTTTGACTTCAATGTTCTTACTAATTCGTGTTTTGATTTTATTACTATCATTGCTACATTTAATATAATGTATGTGCTGTTCTTTCTCTTTTGCACTTTTTTCCCACTTCTTGTTATGTATTTTCTTTGTAATTGGACAACGGTCCGTTAGTATTTAAATATAATCTAAATTTTTCAATGTTCCAAATAAAAGAGAATTGTTTTGTTGCTCGAAATAATATTGATCTGTTCCAGGAGACATCAGTTGAAATCGGTCAAAGCGATGGAATGAGCGCCGGAGATAAAATTAGACTCAATAAGCAGTACAAATGTCCAGGATATTAAATCATCTGCAGCAAACTGTCAAGCTGGTGTAGAATGAAGGCCTCCTCAAATTATAACAATAAATCAAATTTATTACTGAATTTCTGACACTCAAGTAAAATGTTTTAAAAAATTGGATTGATTTAAAAATAAAATCGCTTTCATTTTTCTTTGATGTTCCTACAGCAGATTTTTACATTTTCTACTCTCAATCCAAAAATAATTGTCATTAAAGGTGTATTTTCCTTCCTCCGTCACCCTTTCCTATCGTAGGTTAGCTATCATCGTAACAGTATTTACCTAAAGAGCTCGAGCTGCGGATGCCGTGCCGAATTATTTTATTATGTTGACGCCGAAAAGGCAAAAGGGCTGAAGCGCCATTTGGGAAGTTTATACCAAATCGATGGATACTAAAAAGAGTTTATTCAGGCTTTACCTCGTTGCTCTCACTGAGTAACCTGAAGCGACAAAAAACTAAAAAAAAGTTCCGAACTTGTGCCGCATGAGTCGAGCTTTCTTCCAAATGATAAATACATTTTTAAGATGGCTGAAGGGCCACAGATATCTTCGAAATCGGACGAGAATGATAAAAAGTCACTGGAACTGTCGGTATTATTTTTCCGAGGAACCAGTTTCCAACTTTCTAGTAAATAAAGATGGTGAATATCCAGAAAGGTCTTTCTCCAAAAAAACTATATTTGGCGAAAAACGAGGAACCAGTTTCACAGTTCCAGCGTTTTTCGGTCCCATAATATCGCTAGCATCCCCCCCCATGAAATGAAAAATATCGCAAGAATCCTTCCTTCTTCGTGAAAATTTTCTGGCACTAGGAACCGGTTCCAAAAATAATTGGAAAAATAACCGGTTCCTCACCAGTCGCCGGTAACTGGAACCGCAAGTACACCCAATTTACAATATGAACCATCCCTAATAATATACGTCGTGAGTCAAACAAAATTTGGATTTATATTTTTTATTCTTCGTTGCAACTCACCTAGTTCAACATTCCTTGCCGTAGACTCGGAAACAATGAATAGCTGTTCCTCAATCATCTCTTTACTAATTACGGGTATAATTCTCCACTGTCCAGAAGGTCGAAACTTGTTAACTTAACCCATGGTCTTGAAATTTTTGGTAGCAGTCTAAATGATTTTTGTCATTCTTTACGACTCTACTGAAACAGTGTTCAGACTTTGACTTCAATGTTCTTACTAATTTGTTTTTCGAATTTCTTATTGTCATTGCTACATTTAATATTATGTATGTGCTGTTCTTTCTCTTTTGCACTTTTTTCCCACTTCTGGTTATGTATTTTTTTTGTACTTGGACAATGGTCCGTTAGTATTTAAATATAATCTAAATTTTTCAATGTTCCAAATAAAAGGGAATCAGTTTTTTGATCGTAATAATATTGATCTGTTCCAGGACACATCGGTCAAAATCGGTCAACGCGATGGAATGAGCGCCGGAGATAAAATTAAACTGAATAAGCAGTACAAATGTCCTGGATATTAAATCGTCTGCAGCAAACTGTTAAGCTGGCGTAGAATAAAGGCTTCCTCAAATTACAACAATAAATCAAATTACTGAATTTCTGACACTCAAGTAAAATGTTAAAAATAAAAATTGATTAAAGAATAAATAATGATTAAATCTTCCAAAAATAGCATTTGTTAAAAAAATGCAACTTTGCGGAGGAAATGCGAGACTTGGGGTCGGAAATTCAATGTCGTTTTTTCAGGCTCTATGGGACCGAATGAAGTATACCTTTGTTATTATGTTAAAATTGATGAACTTATGATGATTAAATGATAAAATCTTCCAAAAGTATCATTTTTTCAAAAAATCCAACTTTGCGGGCGAATTGCGAGACTTGGGGTCGGAAATTCGATGCCGTTTTCTCAGGCTCTATGAGACCAAATGAAGGGAACCTTTGTAGAAGTCGGTTAAGAATGTTGAAACACTGACGATGAAATGATAACATCTTCAAAAGTATCATTTTTTCAAAAAATGCAACTTTGCGGGTGAAATACGAGACTTGGGGTCGGAAAATCGATTCCGTTTTCTCAGGCTCTATGGGTCTTTTTTCTGATTTTATGGATTCTTTCGTAATCCTCTGCTAACTAGCTGAGGCTTATACAAATACTCCTCATAATGTCTATCTAACTATTACTGCGGCTCATTAGGCCTTATTACTATCACCATCTGATGGTTGTATTTAATTGACTGAATTTAAGTTTACATCAGTGAGTTCTTAGGGATAAGGTCTTCACTGAATAATTAAATTATAAAATCTTCCAAAAGTATTATTTGCTTAAAAAATTCACTTGGCGGGCGAAATGCGAGACTTGGGGTCGGAAATCAAAGGCAGTTCTCTCAGACTCACACTTGTGCTTTCTGGAATAGAAACAACAAGGGTTTTTCGACTGAAAGTAGTAGGCGGTGACCGGAAAATCTCTTTGCTCAGCTGATGTTAGTAGAAATACACTCTTATAACTCTCTCTTGCGAATTTTAAATCACTGAAATGTTCTTTATTCGGGTCACTTATATTTTTGGTTTTGTTCTAGCTCAATCGCTGCTTTGTTCGAAAAACACAGAATAACTCATATTTTAGATTTGAGAACTTAACACTTAACTAACTAACTAACTAATCATCACGCCGTTTCCCGCAGGGGTAGGCAGAGAAGACGGACCGCCATATAACTCTGGCTTGGCACACACTCCTTGCTTCATTTACATTCATACATCGTCTCATACATACTTTTCTGTTATTCTGACTCTTCACATTACCCGATTCAAGTATTTGATTTACTTGATCGTGCCATGTCTTTCTCGGGAATCCTCGACTTCTTCTTCCATTCACTTTCGCGTCATATATTCTTTTCACACTCCTTTATTCGTTCATTCGCTTTACATGCCCAAACCATCTAAGCGTCCCTTTCTTGGTCCTATTCATTACGCTCACGTCAGCCTTGCATTCTTTCTGGATATCCACATTTTTAATACGGTTTTACCGCACATACGTCTCACAGATCTCATTTCCACAGCATTCAGTCTACCTTTATCCTTCCTCTGCCAGTTCCATGCCTCACTGCCATACATCAAGGTAGGTATAAGTACTCCATTGTGGACTGCTAGCTTCGCTTCTTTAGACAATTTCTTATTTGCGCCAACAGCGTTCAGTCCTCCATTAATGGAGTTTCCTGCATTCACCCTTCTTTTAATATCCTTATCAGCCTTTCCGTCTCTCTAGAACATACTTCCTAAATACACAAACTCATTCACTTGCTCCAAGTATTCATCATTCACAACTATATTGCACGCTGTTCGCGTACTCTCTCTTTCAAACACCATGACTTTAACTTAACACTTACAACAGGTAAATAGAAATACGTCCGTTGCGTGACCAGTTTTCTATCGGACCCTGTCCAGTCATTTCCCTTTTTGACCATTCTTTTTCATCTTATCGTTTAAAACCCTTATTTCTACTTAAGGCTTTAATGCAGTACGCCACGGAATTCTTTTAGAGTATATGAAATAATATTAATTATATTAAAACTTTCGAAGGCTTAGAGATACATTGTTTCGGTGTTTTCTGAAACCTCCTTGTCAAAATAATGACTGCACCAAATAAAATGGTAGAAATTACTCGCGACATTAAAATGCGCCTGATTTTTCGTGGCAACATGTACTACAGAAGCGTTCATACAATTGCGGCAAACGGATTTTCAGGAGTAAACCGTAAAACAATCACATTTCAATCAATCTCCATATGCAGGATACTGCCGCTGGAGGACCAAGCCCCCTTGGCTAGTTCATTCTTGAACATCCTATCCAGCAAGTCATTTTCCTTCTAGAGCATACTTGTTCACACTTTTCATCCTTCTCAATCATTCCTGTCTATTTCCTTTTTCGATCATTCTTCTCCACCTTATCGGATTCTCTTATCCAGTCATTTCCCTTCTCGATTGGACTTGAATGTCCAAATTATCGAGTTTTTTCTCTTCTCCATCATTCTTGACTTAATTTAATAAAATGGTTAAAACTACTCGTGCTGTCGAAAAGCGCCTTGTTTTTTGTGGTTTGCAACATCTTTAACACAAGTGTTCATACAATCGCAGCAAGCGAATTTTCAGGAGTAAATCGTAAAACAATCACATTTCTATCAATTTCCTTATACCAAGGATGCTGTCAATGAGGGTCGATCCCATTGAAGCCGTGCTCCTTTCAGAAGGCCATGGCCCCTTTGGTGAACTCGGAGCGAGTGCGTGACTTTGCTTCCAGCAGGAACAGGCAGCGGGCCCCCTCTCTTTAGGCCCCCTGACGGACCAGCACCTGTGTCCCACCCAGTTATTTCCAGCCTAGATCATTCTTGTTCATCTCATCTAGTAATTTCCTTCTGGAAACACTTTTCTCTCAATCTTATTGAACCCTATCTAGTTATTTTTCTTCTAGATCGTTTCGCCTATCGTATCGCGTTGTTTTCCTTCAAAAATTCGTCATCAATACTATTTTACGGCCAATTTATCAGGTTCTGTAAAATCGAATTTTTTTGACGGCCTCCATGGTCGAGTGGTAAGACGCTCGACTACGAATCCAAAGGTCGCAGGTTCAAACCCGGCGTGCGCCAATTGGTTTTATTTAATAAATATGTGTCAAATCACATTTAATTCATATAAAAATAATAAAAAGTATATTTGCGGCACGTTCCAGAGTGGTAGATACTCTAAGAATCGCCCTGGTGAAATACCACCATTCAGAATCGAAACGTTGCTTGAAATGGCTTTAGCCGTGTTTGGTGACCAGATCTGAATAGCCAGGTGCTTCTCAACCTTCCTCTTCCCAATCCCCTTCCCTTCCCCACTACCTTCAGCCTCACAAGATACCCTATTTGGGGATGCCATAGAATCACTGGCTCTAGACGGTTGGGATCAGTTGAGACTCTTGTGCGGTATTAACATAAAAAAATATTTTAAAAATCGAATGAAGCGAATATTTGGAATTATTTTACGAATGGTAAACTATTGAAGATTAAATGATAAATCCTCCAATAGTGGCATTTGTTAAACAGTACCACTTTGCCGCAAAATGTGAGCATTGGGGTCGGAAATAAGATGCCATTTTTCAGGCCCTACGAATGAATGATGATCTTAAAACGATTACATAAATAAATCCTCCAAAAGTAAGGGTCGTTAAAAAATCTCGAGCTGTGTTCCATATTTCGTTGCTAAAAAAAACTGAAAATATTTTTATTTAAAAAAGGTATACTTCCCATTTAAAAAATACAACCCACACGCATGCATTCATTTCAGTTTTTGCCGCCTAGGGGTCAATAAATTGTCACTGAAAGACGAAAAATATGAGGTAAACCGTAAGAGAGAAAGAGACAAGACAAGCTGTCACATAATACTACTCGATCCAAAATTTTATTTAATTGTAACAATAACATCAGGACTGAGTCTTTCAGACACTCGCTTGTACCTAGATTGCATGTGGTTGGTAATACATACGCAGAGGTGGCTGATGTATTCAACTGCACGGAATGAAGATACAAGAAGGCTATAACATCATATATCTTTGATCAAACACTACTTTTTACTACTCTACAACTATTCCTTATTATTTTTGTGCAAATAATTCTCATTTTTCAGTGTCAACCTGTAAAAGCCCTCACGGGTACGTCCGTACAATATGTAGCGCCCTTGAGGTGATTTTTCACAAAAACGGCGCTATACAAATTATCGAAATATTAAATATTATAATAAAAATAAATAATCTCGCACCACTTTTAGGTATGTAAGCATGTTTTCTGTCTCCCGCGTCTCCGGCGACTCCGCCCACTAAGTTTTGTTATGTTAGGTTATATCCTATATTTGTGTTGATAACAATACAGTTAATAAAATAATCTTAGTACGAAAGCATGTTTTCCGCCCTCCCGCGTCTCTGGCGACTCCGTCCACAACGTTATGTTATGCGACATGACTCAACGGTTTTTAAAGGTTATATGCCATATTTGTGTTGATAACAATACTGTGAAAAGTGGCCATACAAATAAACGCTACATTTTGTCGACATGTGTCATGAATGGATGTGAAAAGGTGTGTCCATGAATCCCTAGCTACGCCCGAGTCATAAAATAAACGATAATCCTAACTACACTTCGTTTCGCAAAACTATCCCTCCTTGTATATTATTGCTCTGAGCTTTGAGCGTATGGTGAATCCGTGGCTGGTGAGTGTATACGAATGTTGGTTTAGGTCTTTGTGCCAACTTTTGAATGAGAAATTTATTGTCAAACGGCGTTTTTCTCTCTTCTTTACCTTCACCTTCACCTTCCTACTGTACACAAGCACGAAAGCGCTAATAATTTTAATTATACGGGTACAAGTTTATTTAGGTCACGTGCTGACTCATAAAGCCGTTGATATTTGATGATTACACGAAGGGTTTTACTTATTTATGTAATTTAAAACATTTATTTATGGGAAATTAAAAAAAAACTTTGTAAAAGACCACGGATATTATTTTAATTTGTATGACCCACCGGTTACGCTTGGCCTTAGCATCATCAGGGTACAAATTAAATTAAACAAAAAATACATTGTGTGAGGTTATATATATACCTACCTGTACATACAGAGAGAGAACAAAATATAAAATAAGATAACAAAACAATGAGAAAACAATCGAATAAAATTTAAATTTTAAATAAAAGTAACTTAGTTTTAACACCACTTTATTGGATACATAAACCAAACGGTATCGGCTATACCTGAACCTTCTTCAGGGCTGAACAAATATGTATTGTTATATATTACATATTGATACATATTTGTTCAGCCCTGAAGAAGGTTCAGGTAGAGCCGAAACCGGTTGGTTTATGTTTCCAATAAAGTAGTGGTTAAACCAAGTTACTTTTATTTAAAATTTAATTATGTCTTTCCACAAAGTGAGTGTTTCATGTCAAAGTTTAACTTATTACAAAGGAAGAAGCGAGAAAGAAGCGAAGCTAGCAGTCCACAATGGAGTGCTTATACCAACTCTGATGTATGGCAGTGAGGCATGGAACTTGCAGAAGAAGAATGAAAGTAGACTGAATGCTGTGGAAATGAGATCCATGTGTGGTAAAACCTCGTATGACCGTGTTAAAAATGTGGATATCCGGAAAGAATGCAAGGCTGATGTGAGCGTAATGAATAGGATCAAGAAAGGGACGCTTAGATGGTTTGAGCATGTAGAGCGAATGAACGAAGAAAAGAGCGTGAAAAGAATATATATGATGCGAAAGTGAATGGAAGAAGAAGTCGAGGACGCCCGAGAAAGACGTGGCACGATCAAGTAAATCAAATAATTGAATCGGGTCATGTGGAGAGTCAGAATAACAGAAGAGTATGTATGAGACGATGTATTAATGTGAATGAAGCAAGGAGTGTGTGCCAAGACAGAGTTATATGGCGGTCCATTCTCTCTGCCTACCCTTGCGGGGAAACGGCGTGATGGTTAGTTAGTTAGTTAGTTCAAAGGAATAGAGAGAAAGAAATATGAATTGAAGCAGCAAAAAGTCAACTGAGAAGGTGATTAAATAAAAATGTATTTTTTTTCAAGTTTTCAGGAAATATAAATAATATTGGACTACTGGACAAATTCGTCTGATTATTATTTGCCAGGCAATTTTATTAGAAGCCTTACTGCCGACAAGGTTTTTGTACCAACTTTTTTATCGTCATTCTTTATCGTTATTTTTATTATCATGTTGAATTTTTATTTATTTCCTTTTTTTTTTAATGAACTGACTAACCATCACGCCTTTCGCCGCAGGGGTAGGCAGAGAGGACGGACCGCCATATAACTCTGTCTTGGCACACACTCCTTGCTTCATTTACATTCATACATCGTCTCATACATACTGTTCTGTTATTCTGACTCTTCACATGACCCGATTCAATTAATTGATTTACTTGATCGTGCCATGTCTTTCTTGGGCGTCCTCGACTTCCTTTTTCCATTCAATTTCACATCATATATTTTTTTCACACTCCTTTCTTCGTTCATTCGCTCAACATGTCCAAACCATCTAAGCGTCCCTTTCTTGATCCTATTCATTACGCTTTCATCAGCCTTGCATTCTTTCCAGATATTCACATTTTTAATACGATCATACATGTTTTTACCGCACATACGTCTCAAAGATCTCATTTCCACAGCATTGAGTCTACTTTCATCCTTCCTCTGCCAGTTCCATGCCTCACTTTTTTTCGATGATTTTTTGCATAATATGCTTAGAGTAACAATATAAAGAGACCGTACTAATTTGTGACAAATCGTTGACAAACTCGCAAAATATAGCTCTCTCTTTATGCTCGGTTCTATACGCATATGAGAAAAAGAGACAAACAATTGTTGAAACCAATACACGATTTGGGGCGTGCTAAATACCATGTCCGCGGTTAATTGATCTGTACGAGCTTCATTCTGGTTTGGAGTGTCAGGCGAACGGACTGTCAAAAGTGCGTAAATAGTTAAAAACTTGAGTTATTTTTTGTCCGATATCTAGCAAAACATCATGGCCATATGTGCTATACTTGGTTGCTTCAATCGAAGTACAAAAGGACCAAAAACAAACAGTTTTCACACGTATGTACCATAAAAATCGTCTTTTTTAGTTAGATCTCAAATATTTAACATTCTAACCTACAAAACAACTAGTAACTTACACCAATATGTAATTAATCTTTGGACTATTCGTTCCAATATAATAAACTTCCGTTTGAAATGAGTTTTAGTGGATTCGTAATATTTTTAACTTAGAGATATTTACTAGCTGTCACATAAGAAACCATTACAAGGGGGAATACCCATATTGTACGGCTTCTGAAAGTATCCCGGTCTCTTTCTTTTCTCATGATACTAACGCTAAATTGTTGGCAAACAGATAAAGACAGAATAGTGTTTATCTCTTAGTTATATTTATAATTTCGGTTACCTCCCCAGATTCAGGGCTATGCCAAAATTGGAATATTATTATTTATTTAATTATTTTTAGATTTCCAAAGGATGAAAAAAGACGAGAAAAAATCTAATTTCTTTTTCTTTGATTTAACAAATATGTTAATATGAATTCATACGTTTCATCTGGATTTTTATACCCTTAGCTTCTAGTTAATTGTTTTTTTTTTAAATCTATTGATGTGCACATGCACTATTGTACCCATTTCTGAACCTGTTCTCTGATGATTTATGATAACGATATGCATCTAGATAGTTTTAATTTTGTATACATATTATATATTATTTTCTCCTTGTTAGTTAGAATTATTAGCTTAATTAATTAAGTATGAAGCGCACTTGACGTGAAATATCACAAAACTGTGCTATATAAGTTCACTGTTATTATTATCTGCATTCGAAATTTCCTTACAAAATAACGCGGGACGGAAAACATCCCTACAATACTTAAAAGCGGTGTCATGTTTTGTGAATTTTTTGTGTCTCTTTCTCTCTCATGGTGTACGACGTAAAAACGCAGAGAAAGTGATTTATCGCAAATTTATATAGGTAAAAAAAATTGATCTCTCTCCATATATTCTTACTCCAAGGTTAAGAAAATGATTTAACATCTGTTATCACCGTACATTTTTTTTTATTTTACTTTTGTTTGTAAACTATTTTGTTGATGGAACTGAAGTTCATTTTATAATATGTATTATAAAATGTTCTGTACTAATAATTTAATTCGTTTATATTTTTTATCTATAAATAAGATTTTAATAATCTTATTGATTAATGTATATTTGAATAAACAAAAAAAATATACAACATTCATTCTTTTTAATGATTTACAACTACCTACTCACAACAAAATACCTAATTTACTTAATTTGTGACAACCCTGTTAGTGATTTTACTCCGAGTTTAGGCCACACCCTTTGGTCATTGCTTGGTCAAAAAGTGCGGACAAAATTTCGCAAAGTTAGGTCTCTAGGTTACTCTAAGATAATATGTATTACGACCTTGGAGTAATAATATATGATGGAGAGGGAGCTAATTCTTTTTACCCAACCTATACGAATTTGGGATAAATCACTTTCTCCGGGTCTGAGCATCATCAGGGTACGAAATTAAACTTTAAAAAATTCGCGGTGTGTGTTTATATATTCATACAGAGGGAGAATAAATTATAAAATTTTAAAAAGAAAACAGTAAAAAAAACAAAAGAATAACATTAAAATTATTACAATGGTGGAGTGGTAATACGCTCGAGTACGAATCCATAGGTCGCGGGTACAAACCCGGCGTGCGCCAATAACTTTTATTTAATAAGCATGTGTCACAAAACATTTTATTCATGTAACATAATATTAAGTATATTCGCGGCACGTTTCAGAGTGGTAGATAATCAATGGTGGAGTGGTAATACGCTCGAGTACGAATCTATAGGTCGCGGGTACAAACCCGGCGTGCGCCAATAACTTTTATTTAATAAGCATGTGTCACAAAACATTTTATTCATGTAACATAATATTAAGTATATTCGCGGCACGTTTCAGAGTGGTAGATAATCAATGGTGGAGTGGTAATACGCTCGAGTACGAATCCATAGGTCGCGGGTACAAACCCGGCGTGCGCCAATAACTTTTATTTAATAAGCATGTGTCACAAAACATTTTATTCATGTAACATAATATTAAGTATATTCGCGGCACGTTTCAGAGTGGTAGATAATCAATGGTGGAGTGGTAATACGCTCGAGTACGAATCCATAGGTCGCGGGTACAAACCCGGCGTGCGCCAATAACTTTTATTTAATAAGCATGTGTCACAAAACATTTTATTCATGTAACATAATATTAAGTATATTCGCGGCACGTTTCAGAGTGGTAGATAATCAATGGTGGAGTGGTAATACGCTCGAGTACGAATCCATAGGTCGCGGGTACAAACCCGGCGTGCGCCAATAACTTTTATTTAATAAGCATGTGTCACAAAACATTTTATTCATGTAACATAATATTAAGTATATTCGCGGCACGTTTCAGAGTGGTAGATAATCAATGGTGGAGTGGTAATACGCTCGAGTACGAATCCATAGGTCGCGGGTACAAACCCGGCGTGCGCCAATAACTTTTATTTAATAAGCATGTGTCACAAAACATTTTATTCATGTAACATAATATTAAGTATATTCGCGGCACGTTTCAGAGTGGTAGATAATCAATGGTGAAGTGGTAATACGCTCGAGTACGAATCCATAGGTCGCGGGTACAAACCCGGCGTGCGCCAATAACTTTTATTTAATAAGCATGTGTCACAAAACATTTTATTCATGTAACATAATATTAAGTATATTCGCGGCACGTTTCAGAGTGGTAGATACTCAAAGCGTCGCCCTGGTGAAAGACCACCATCCAGAATTGAAACGTTACTTGAAATGGCTTTAGCCGTGTTTGGTGATCAGATCTTAATAGCCAGGTACTTTCCGACCTTCCTCTTCTCAATTTCCTTCCCCTCCCACTACCTTCAGCCTCACAGCATACCCCTATCGGGGATGCCATGGCTCTAGACGGTTGGGAGCAGTTGAGACTCTTTTGCGGTATTTACAAAAAAAAATTGGCTTCAGCCGTGTTTGGTAACAAAATTTGAATGGCCAGATATTTTCCAACATTCCTCTTCAACCAAAGAATCTCACAAAACAGCTTGATTGAGGAGATGCCAGAGTGGTAGAAACTCTTAGCGTCGCCCTGGTGAAAGACCACCATTCAGAGTCGAAACGTTGCTTGAAAATGGATTTAGCTGTGCTTTGTAGCTTAACGTGTCTAAATAGCCAGATACTTCCCAACCTTCATCTTCCCCATCTCTTTCCCTTCCCTACTGCCTTCAGTCTCTCATCATACCTCGATTGGGGATGCCATAGTCTCACTGGCTCCAGACGGTTGGGAGCAGTTGAGGCTCTCGTGCGGTATTACGTATAAAAAAACATTTTTTCCTAGCAAAATCGTAGTTTTTGGCTTGGGTCGACATTGTATTCTCGTTGGAGTAAGAATATGGAGAGAGAGCTACATATTTTTACCCAACCTGTACAAATTTACGATAAATCACTTTTCTCCGGGTTTTTACGTCGTAAACCGCGAGAGAGAAAGAGACAAGACAAGTTGTCACATAACATCGCAACACTTTTAGGTATGTAAGCATGTTTTTCCTGCGACATAGCTCGACGGTTTTTGAGGTTAAACGCTATATTTTTGTTTAAAATAACACTGTGAAAAAGTGGTTGTAAAAAAACGATACATTATGTGGACATGTGCTATGAATAGATGTATAAAGGCTGATTCACACCAACGTCCGGTTCCGCTCAGTGCCGATATTGTTCCGCAAGAGAACTTATTGATATGGTATGAATACCAATCAAGGAGTATGTGCCAAGACAAATTTATGTGGCAGTATATCCTTCTGCCCACCCTTGTGATATTTAACTACTTATTTAGTTGAATAATTATTTTGAAGTATAAAAATACTTACAACGCAGATTTTTTTTTTTTTAACCATTTTTTTATCCCTAAATAATATTTTTAATAATTAATAATTAATTTGGTATGAATATCAATCAAGGATTATGTGCCAAGACAAATTTGTGTGGCAGTATATCCTTCTGCCCACCCTTGTGATATTTAACTACTTATTTAGTTAAATAATTATTTTGAAGTGTAAAATTCTTACAACGCAGATTTTATTTTTTTTTAAACCATTTTTTTATCCCTAAATAATATTTTTAATAATTAATAATTAGTGAAAATATTATTTAGTGATAATAAAATGGTTTTTGATAAAAAAAATCTGCGATGTTAGTATTTTTACAATTCAAAATAATTATTTAACTAACTAAGTAGTTAAATATCACAAGGGTGGGCAGAAGGACATACTGCCATTCAACTTTGTCTTGGCACATACTCCTTGATTGATATTCATACCATATCAATAAGCTCTCTTGCGGAACAATATCGGCACTGAGCGGAACCGGACGTTGGTGTGAATCAGCCTTAAGCCTGAAAAAAAATGGTTTTTGATAAAAAAAAATCTGCGATGTTAGTATTTTTACACTTCAAAATAATTATTTAACTAAATAAGTAGTCAAATATCACAAGGGTGGGCAGAAGGATATACTGCCACACAACTTTGTCTTGGCACATACTCCTTGATTGATATTCATACCATATCAATAAGCTCTCTTGCGGAACAATATCGGCACTGAGCGGAACCGGACGTTGGTGTGAATCAGCCTTAAAGGTGTGTCCGTGAAAGCCCTAGCCACGCGCGAGTCAGAAAAATCGACAATCCTGACCACACTGTTTTGCAAAGTTATCCCCTTTTGAATATGATTGCTCTGAGGTATTCTCGACTGAAATCTCGATTGTAAAAAAGCACTCACCAACCATTACCTATAGCATGTTTCTGTTGTGTGACAAGGACATTGCTTTAGCATTATCGCGGAGTGTAAACATTCCATCGGTTTTAATGCCATCGTAAAAAATGAACTGATATGATGACGTAGAATTGTTTTATTATTTCAGGTAGACAAAACGACAGCCATGGTCAACAAAATGATGATGACAGAACCAAAACAACGTACCGTGGATGAAGTAAAGTTTTAAGCTAAATTCTATTATTTTTTTGAGGTTTAAGGTGGTGGGGCCCTCCCCTACCCAACCTTCCTCTGCCCCTTCCCCTGAAGGAGATGGGAAAAAAAAGAATCTAAGTACGTAAGCATGTTTTCCGCCCTCCCGCGTCTCTGGTGACTCTGCCCACTACGTTATGTTATGCGACATGACTCAACGGTTTTCGAGGTTATATCCTATATTTGTGTTGGTAACAATACTGTGAAAAGTGGCCATACAAATAAACGCTAAAGCCAACGTTTCGATTCTGAAAGGCATTGTTTCACAAGGGTGACGCTTAGAGTATCTACAACTCTGGTATCTCCGATCAAGGTGTTTTGTGAGGTTCAAGGTGTTAGCGAGGGGAAAAGGAAGGTTGGACAATATCTGGCTATTCAGATTTTGTCACCACACACGGCTGAAGCCAATTTTATTTGTAAATTCCGCAAAAGAGTCTCAACTGCTCCCAACCGTCTAGAGCCATGGTATCCCCGATAGGGGTATGTTGTGAGGCTGAAGGGAGTGGGAGGGAAAGGAGATTGGGAAGGAGAAGGTTGGAATGTACCTGGCTATTCAGATCTGGTCCACCAAACACGGCTAAAGCCATTTCAAGTAACGTTTCAATTCTGAATGGTGGTCTTTCACCAGGGCGATACTTAGAGTATCTACCACTCTGGAACGTGCCGCAAATATACTTTTTATTGTTTTTACTTGTGTTATGACACATAATAATTAAATAAAAGTTATCGGCGCACGCCGGGTTTGAACCCGTTGAACCTTTGGATTCGTAGTCGAGCGTCTTGCCACTCGACCATAGAGGCCGTCAAATGATATAAATACGAGTATATTATATGTAAAACTTCGCAGGCTAGTTCTCAGTGGCTTAGAATATAAATCCTAACAGAACCTTTTTGTGTAACGTTAGGCTTTATCGCGCCATAACCAGATAATGCCCCAGTTGGGGGTGGTTTGCGCCCCACATACAAATCATCGCCAGAGCGGGGGGAGTCAACCCGCTCCCACCCACACGGCACTGAATGGATACGTGAGAATTTAGCAAATGGTCCGAAATTCGGTAGGCTCAAATACCACTCTAAAACCCCCCCGATGTCAAGTCCCTCGCCGCTGACAATAGGCGCACTAGAAGTCCACCAATAAAATTAAAATCCGTTTTCTGCTGACTTTCTTTCCCGTGTTTTATGGTCAGAATACCTAAGAGAAAGAGTATATATGGAATGAGGGCTAAATAACCTAACCTATACAAATTTGCTACAAATCACTTTTTCATGCTTTTCACGTCGTATACCATGAGAGAGAAAGAGACAAGAAAAGTAATCACATAGTATTGCAGCACTTCCAAGTATGTAAGAATGTTCTCCGTTCGCGCTAACTTCACATTATCTAGTCTCATAACTTACGTCAGCGGATTTTGAGGTTATTTCCTACATTTGTGTTGATTAAAATACTTGCAGTGGTTATACAAATAAAGCAAGCATGATGGTGATATGTGCTATGCGTGAATATTCAAATAAGACCAAACAAAGATTATAAAACATCACTTTTCCGAGGTTTAGAATTTTCCATATTTTTAACGATATAAAGACACTTAATAAACAAAAAGCTTCCATCATTATTTAGGCAAACCTTCTGTTATTAGTGTTTGTGAGATATTTTGACTTAATAAATTATTTTAATAATGTATTGATATTGTTTTGTTTAACGTGTTTAAATGTTTATTAAAAATGTCTGAATTCCATGTGGGCGGTAACTAATAGGCTATCCAACATCATTTAACATATCTTTGTCTCTTTCTATCGAGTCAGTATAAAGTCAACCGACCTGACAGCACTGTTTCGCAAAGGCACCTCTCCATATAACCTCACTCCAAGATCCCATCCTGGAGTGAGAATATATATGAAGAGAGAACTAAATATTTTACCGAACCTATACAAATTTACGATTAAAAAAACCGGGTTTTCACGTCGTAAACCGTGAGAAAGAGACAAGACAAGTTGTCACATTATATCGCACAGATCTTATGTATATAAGCATGTTTTCCGTATCCCGGTTCTTCGGCGACTCCGCCCACTACGTTTTGTAATGCGACATAACTCATCGGTTTTGTAGGTTATATCCTATATTTTTGTTGACAACAATACCATGAAAAAGTGGTAATACGATTAAACAAAAAACATTATGTCGACTTGTGCTATGAGTGGATGTATAAATACCCTAGGCAAAACTCATCAAAACTGACAACAGCAGCGCTCCTCTTGTATATTTTTGCTTTGAGGTGTGGAGTCAAGCCGCGTTTATCGTTACGCAAGGGCCAATCTGTTCAAACCGTACCAATGACTTTCGACAAAAAATCAAGGAGCCTTAATATAATTTATTTATTGTTATTATTTATATCTGTAACGCTGAGGCAGAGGTCGAACTTCACATTTTACTGTTCGAGAGAGAGGACATTGTAATAATGATCATTTATTTATAATACCTCTAACTACAGTTAAGATAATTTTATATTTTCGTGAAAATTAATAAGTTTGTAGTTTGACACATTCAATGAAAATCAAATAATAACTTTGTACAAGACCACAGATTTTATTTTCATTTGTATGACCGACCGGTTTCGCTTAGCCTAAGCATCACCATCCTTTGTTATAATTTATATGTTTATAGTTTTCTAACTGTTCTCTTATTTCAATTGTAAATATTTTATCTCCCTCTGTATGTTTAGTACTTTAATTTTCTAGTTTATATAAATATACAGCAACATAATTACCTGGCAGGTCACATCTGGCAGGACACAATCACCATACCATAATTAATTAAAACTTAGCTGATTCTTACATTTATATTTTTATTTTTATAATATATATTAAATATTTTTTAATACATATATATATTTTTATAAAGAGAAACTATCACACAAACACTAATAAAATTAGTTTTGCTTAAATAATGATGGAAGCTTTTTGTTGATTTTACGTCTTTATATCATTAAAAATGTGAAAATTCTAAAGTTCGGTTAAAATTTTTCAAAACTGTTGAAATACCTCTAAAAAGTGACGTTTTATAATCATTGTTTGGTCTTATTTGAAAATTCACGCATAGCACATATCACCATCATGTTCGATTTAATTGTATAACCACTGCAAGTATTTCAATCAACACAAACATAGGAAATAACCTCAAAATGTGTTGACGCAAGTTGTGCGACTGGATGATGTGAAGTTAGCGCAGACGGAGAATATCCTGACATACTTAAAATTGTTGCGATATTATGTGACGACTTCTTTTTGTCTCTTTCTCTCTCACGGTATACGACGTGAAAACCCGGAGAAAGTGATTTATCGCAAATTTGTATGGGTTGGGTAAAAATATTAGCCATACCTCCTTACATCGTTACTCCGTGTGTGAGACAGCTTGTCGAAGTTTCCATTTGAGTGGCCTAGATTGATAACATCCGACAGCCGATATAAAATGTATCCTTTCACATTAAAAAAGGGTGCGAGGGCCCGAGTGTCCACTGAAGCAAAAACGCAAAGTCCGGCGGGTGGGAAATCACACGACTCAGTGAGTTTGAGCGTCAAAATGGAAAACTAATCTTTCTAAAAATAAAAATAAGGCTTCGTCAAAAAAATATGTCCTTCTAATCTTCTTGTATATATTATTTTTTATTTTGCGTCCTTTGTGTAACGTTTGGAATTTTATTCGAAACGCTGTATGTGTTTCGGCTTCGACGGCCTCCGTGGTCAAGTGGTAAGACGCTCGACTGCGAATCCGGTGGCGGGTTCAAACCCGGCGTGCGTGAATAACTTTTATGATTTTTTTAAGCTTTTCGTTCTTCCCTTAGAGTAACCTAGAGACCTAACTTTGCAAAATATTGTAAGGGGTTTATGACTAAGCTTGGCCAAATGAGGTATGGCGTATAAGTTCCAGCCAAAAGGAGGCGAAGAAAACCGTAACGATAAACATTATTCCGTCTTTATCTATTCGTGAACAATTTTACCATGAGAAAGAAAGAGACATGGATACGTTCAGATGTTGGACTAATCAGGGAATCCCGATTCTTACAAATTCACGTGAGAATTCCGTATATCTCTCTAAGTAAAACATATTCAAAATGCATTAAAACTCATTTCAAACAGAAGTTTATTATATTAACACGAATAGTGTAAAGATCGATTAAATATTAGTGTAAGTTACTAGTTGTTTTGTAGGTTAGGATGTTAAATATTTGACATCAAACTAAAAAACGCGAATTCTTTGACACATACCTATGAAAACTGTTTTTTTTTTGGTCTTTTTGTACTTCGGTTGGAGCATCCATCAACTGCACATATAGCCGTTTCGTTTTTTTGAAGATTGCACTAAATTCACTTAAGCTATGATATTTTTACGCACATTTTATTGTCGACTCGACTTACATGAGTATGAGCGTCTAGCCCGCCCCAAATCGCATCATTTTAACAGCAATTGTTTTTCTCTTTTTTTCATACGTTTATAGAACCGAGCATAAAGAGAGAGCTGTATTTTGCGAGTATGTCAACGATCTGACTCATATTAGGACGGTCTCTCTATATTGTTACCCTAAGGGTCTTCCTTGGCGATGCAGGGCCTCACAGCTGTTTGCAGAGGGAAGGGTGCACAGGTTCGCTGCTCTGATGCGTCACAGAGTGGCCGGAACGAGGCAGCGCTACCGGGAATCCGAGAACACTCGTCCATGCTGCCGCCCAGTGGCACAGTGTGCCCTTACATCACAGGCGGAGAATTACCCTCGATCCATGGTAAAAGTTCTTTTCTATTATGTATGTAATTACATATGCTCTTATATTATTATAATTTTATGTATATTTTTAATTTTTTTTTTTTTTTTTTTTGTTATCTTATTCATTGTTTTTCATTTTCTCGTATGTATTATTATTTATATGGCAGACAGAGTATTGCACCCACCGCTCTGTTCCGCTGAAGAAAAAATGTTATTATTATTACAACTATAAAATAATTTATATCAGTCAGAAACGAAACGAAAATCAAATTTGAAATGGCTCAAGCCGTATTTGGTGACCAGATTTCAATAGGCAGGTACTCCCTAATCTTTCTCTACCCCCTCTACTTCCATTTCTCACTACCTTCAGCCTCACAACATACTCAAATTGCAGATGCCACAGTCCCACTGGCTTCAGGCGGTTGGGAACAGTTGAGACAATAAAAAAAAAAAATTAGAATTAAAAGTAACTTTATTTTGAGACCACTTTATTGGATACATACACCAACAGGTTTTGGCTCTACCTGAACCTTCTCCGGGTTAAATAAAGATTTATATCAATACGTCTTCAGGTAGAGCTGAAACCAGTTGGCGTATGTATCCAATAAAGCTGTCTTTAAACAAAGTTACTTTTACTTCTAATTTAATTATGTCTTACTACAAAGTTACTTACCTCCATAATAATCTTAGAGTACATAGAGTGGTACCTATCCAAGGCAGTGTAGTCAGTTTTTGATGATTTTCACCGGACTCGGCTAGACCTGGACGTGGCTAAGACTAAAGCTAGGGTATTTATATATCCATTCATAGCACATGTCAACATAATGTTTTTGTTTATTCCTATAACCACGCTTTCACAGTATTGTTATCAACAAAAATATAGCATATAACCTAAAAAACCGTTTAGTTGTGCCAAGTTTAGTCGCATAGTAAAACATGTGGGCGGAGTCCTCGGAGACGCGGGAGACCAAGATCATCCTTACAGTACATAGAAGCGGTGTGTTATTTTTGTTGTCTCTTTCCATCTCGTGGTGTACGACGTAAAACCCGGAGAAAGTGATGTATCGCAAGTTTGTATAGGTTGGGTAAAAATAATTAGCTCTCTCTTAATATATTGTTAATCCAAGATAATATTATTAAGTAGAAAACTCTCCAAGATAACATTATTAACTAGGAGAAAAAATATATAATATGTATACAAATTAAAACTATCTAACATCATGATCGTCATCATAAATCATGAGAGAAAAAGGTTCAGATATGGGTATAACAGTGCATGTGTACATCGACAGATTAAAAAACAAAAACAATTTTTTAGAAGCTAAGGGTATAAAAATCCAGATGAAACGTATGAATTCATTGTTAAATCAAAGAAAAGGAAATTAGATTGAGGATAGTTATATTAATATGTTGGTACTTAAAAACATTAATATTCAAGTATTATAAGTAAACCATTCTAAAAATGCAAACAGTGTAAAATATAACACGTAACAAAGGAAAAATAAATGTTTTATGACAGTGAGTATATGGTTTTCAGTAGACAGTAAGGACATTGGGTTGTAGGGATACAAGCAAGGAGAAAACCGAAACAAAGCAAATTAAGGACGTTTTTAAAGTGATCAATATTACTTAGAATGGGATAATAATTTTATATTTATTTATTTATTTATTTTATATTTGCAAAAACAGTTATACACCAAAACATTGCAAAAAACACAAAAAATGGTAATCATAATTACACAAAGATTAAAGTAAAAAAGAAGTTTAAAAACAAAAAAAATAGTTTTCAAGAAGTACATAATATAGTTAGAACCTCAGAGTAACAATATAAAGAGACCGTACTAATTTGTGACAAATCGTTGACAAACTCGCAAAATATAGCTCTCTCTTTATGCTCGGTTCTATACGCATATGAGAAAAAGAGACAAACAATTGTTGAAACCAATACACGATTTGGGGCGGGCTAAATACCATGTCCGCGATATTTGATCTGTACGAACTTCATTCACGTTTGGAGTGTCAGGCGAACGGACTGTCAAAAGTGCGTAAATAGTTAAAAACTTGAGTTATTTTTTGTCCGATATCTAGCAAAACATCATGGCCATATGTGCTATACTTGGTTGCTTCAATCGAAGTACAAAAGGACCAAAAACAAACAGTTTTCACACGTATGTACCATAAAAATCGTCTTTTTTAGTTAGATCTCAAATATTTAACATTCTAACCTACAAAACAACTAGTAACTTACACCAATATGTAATTAATCTTTGGACTATTCGTTCCAATATAATAAGCTTCCGTTTGAAATGAGTTTTAGTGGATTCGTAATATTTTTAACTTAGAGATATTTACTAGCTGTCACATAAGAAACCATTACAATGGGGAATCCCCATATTGTACGGCTTCTGAAAGTATCCCGGTCTCTTTCTTTCTCATGATACTAACGCTAAATTGTTGGCAAACAGATAAAGACAGAATAGTGTTTATCTCTTAGTTATATTTATAATTTCGGTTACGTCCCCAGATTCAGGGCTATGCCAAAATTGGAATATTATTATTTATTTAATTATTTTTAGATTTCCAAAGGATGAAAAAAGACGAGAAAAATCTAATTTCTTTTTCTTTGATTCAACAAATATGTTAATATGAATTCATACGTTTCATCTGGATTTTTATACCCTTAGCTTCTAGTTAATTGTTTTTTTTAAATCTATTGATGTGCACATGCACTATTGTACCCATTTCTGAACCTGTTCTCTGATGATTTATGATAACGATATGCATCTAGATAGTTTTAATTTTGTATACATATTATATATTATTTTCTCCTTGTTAGTTAGAATTATTAGCTTAATTAATTAAGTATGAAGCGCACTTGACGTGAAATATCACAAAACTGTGCTATATAAGTTCACTGTTATTATTATCTGCATTCGAAATTTCCTTACAAAATAACGCGGGACGGAAAACATCCCTACAATACTTAAAAGCGGTGTCATGTTTTGTGAATTTTTTTGTGTCTCTTTTCTCTCTCATGGTGTACGACGTAAAAACGCAGAGAAAGTGATTTATCGCAAATTTATATAGGTAAAAAAAAATTGATCTCTCTCCATATATTCTTACTCCAAGGTTAAGAAAATGATTTAACATCTGTTATCACCGTACATTTTTTTTATTTTACTTTTGTTTGTAAACTATTTTGTTGATGGAGACTGAAGTTCATTTTATAATATGTATTATAAAATGTTCTGTACTAATAATTTAATTCGTTTATATTTTTATCTATAAATAAGATTTTAATAATCTTATTGATTAATGTATATTTGAATAAACAAAAAAATATACAACATTCATTCTTTTTAATGATTTACAACTACCTACTCACAACAAAATACCTAATTTACTTAATTTGTGACAACCCTGTTAGTGATTTTACTCCGAGTTTAGGCCACACCCTTTGGTCATTGCTTGGTCAAAAAGTGCGGACAAAATTTCGCAAAGTTAGGTCTCTAGATATTGTTACTCTAAGGTTAGAACTTAATAGCTAGTTCTTGCTTAAACTTGTTGTAGCTCGTGTGAAAAATATCCAAATTTCCTGCGAGGCATATTATATGTTCGTACTTATAATAATGGCCCTTAAACGTAACCTAAATACACCCTTGTTTATTCAGAACCTACTAAAAAAACAATCGTTTGTCTAAATACGTTTCTAAATTAAAATTACCTTTTAAAACTCTATGCTTCATCGAAATATTGATTAATGAAAGAATATTTATAATCTTCAAAGAGTATGAAAACAGAAAAAGACGCAAAAAAAGGTCAGGTTGTGACAAAGACTCGATCCTTCGTAAATAACGCCGGCTATATTTGCTATTAATAATAATAGTAATATTTGGATGATTTTTATAGCGCCGTTTTTGTGAAAAATCACCTCAAGGGCGCTGTACAGATCTTATTTTCTATTATAACATATTAATTCGTAGTTTTTCCCTGAGAGAAATTATTTCCCTCTAGGCCTCCTGTGTAAAGTTATTGTAAAGAAAAAAAAAAGCGTTCAGTCATCCATTAATGGAGATCCCTGTATTCCCCTTCTGCAAATATTCTCATCGGCCTTTCCGTCTCTCTAGAACATACTTCCCAAATACACAAACTCATCCACTTGCTCCGAGCCTTCATCATTCACAACTATATCGCACGCAGTTCTCGTACTCTCTCTTTCAAACACCATAACTTTAGACTTACTTACATACATCATTAAATATGATACTTTAATTAATAATGGCTCATTGATCTAGAATATGCTAGTGTAATTTGGTCCCCTTTCTTTACCGTTCATATTCATCATATTGAATCCGTACAACATCGCTTCTTACGCGGTATTGCATGGAGATTAGGGCGAGAAAGAGGCGATTATTCATATGATGAAATTGAACAATTATTGAAAATTTCTTCATTAGAAAAGCGCAGGACAGACTTTGATTTAATTTTAATTTACAAAATTATTAATTGTTTCAGTGACTCATCTTCTCTGTTGCAACTTATCCAGTTCAACATTCCTTGCCGTAGACTCAGAAACAATGAATAGCTGTTCCTCAATCATCACAATACTTATTATGGGTATGATTCTCCAATGTCCAGAATGTCAAGACTTATTAACTCAAGCCATGGTCTTGAAATTTTTGGTAGCAGTCTAAATGATTTTTGTCATTCTTTACGACTCTACCATAATTTTGACTAGACCATGGCTTGAATGTTCTCTCTTATGTTTTTTTGTCCTATTTTTGTCATCGCTTCATTTAATATTATGTATGTGCTATTCTTTCTCTGTTGCTTTTTTTCCATTTCGTGTTTTATATGTCTTTTTTGTAATTGGACTTTAGTCCGTTAATTTATAAATAAATAAATTAACTCATAATGGCTACAGAGTCGAAAATTTGTATCCTATAAATATTATCCAACATATATCGGTTTGGAGATTTTTCACAAAGTCATTGATTTTACCCACAGATGCAAAGTTCAAAACTGTGTACTTTGACCTATCCAACTAATTTTTACCAAAAATGTAAGTTCTCCTTAAAAAATATTCTACGAAAAATATACACTGACATTTTTCCTGGAAAGGTGCCCTAACTTTTAAATATATGAGAAAACTTTGCGGTGACTTTCTAGGTACATACAAATTGAGTCATATAACAATCGGGGCGTTCGGGTGGCTCATTTGGCATGGCCGCTGCCGCATACTATATTTTTTTTGCAAGATTGATTTTTTTACGTTGGTCGAATTTAAATATTCAAAAAGTTTTTTTTCATTTTCACTTGTTTGATACTTGCTGTATGCAAGCAATGCATCTGTGCGAGTGCTGTGCTCGACTGCGATAGCTACACACTTAATTTATTTGAATATACTAACAAGGGAAGCTAGCAGTCCACAATGGAGTGCTTATACCAACCCTGATGTGTGGCAGTGAGGCATGGAACTGGCAGAGGAAGGATGAAAGTAGACTGAATGCTGTGGAAATGAGATCCTTGAGACGTATGTGCGGTAAAACCATGTACGACCGTATTAAAAATGTGGATATCCAGAAAAAATGCAAGGCTGATGTGAGCGTAATGAATAGGATCAAGAAAGGGACGCTTAGATGGTTTGGGCATGTAAAGCGAATGAACGAAGAAAGGAGTGCGAAAAGAATATACGATGCGAAAGTGAATGGAAGAAGAAGTCGAGGACGCCCAAGAAAGACATGGCACGATCAAGTAAATCAAATACTTGAATCGGGTCATGTGAAGAGTCAAAATAACAGAAGAGTATGTATGAGACGATGTATGAATGTGAATGAAGCGAGGAGTGTGTGCCAAGACAGGGTTGTGTGGCAGTTTGTCCCCTCCGCCTACCCCTGCGGGGAAACGGCGTAACGGTTAGTTAGTTAGTTTGATGGTTTTCTCTATGTGTTTAAATTAGAGACGGATTTTCAACCAATGTGAGAGGTGAGGGTTTCGCCATAGCACATTGCTTCAATGGGATTTTCATGGGAAAACACGAGTAGCGCATGCGCGAATCCTTAATACAGGGTGCAGTAGAAAAATAAGTAAAATATATCGATGACATATTTCGGATTTATAACAAATATGTTTTTTTCTATACCCATGTTTTTCCATCTCTTTTAATTGGGAATAATAATTATTAATAGAAATACGTCGCCGGAAAGGCAAAAGGTCTGAAGCGCCATTTTGATAAGTTTACACAAGAGCAATTATTTTTCGTTTGTTTGTTTTACAATAAATTCATAAATCTTCAGTACCTGGTTGGATTTTGAAAATATAATTTTTTTTTTACAGTGAATACCGCACAAGAGTCTCAACTGCTCCCAACCGTCTGGAGCCAGTGAGACTATGGAATCCCCAATCAGGGAATGTTGTGAGGCTGAAGGTAGTGGGGAGGGGAAGAAGATAAGGAAGGGGAAGGTTGGGAAGTACCTGGCTATTCAGATCTGGTCACCAAACACGGCTGAAGCCATTTCAAGCAACGTTTCAATTCTGAATGGTGATCTCTCACCAGGGCGATAATTATGAGTATCTACCACTCTGAACGTGCCGCAAATATCCTATGTTTTGTTTTGTATCAGTTAATTGTGTTATGGCACATATAGACGGCCTCCATAGTCGAGTGGTAAGACGCTCGACTACGAATCTAAAGGTCGCGGGTTCGAACCCGGCGTGCGCCAATAACTTTTATTTAATCAATATGTGTCGTAACACATTTAATTCATATAAAAATAATAAAAAGTATATTTGCGGCACGTTCCAGAGTGGTAGATACTCTGAGTATCACCCTGGTGAAAGACCACCATTCAGAATCGAAACGTTGCTTGAAATGGCTTTAGCCGTGTTTTGAGACCAGATCTGAATAGCCAGGTAATTTCCAACCTTCCTCTTCCCAATCTCCTTCCCCTCCCCAGTACCTTCAGCCTCACAACATACCCTATTTGGGGATGGCATAGTCTCACTGGCTCTAGACTGTTGAGAGCAGTTGAGACTCTTGTGCGGTATTCATATAAAAATAAAAATAAAATTAATTAAATAAAATTTATTTTTGAACGCCGGGTTTGAACCCGCGACCCCTGGATTCGAGCGTAGGTAAAAAAAATACCTACCTACTAATAATGATATTTATACCAGGGTATGAAAGCTTGCATATTATAAAGCAACGCTTTTTTATTACGTAAATCATGCTTAACTAACTACGAAATGATTTGATTTATGATTACACTAATAATAATAAAGTGTGCGCACAGTACTGGATAGAAATGTTTCTTAGAGCGACAACTATCGGGGATGATAAACCCTCCTTAACGTGATTTGCGGAAAGTCCGCCGCCGTGCCGGGCGGGCGGCTTTCTTTGCCTTGTTTATGACATAATTTAACCGTTTCGAGAGTTGGATTTTTTTTTCATACCCGGGCGCATTGAGTTGACAATATTATTTGGACGTTATATCAGTGAAGCGACCTCGTAATAACCCCACGCGATTGTATGAAAATAAGCCCGAACCAACATATCATTAAGTAATTGCTCATTGTAGCCGTTCAACTGTATTAAAAAAAACTCACTTAAATACACTTTTTACTAAATTAACCTAAAATTTATTATTTTTAATAATACAAAAATTATTTCATGAAATCCATGATAGTACTCTCTCCCTAAGCACGAGAATTTTCTCAATTAGGGAGGTAATTATCATTAACTAGAAACTAAACATTGTTCATTAATTGAATTTATATCATACCTGCTGTCAGTGTTAAGTAAAATACGATCAATTTGTTCAATTAATTCAATTAAAATAAATAAAGAATACCCTGGTTACGAATAACATGGCAATATTTGAAAAACTCCTACTACCACCAAGATGAGCGGAATATGTTGCTTGTGGAATTATGGAGGACTTAGCTAGCAGAGGAATTGAACCTGGATACCCAGGTGGGAGTCCGACGCGTTTGTCCACTCAGCTACTAACCGATTAGTTAGTTGAAACAGGACTTTTCGGTGCACCCTGTTGTCGCCACCTGTTTGATACCCCCCTGTCTAAGCACAAACATATTTCAGTTTCGATCTTTCTTTTGAAGCGACGGTCGCGTGGCATTACGCTATCTCATCAAAATATTCTACAAATACGGAATAAAGTTCTGAAATACGCGTATGATCCCAGCATCTGACCAGTATTAATACAGTGAAACAAATTATCTAACTGCTAGCTACAAACAAAAGTGCTGCCATTTTCAATATTTAAAAATAACTAATAATTTAGAAGATAAAATATACTACTCGTAAGTAATTATTAATAAACAACTGCTAATCTCGTAAAAATCGCAAGTTCGCCCCGCTGCATAATTTGGCAACCACCTTTGGTCTGGAGCCCCGAAAATGCCTTAAAAAAACCCTTGACTGTGCAAAAACGTGTTGATAAGTTCCCCTATCTCAACAAACCGATCGCATCCTTTGTAGCACAGACATCACTTGGGAATGCAGTCCCTATTCTACCGGTATTTCAGTGGGAGACGCTCCGAGGAACTTGCGGCATTAATCCATTTGGCGCCGGTACATAGGCACAGCTAGTACAATCGAAAAACGCGCGCCCTAAATTTGTACACGGCTTACATTCAACAGCTCGGCTGTGAAATGATTTGCCGGCCTATGTGTTTCCTCCCTCGTACCACATGGACCTCTTCAAGACCCAGGTTCACTCCTTTTTTTCTTCGAAAGGACCCTCCACACAGCATCCCCAAATATGACCAATTAGGCCCCGAGGGGCATAATTTCTCTCAAGACAGGATTGAAAAAAAACACAGTGTCAAATTAGTTTTTTAAAGCGCAAGTTGTAAATTACCCAAGAATGATGTAGCTGGCGTAATTAAATTTGTAGTAATTTGTATTTATTTCGATCATTTCTGTCTTTTAAGTGTCCTGGTATTTAAAATCGAAGCTATTGAAAAAGTACAATATCAGCAATTTTATTAAATTTACGTTTTAAAAAAACTAGTTTGGGTAAAAGCTTTTTGTTATATGTTCATGAAAAAGTATTACAGCTTAAAAAAACGTTTATTTTCCACTTTGAATAATCTAAAACATTATTAATGAAAATTAAATAGAATAATATGTATAAGAATTAAGGCCATTAAAATAATTGGTTATATTGATAATAATCAGTTGAATTTGTATTAGTACAATATTAGGTATATTTCTCGTAAACTCATAATTTTTTTTAAATTATCTTCTATCACGTTCTCAGTTGACGTTTTGCCTCTTTCATTTCATAATAATATCTGTCTCTCTCTCTCCGTTCCTTTGTCACAATTTAAATGTCATTCTGTTGTTTTCTCACTATTTTCTTATTTTATTTTATAATTTGTTCTACCTAGAAAGGAATGTGAAAAGAAAATATGATACGAATTGAATGGAAGAAGAAGTCGAGGGCGCCCGAGGAAGGCATGGCACGATCAAGTGAATAAAATACTTGAATCGGGTCATGTGAAGAGTCAGAATAACAGAAGAGCATACTCTGAATAATATATATATATATATATATATAGATTGATTTTTGTCATTCTTTACGACTCTACCAAAACTTTGACTAGACCAGAGGTTCCCAAACTTTTTTGTCCCGTAGACCACTTGCCGATTTTTTCTGTTTTGTATAGACCCCCTGCTTTCCTAATATTGTTTTTTTTTAGCGTTGGAAAAAACTTCAAAGTTTTGTGAACGCTTCAGGAACTGCTAGTTCTTTGAAATGAACCCTTCGCGGTGAACACTTCAATTGAAGTCAAACTTGCCAAAAAATAGTACTAGTCGGTAGAGATCTCAAATCGAAAAGTGCTAGCAAATCAACCAAAATTCCTCTCCGAAAAAAAACCACTAGTCGGTAGAGATTTAAAATCGAAAAGTACTTGCAAATCGATAAAAAATCCTCCCCAAAAAGTGCTAGCAAATCAACCAAATTTACCCTCCGAAAAAAAAGCACTAGTCTGTAAAGATTTGAAATCGAAAAGTACGAGCACATCGACAAAAAGATGAAACTGAGGAAGACCAGTTCCTCTCCGAATCTTTGTAGTTCTTTGGTTCTTTGTAGTCTTTGAAGTCGAACTTCCATTGAAGTACTTCATTGATGTCCGACTTAGCCGCAAAATTAAGTAGTTCGCACCAACGGAACTTCCAACTTCAATTAAATAATTTGTTCAATGAGAATTGAATGAAGTTGGAACTGCCGCAAAAGGAAGTAGTTCTTTGAAATTTGCGGGAAGTCAACATTTTGGTGACGGCCTGCCTAAATGGAATCCACTCTCGTGAACCCCCATTTGCGTCTCATGCACCCCCAATTTATTTTTTCATTGACGTGGACCCCTTGCAGGTCGGAATCGACCCGTGGGGGTCGATATAGACCACTTTGGGAATGACTGGACTAGACCATGGCTTGAATGTTCTCTCTTATGTTTATTTTGCCTTATTTTTGTCATCGCTTCATTTATTTTTATGTATGTGCTATACCTTTTCTGTTGCTCTTTTTTCCATTTCGTGTTTAATAAAAATTTATTACGACAGCTAACTAACTAAAATTTACGTCATTTTGCACTTTTTATTCACTTAATCGTGCCGCGTTGTCCTAGGGCGTCCCCGACTTTTTCTAACGTTAGAATTCGCGTCATATATTCTCCTTACACTCCTTTCTTCGTTTATCCGCTCTACATGCCCAAGCCATCTAAGCATCCCTGTCACCACGCCAGAGTTCCGACCGTCTGGAACCGGAAAAACTATGGTATCCTTAATTGGGTTATGTTGGTAGTGGGGAGGGATATTTGACGGGTAAGAGGAAGCTTGGAAACGACTTGGCTATTAAGATCGGGTGAACAAGCACGGCTAAAGCCATTTCAAGCAAAATGCTTCGGTTCTGGACGGTGTTCTTTAGAGATCGACGATATTCCTGTCCCGGTTAAAAGGAACCGGTTCCTAGTCGTTCACTGGAACCGTCGATATTATTTCTCCGTGGAACCGGTTACAAATTTTCGAAAATTTAGATATCCTTTGTCCGTTACTTTCGTGTTTTTGGGGCGAGGAACCATTTCCAGTTATTTTCGTTTTTTAAATTTCTACCGACTATTATCGATTTGCTAGTACTTCTCCTTAGTGTGACTTTTCTGGCACCAGGAACCAGTTCCAAATAGAACTGGATAAATAACCGGTTCTTCGCCGGTCACCGGTAACTGGAGCCGCAGGTACACCCAATTCTGATATCGACCATCTCCAGTGGTCTTTCACCAGGGCAGTACTCAGAGTATATTCGTATTTTTAACCGGCCTCCGCAGTCGAGTGGTAAAGATCCTCGGCTGCGAAGCAAGAGGTCGCGTGTTTTAATCCCGGCGCGAGTAAAATACATTGTTACAAAGGTGTAACAATTTCTTTAAAAATCGCACTAAGATACGTTTATACTTCGCCATTAGCATCGTGCAGACAACGCGTTCCCAGCTATACAGTAAGTCAATAAATACTTGAACATTGATGGAAAGGAACGGAGCTTTTTTTATTTTTATTCTAAAACATGATTAAATTAGGCCAGGTGAAAAAAGAGAGGGCAAATAGCAGTGGTGGCTAGTGACTTTTTAGTGTGCCAGAATGCTTATATTGAAAAATACACCGCTCCGTAAGAACTAATTCAAAGAACTACTTCTTTTGGCGGCAGTTCCCACTTCCTTCATTGTTCATTGAACAAATACTTCAATTGAAGTTGGTATTTCCGCTCGTATGTTCATTTTAGCGTTGTGACCGCTCCGTGTGAACTACTTCAATTTGGCAGTTCAAACTTCATTCATTTAATTTCATTGAATAAATATATATGTATTTTAAAAAAATACAAAATTAATCAATTGTACAAAAATAAACATTTTTACTTAATACTAACAGTAGGTATAATATCTTGAAGTAACAATATATGGGAGGAGAGCTAATTATTTTTACCCAACCTACACAAACTTGCGATAAATCACTTTCTCCGGGTTTTTACGACGTACACCATGAGAGAGAAAGAGACAACAAATTTCATTGACCGCTTCTATATACTGTCGCAATGATCTTAAGCTCCCGGGTCACCGCGGGACTCCGCCCACATTTTTTATTATGCCACTAAACTTGACACAACCAAACGTTTTTTTTAGGTTAAATGCTATATTTTTGCTGATAAAAATACTGTGAAAATGTGACTATACGAATAAACAAAAGCATTATGTCGATATGTGATATGAATGGATGTATAAATACCGTAGCCTTAGTCTTAGCCACGCCCAGGTGCGCCGAGTCAGGTTAAAATCATCAAAAACAAGTCAAAAACTGACTTCACTGCTTTGGATAGATACTACTCTATGTACTTTAAGTATAATATTAATTCAGTTTACATACAATGTCCAGTTATATCAAAAGTTAGGTTACAAAAAACTACTTAATTTTGTGTCAGTTCAGTTGCGAAGTTGAACTTCAAAGCCTACAAAGAAGTACTTCACTTTGAAGGAACCGGTTCCTAGTCGGTCGCTGGACACTGGAATGGTCGATATCCTTTGTACGAGGTACTTTTCGTGTTTTTTGGGCGAGGAACCGGTTCCAGTTCTTTCCACTTTCAAATCTCTACCGATTAGTACTTTTTATCTCGGCGAGGAACCAGTTCCAGTTATTTTCGCTTTCAAATCTCCATCGACTAGTACTTTTATTTTGGCGAGGAACTTTTGTCGATTTGCTAGTACTTTTCGAAAAATACCAGGAACCGGTTCCAAAAAGAACTGGATAAGCAACCGGTTCCTCGCTGGTCACCGGTAACTGGAGCCCCAGCACACCCAATTCTGATATCGACCTCGTCTCTAATTTCAAATCTCTCTTTAGCGAGCACGACTTCAATTTATTTATAAATTAACGGACTAAAGTCCAATTACAAAAAATACATATAAAACACGAAATAGAAAAAAAGAGCAACAGAGAAGGAATAGCATATACATAATAATAAATGAAGCGATGACAAAAATAAGGCAAAATAAACATAACAGAGAACATTCAAGCTGTGGTCTAGTCAAAGTTTTGGTAGATTCGTAAAGAATGACAAAAATCATTTAGACTGCTACCAAAAATTTCAAGACCATGGCTTGAGTTAACAAGTCTTGACATTCTGGACATTGGAGAATTATACCCATAGTTATTATTGTGATGATTGAGCAACAGCAATTCATTGTTTCTTGAGTCTACGGCAAGGAATGAATTGAAGTGCTCACTGCGAAAGGTTCATTTTAGTTCGTGAAGCATTCACAAAACATTGAAGTTTTTCCCAACGCTAAAAAATACGATGTAATTGATGTTTTTGTAGCTGAAAATGATAAAAAAAAATTAAAAAATTATGAAGACTTTTCAGCAATTCAATTCCAAAATAATGAAATTTTATAACAAAACGAAAATCGTTTTCGGCTACAACTGTGTCAATAATGACGTTTTTTTCAACCTCTGCAGTCTAGAACACTAAGAAGTCACGAGCCTCCACTGGCAAAAGGGTGAAACGAGGGTATTTTGAGGGTTTTCCGAGAAAATGATGAAGCTACGACTGCTACGAGCTAAGTTAGATTGATTTATTGATGGTTTCATTAATATTATCGATGGCTTACGTTAAAGCGAGTGCTTTTGGCTACCTAAGCATTTTCCATTTAAATTATTTCATATATTTGATAGAAAACAATTTAAGCCTTACACAGGTAAATATTTGCGCACTTACAAAACACCGACATGCCGCGACCAAGTCAAACCGGAGGACAGACCGCCATGCAACTTTATTTTGGCACCTTCCTTGCTTCATTCATACTTGTACACCGTCTCATACATACTATTCTGTTATTCTGACTCTTCACATGGCCTGACTCTAAGAGAAACAATGTATGGAGAGAGAGCTAACTATTTTTACCCAAACTATACAAACTTGCGATAAATCACTTTCTCCGGGTTTTATGTCGTACACCATGAAAGAGAAAGAGACAACAAATATAATACTTCGCTTCTACGTACTGTCACAATGATCTTGGGCTCCTAAATCATCGCGGGACTCCGCCCACATTTTTTTATTATGCCACTAAACTTGACACAGCTAAACGGTTTTGTTAGGTTTGATTCTATATTTTTATTGATATCAGAGTGGTAGATACTCTAAGTATCGCCCTGGTGAAAGACCACCATTCAGAATTGAAACGTTGCTTGAAATAGTTTTAGCCGTGTTTGGTGACCAGATCTGAATAGCCAGGTATTTCCCAACCTTCCTCTTCCCAATCTCCTTCCCTCCTCAGTACCTTAAGCCTCACAACATACCCTATTTGGGGATGCCATAGTCTCACTGGCTCTAGACGGTTGAGAGCAGTTGAGACTCTTGTGCGGTATTCATATTAAAAAAAAAATATTTAAAAAATCAATACTGTGTAAAAGTGGTTATACGAATAAACAAAAATATTATGTCGATATGTGATATAAACGGATGTGTAAATACCATAGCCTTAGTCTTAGCCACGCCTAGGTCCGCCGAGTCAGGTAAAAATCATCAAAAACTGACTACACTGCCTTGGGTAGATACCACTCTATATACTCTAAGGCCCGACTCAATTTTTCGATTCACTTATTATTTTACAGCCTATAAAACCGCTTACGGACAAAAAAGTTTTAAGTACAACGCCACTAAGCAATTCAATTCCCTGCCCAGCACCATCAGAAACATACAAACCAAAAGCTGCTTTAAAAGCAATATCATTACTCACCTTAAAAACCAAGTTTAGTTTAGTTCTTAATATGTAGATTTTATATCTTCAAATTTGTCATTTACTTATATTATTTTTATTATGTATGTACTGTATTTTCGATATCAACATGTTACTATGTAGCTACATAAAACCACTTTTGCAAATTGCCATCCCAACACAGGCTTATGCCTAGTGGGATGGGCAATTTACCCCACTGATAAAAAAAATGTATGTTCAAGTAAAATAATAATTAAATAAATTACTTGTTCGTGCAACGTTGTCTTCCTCGGGCGTCGCCGACTTTTTCTTCAATTCACTTTTGCGTCATATGTTCTGTTCAAATTCCTTTCTTCGTTAATCTGCTCTACGTGCACAAACCATCTAAGCGTCCCTTTCTTTATTATATTCACTACGCTTACATTGATCCTGCTTTCTCTCCGGATATCCACATTTTTAACACGGTCATACATGGTTTTAACACACAGGGATCTCATTTCTACAGCATTCAGTCTACTTTCATCCTTCCTCTGCCAGTTCCATGCCTCACTGCCGTACATCAGGGTTGGTATAAGCACTCCATTGTGGACTGCGAGCTTCGCTTTCTTGGACAAACTATTTTTACATATTTGAAGTACATTATTCGTTTCAGGTATAAAAGGCCTTTTAGTATTAATTAATTTATTATTTGACGGCATCTGTGGTCGAGTGGTAAGACGCTCGACTACGAATCCAGAGGTCGCGGGTTCAAATCCGGCGTGCGCAAATACATTTTATTTAATCAATATGTCTCATAACACATTTGATTTCATATAAAATGATACGTAGTGTATTTGCGGCACGTTCCAGAGTGGTAGACACTTAAAGTATTGCCCTGGTGAAAGACCACCACTCAGAATCGAAACGCGAAGACCATGATCGTACTTACAGTACATAAAGCGGTATGGTATTTTTGTTGATTTTTTCTCTCTCATGGTGTGCGACGTAAAAACCCGGAGAAAGTGATTTATCCCAAATCTGTATAGGTTGGGTGATAAGAATTAGCTCTCTCTCCATATATTGTTACTCCAAGGTTGTGAGTATGTCCGAATTCCATGTGGGTGGTAACCTTGAAGTAACAATATATGGAGGGATAGCTAATTTGTTTTACTCAACCCATCCGAAATTGTAATAAATCACTTTTTGCGGGTTTTTACATCGTACACCATGAGAGAGAAAGAGACAACAAATTTCTTGGAAAGCTTCTATATACTGTCGCAATGATCTTAAGCTGGCTATCTTCGCTGGTTAACGGCGGGACTCCGCCCACATTTTTTATTTTGCCACTAAACTTGACACAACTAAACGGTTTTTTAGGTTAGATGCTATATTTTTGTTGATAAAAGTACTGTGAAAAAGTGGCTATACGAATACACAAAAACATTATGTCGATATGTGATATGAATGGATGTATAAATACCGTAGCCTTAGTCTTAGCCACGACCATTTGCGCCGAGTCATGTTAAAATCATCAAAAACAAGTCCAAAACTGACTTCACTGCCCTTGGCTTGGGCTACCTCTAGTATACTCTAAGGTGGTAACTAATAGGCTATCCAACTTCCTTTAACATATGTTTGTCTCTTTCTATCGAGTCAGTATAATGTCGACAATACTGACTACACTGTTTCGCAATGGTACCTCTCCATGTATATTCTTACTTCAAGCCTACAACCAATGTAGAGCCTTATTTTATGTAGTTCCGCAAAGGTTTTAACCTTGGAGTAACAATATATGGAGAGAGAGCTTATTATTTTACCCAACCTATACAAACTTGCGATAAATCACTTTCTACGGGCCTTTACGTCGTACACCATGAGAAAGAAAGAGACAACAAAAATAACACACCGTTTTTATGTACTGTCAGAATGATCTTGGTCTCCCGCGTCTCCGGGGACTCCGATCACATGTTTTCATATGCGACTAAACTCTAAACAACTAAACGGTGTTTTAGGTTATACGTTGACGTTATAAGTTGACGTAGTCGTTTATTATATTTTGACGGCCTCCATGGTCGAGTGGTAAGACGCTCGACTACGAATCCAAAGGTCGCGGGTTCAAACCCGGCGTGCGCCAATAACTTTTATCATATAAATATGTGTCATGACACATTTAATTCATACAAAAATAATCAAAAGTATATTTGCGGCACGTTCCAGAGTGGTGGATACTCTAAGTATCGCCCTGGTGAAAGACCACCATTCAGAATCGGAACGTTGCTTGAAATGGCTTTAGCCGTGTTTGGTGACCAGATCTGAATAACCAGGTACTTCCCAACCTTCCTCTTCTCTATCTCCTTCCCCTCCCCACTACCTTCAGCCTCACAACATATCCTATTTGGGGATGCCATAGTTTCACTGGCTCTAGACGGTTAGGATCAGTTGAGACTCTTGTGCGGGTATTCATATTAAAAAATACGCTATATTTTTGTTGATAACAGTATTGTGAAAAAGTGGTTATACGAATAAACCAAAACATTATCTCGACATGCGCTATGAATGGATGTATAAATACCCTAGCTCTAGTGCTGGCTACGCCCAGGTCTGCCGAGTCCGGTAAAAATCATCGAAAACTGACTACACTGCCTTGGATAGGTACCATTCTATGTACTCTAGGTTTGAACTGAGCTTCCTTTATCTCGGGAAAATGTTGTGGGGTTGAAGAAAATAAGAATCGAGGGGTGGAAAGGGGGAAGACGGATGTAGGAAAACGGTCTTATTATTCACATATATGCTAAATCCATTTCGTATAGGGTGAAGCTAAATCTACCTTACACATATTAAGGGTGTGTTTGCGTAAATTGTACAATTCTTCCAATATCTCCTTGTGTACGTACAAAAGAAAGCATATGGAACATACCCAGCCACATTATTGTTTAAACCTTATAGTTCATAGAGCAGTATCTATCCAAAGTTTTTGATGATTTTAACCTGACTCGGCGCACCTGGGCGTGGCTAAGACTAAGGCTACGGTATTTATACATACATTAATATCACATATCGACATAACGTTTTTGTTTATTCGTATAGCCACTTTTTCACAGTATTTTCATCAACAAAAATATAGCATGTAACCTAAAAAACCGTTTCGTTCTGTCAAGTTTAGTGGCATAATAAATTATAATACTATCATTAATAATATGTCATTAATAATACTATCCTTAATAAAGTTTCTTCGATAAAAGATGTAGGAATCACTCTTGATTCTAAATTCATATTTGATGTTCACATTAACGACATTAAGTGTAAATCATTCAAAATGATGGGATTTATTCACAGAATATGTAAACCATTCAAGGACCCACAATCAATTCTAACCCTTTACAACAGCTTGGTTAGAAGTAAATTGGAATATGGTAGCACTATTTGGAATCCTCATTACCACAAGTATGTAAACACTGTTGAATCTGTTCAAAAAAAAAAATGCTAAGAATGTTATCTTTCAAATGTGGTCTACATGACCATCTTAGATCATATGATGCACGCCTTGAATACTTTAACATGGATACACTGAAAACTAGAAGGCAATTCTGAGTTGATATGTCTACATAAAATAATTCACGGTCATCTCGACACTGCAATATGTCTTAGCGCTATTGAAATTAATGTACCCAATGCTCATTGTTTAAGACGCCATAGTACATTCCACCTGAATACATTCAGAAACAATATTGACTACTTTAGCCCTCTATCGCAAATGTGCCGACTATATAATCTAATAGAGTGTGCTGATGTAGACATTTTTGTTGATGGTCTGTACGGTTTCAGACGGAATGTCATGTTATTGCTTAAAAGGGTGTTAGAGTAATTCCCTAAGTATATTTTGTATGTATCTAGTAGTAATAAGTACAAAAACAACAATTTTTAAAAAATTTAATGTATCTTGTCTATTTGTATTGTATTTAACAATGATTGTACACTAACTGGTTTTTTTATAACTGGATTTTTTCACGTAAGTGATAACATCTGTTAAAACCCAGTATAAATAAATAAATAAAAAATGTGGGCGGAGTCATGCGGTGAACCAGGAGCTTAAGATCATTGCGACAGTATACAGAAACGGTCTATGAAATTTGTTGTCTCTTTCTCTCTCATGGTGTACGACGTAAAATCCCGGAGAAAGTGATTTATCGTAAGTTTGTGTAGGTTGGGTAAAAATAATTAGCTCTCCCTCCATATATTGGCACTTCGAGGTATACACATTTATGTTTTGTTTTTTTATTATTATTTACCCCTGTTATGGGCTTTTATACAAATGTTAAATTTTTTTTTTATAAATAATAACGTCATTAATGCAAAAAAATATTGTAAAACAAAAGTTAAAAAGAGTATTGAATAGCAGATACAAAATATTGTAGATGAAAATAACTAATAATATTACACTTCAATAGTACACAACTGCTGACCTTGTACAAATCGCAAATACGCCCCACTGTTGAATTTGGCAGCCACCTCTGGTCTGGAGCCCCTAAATACCTGAAAAAAGCCCTTGACTCTGTGCAGAAACGGGCGGCCCGTTTGATAGATTCTCCTATCTTAACAAACGGATTGCAAACTTTGGAGCACAGACGTCAGGTGGGAATGCTGTCCTTGTTCTACAGGTATTTCAATGGAAGATGCTCCGAGGAACTTGCGTCATTGATCCCTTTGGCACCGGTGCATAGTCGGGAAACTCGCCAAACGCGCGCCCAACATTTGTACACGGTTGATATTCAATACATGAGAACGGGTCGCTTTTACGACTCGTTTTTATGTTCAACAGCTCGGCTATGGAACGATTTGCCGGCGTCTGTGTTTCCTCCCTCCTTCAACATGGGCCTCTTCAAGACCAAAGTTCACTCCTTCCTTTCCTCAAAAAACCCTCCACACAGCATCCCCAAAGATGACATAGGCCCTGAGGGAAATTGTTTTCCTCAAGGCCTCCTGTGTGGAGTTATTGTAAAAAAATAAAAAATAAACAACAGGTCCAACTATTAGTTTAGCTCTGCCAGATAACAACAACTGTACTAAATTAGACTTATAGTTTGATATTGACGTGTTACATATATCAGCGACATCGGAGTATATGTTTCCCAGCTGTTGCATTCGTCACATAGGCGTGTTGAATTGCGAGGTTGAAGCAGAATTGCTACAATAGTACGGTAGGTACTGCCTTGTAACCGTCTTGCTAGGAACATGAAATGAAATCGATTTTTATAGTTCAGGGCTGTCAATCATTGAATTTATAATTTTGTATTAGCAAATCTAGTCGGTAATTATTCTCCCTTTAGACAATCTCAATAAGAAAACAAACTTAATACATAGTAGATAATACAAAGCAGAGAGTATACATTATATTGTAAAGTGTCATATTATTTTTTTTATCTAAATTTTCATTATAAGATGTACCCTTATAAAAAAGCTGTGCTTGTGTGAATGAGGGGGTGTTATTTAATTAGGTACTAACAAACTATTGTAACAATTTTCAAAATATTTATTTAAAATTTCAGCATAGTTTTTAATTGTATTTTGAATTCTTAGAAATCATCATTAAACAATCCTATTTTTTTCAAACTATTGATTTTACTATGAACTTTATTCCTACATATTTGTAACATTGCTGACATATTGTTTTTTTTACATATCATTATTTTTTACAATTAAAACATTAATATTCAAGTATTATTAGTAAACAATTCTACAAATGCAAACAGTGTAAATATAAAAAGTGACAAAAGAACAATAAATATTTTATGACAGTGAGTTTATGGTTTTCAGTAGACAGTGAGGACATTGAGTTGTAATAATAATAATAATAATAATATTTGGACGATTTGTATAGCGCCGTTTTTGTGAAAAATCACCTCAAGGGCGCTGTACAGATCTTACTTTCTATCGTTACATATTAATTCCTAGTTTAAATAAGAAAATTTACAGGAACATACTTACCTGGCAGGTCCCATCAGATAGACACAATTATTGACTTAAAATTATGATTATTATTATTTATTTTTTTCCCGATTTAGGGCATGGGAGCGAAATTAAAAGAATGGACTTTCTGAATTTGTCATACAGTAGAAGATTTGGTTAAAATGTGCATATCTAAAGGTGATTCGTCGAGAGATAGATTATGTTGAGATTCTTTTAATGAATTTAAGGATATGAAAAAGTTTTCAGTTTTAACCGGTTTAGCAAATAAGAAACGTTTTTAATGAAATTAATTTTTCATTAGTTACGTTTTGTATGTAGGATATATAAACAATTAAGAAAAAAGTATTTTATAAATCAATCAAAAATACAATACTTTCAAAACTTAGACAGCATCAAAATCTAAGGGAAATTAAAAAATATGTATTTTTGAAATATGATCTGAATGTCAGAAAAGGTGCGCCATAGAAATACGGTAAAAACATTTCTGAGGAAATGATTTTCCAGTGTTTTTCCGAGCTAATGACGTGAAAAATATTTGTCTATCGACATCAGATACATAGTTCATCTCCGGCCTAGCCTTTGTTAGACGTTCCCAGGGCCTTAACAAGTAATCAGTGAATCAACATCAACACCACGAATATTTCCAACATTTTATTCAACACTGATGAATATAGGTAAATCCAAAGTCACGGTGTTTGAAAGAGAGAGTACGAGAAAAGCGTGCAATATAGTTGTGAAAGATGAATACTCGGAGCAAGTGGATAGTTAATCAACCAGGGTGATACTTAGAGTATCTACCACTCTGGAACGTGCCGCAAATCTATTTTTTATTATTTTTATATGAATTAAATGTGTTATGACACATATTAATCAAATAAAAGTTATTGGCGCACGCCGGGTTTGAACCCGCGACCTTTGGATTTGTAGTCGAGCGTCTTACCACTCGACTACGGAGGCTGTCAGTTAGTTTTTAGAAAGATACAGTTTTGCACTCGGGGGACATAATTTTGACAAAATCATACGTTTTTGTAGAAAATCACATCAAGGGCACTGTGTTATGTTTTTTGTAGTGTTAAAAATAATGTAATCGTCTTCTTTTATGGGTTCCTCGCAGGTTGCCGGTAACTGGAACCGCAGGTACACTGATATCGACCATCTCTATTAAAAAATCGTTGACTCATTTTAGCAAAAACAAGGTAACCTCCATTTCCGAGACATGGCTTCATTTATGTAAACACAAAATGTACGTACGTACGTTCCTTCGTAACAACAGAACGACAAGGGAATAGAAGAATGGGCTTGTAGCCAAAACACCCTGCGGTAATACTAATTAACTAACCATTATCTAGTTGTCTCCCATTGAACTATTCAAAAACAGATGGCAACTAGTCCGGACGGTCGTACAAGTGGGTGGACATCAAAGCTTTTGGATTTGGATAGGATAAGGGTTTCAAATAAATAATTCTCCAAAGAAGCGAAGCTAACAGTCCACAATGGAGAGCTAATACCAACAACACTGATGTATGTCAGTAAGCTTGGAGTAACAATGTATGGAGAGAGAGAGGTAATCATTTTTACCCAACCTATACAAACTTGCGATAAATCACTTTCTCCGGGTTTTTACGTCGAACACCATGAGAGAAAAAGAGATAACGAATATAATACACCGCTTCTATGTACTGTCGCGATGATCTTGGGCTCCTGGGTCACCGCGGGACTCCGCCCACATTTTTTTCTCATGCCACTAAACTTGACACAACTAAACGGTTTTTCAGATTATATGCTATATTTTTGTTGATTACAATACGGTGAAAAAGTGGTTATACGAATAAACAAAAACATTATGTCGACATGTGCTATGAATGGATGTATAAATAGCCTAGCCTTAGTCTTAGCCACGCCCAGGTCCGCCGAGTCCGGTAAAAGTTTGACAGTTAATCAACATTTTAAATCAGACTCGGTATTGCTAGAAACGCGTCAAGCTAACGGACACTGCCGAGTGTGCTGCGCCGTGTGACAGTTGCCTGTAAGTATGTGTGTTTTGCGAAAATAATATTTCACGCAATTTTTTTTTTGCTTAATTATCACTTTTTTAATAATATGAAAATACATTTTCCAAGGGAAAATTAGTAGTTTAGTTAGGTAGTTTTCATCGGCTTAGCCAAACTTTTGGAATGGTTTTACTTTAGTTTAGCAGTTTATCAACATCCTAGGTCAGACTCATTTTGCTACAACATCGTCATGCATCGACAGCCGCTTGTAAGAAACTATTTCACCACGCTGAGAAGTGGTGTCCATGGGCTCTACCTATGAGCGTCTAGCATAGAGTTGGTAGAGTAGTATCTATCCAGGGCAGTGAAGTCAGTTTTTGACTTGTTTTTGATGATTTTAACATGACTCGGCGCACCTGGGCGTGGCTAAGACTAAGGCTACGGTATTTATACATCCATTCATATCACACATCGACATAATGTTTTTGTTTATTTGTATAGCCACTTTTTCACAGTATTTTAATCAACAAAAATATAGCATATAACCTAAAAAACCGTTTAGTTGTGTCAAGTTTAGTGGCATAATAAAAAATGTGGGCAGAGTCCCGCCGTAAACCAGTACCTTAAGATCATCCTTACAGTATATAGAAGCGGTCTATGAAATTCGCTGTCTCTTTTTCTCTCATGGTGAACGACGTAAAAACCCGGAGAAAGTGATTTTTCGCAAGTTTGTGTAGGTTGGGTAAAAATAATTAGCTCTTCCTCCATATATTGTTACTTCAAGGCGTCTAGTGTCGTATCTAATTATATTAATGTACGACTTTTTATTTCATGCTCGCGTTTTAGTATAGGGTCAAAGCTTAGAGCAAGAATATATATGGATAGGTACTTTTGCCAAAAAACTTTAGTCAGGACGGTTGATCTTATACTGACTCGATAGAATGAGACAAAGATATATTAAAGGATGTTGAATACCCTATTAGTTACCGCCCACACAGAATTCGAACATTTTTGAGCACATTCAGCAAAATAATATCAATAAATCATAAATTATTTTAAAAGTCAAAATATCACACACACACTAATAACAGAAGGTTTGCCTAAATAATGATGGAAGCTTTTTGTTGATTTTGTGTCCTTATATCATTAAAGATGTGAAAATTCTCAACTTCGGTCCAAAATATTTAAAGCTGTTGAAATACCTCTGAAAAGTGATGTCTTATAATCTTTGATTGAACTTATTAGAACATTTGCGCATAGCACATATCACCACCATGTTTGATTTATTTTTATAACCACTGCAAGTATTTTAATCAACACAAATATAGGAAATAACCTCAAAATCCGTTGACGTAAGTTATACAACTCAATGATGTGAATTTAGTGCGGACGGAGAACATTCCTACATAATTAGAAGTGCTGCGATATTATGTGACGAGTTTTCTTGTATTTCTCTCTCTTGTGGTATACGACGTAAAAACCCGGAGAAAGTGATTTATCGCAAATTTGTATAGGTTGGGTAAAAATATATAGCTCTCTCTCCATATATATTTTCACTCCAAGAGTCAAAGCATTATTTAATTTGAAATTTTAAAATTATATTATGATTGTCACGCGCAGCCTTTGAAACCATTTAGGCAACTATATCTCAAAGGGGAAATTCATACCTTGACAGCCCAACATACCGTACAGTGTACAATAGTTGTTTGTTTATTGGAAATTAATTCATCTCAAATCGAGTATCAACGTTTGGCAGAGACAGGTTGGAGAAAATTGGCTCTATTTTGTACGGAGACTTTATGACTAGTGCATATGTAATTTTGCTGATGATTGTCGAGTACCTACTCGTAACTTCTGCATTTGACAGGAGTTTCAGTGGATGAAACATGCTTTTATATATGTTATCATTGCCTCATTGTCAGAGTTTGAAATTTCGAGTTGATTTTTCGTCTAGTTATTTATTTATTTGAGTGGCCTTTTACATTTAAAGTGTTTTTTTTTTAATATTTGCTCAAAAAAAATAAAGAATATATTTTCGTAGAAAGCAATCACTTTGCGGTTTGACATATTTAATAAAAATAAAATAATAACGATGTGTAATACATAGTGTGCGGTTATAGACATTCGTTCATACAGAGGGAGAACACAATATAAAGTAAAATAAGAGAACAGTAAGAAAACAAAAGAATAATATGTTAATTATAAGAAACAGAGAGAAAGAGGCAAAACATCAACTGAGGTGATAAAAGAATAATGTTTTTTTTTTTTATTTACGGGAAATATACCTATATGTATACATAGCCTGTTCAAAAGAAAAGGTGAATTTTGATTTTTTTCGGGCCGTGTACATTCGATTATCGATTTTTGTTGTTGTTATGTTGGTACACATATGTTTATCATATGTTAGCATTATCAGCCATTTTGGATTAGTGGTTTGTTTTTGAAAACTGGAAAGGTTAGTCACGTTTTTGTGTGTTCTTCGATTTTTTACTTTTTAAAAAAAATGGATCAAAGAATAAAATCCTTGATTTGTTTTTCCACAACTCCAGGACGCTCATCGTCATAAACATCTTCTCGGCTTTCTGTAAAGCGCTTGTACCACTTATAAACACTTTTTTAGACAAATTAGACTCGCCAAACGACACAGTCAACATATTAAGTGCGTTGGAGCACTTTATTCCATTTGTAACCCAAAATTTAATACATATTCTTTGATTCATTTTTTTTTCAAAAGTAAAAAATCGAAAAACACACAAAAACGTGACCAACCTTTCCAGTTGTCAAAAACAAACCACTAAACCAAAATGGCTGATAATGCTAACATATGATAAACATATGTGTACCAACGAAACAAAAAAAAAACGATAATCGAATGTACACAGCCCGCGAAAATTCAAAATTCACATTTTCTTTTGAACAGGTCTTGTATATAACCTCACACTTTGTATTTTTTGTTTGGTTTAATGTTGCACCCTGATGATGCTTAGACTAAGGGAAGCCGGTCGGTTCTAAAAATTATAAAAAAATTATAAAAGGAAGAAGCGAACCTGGTTCTTGAAGAGGCCCATGTTGAACGAGGGGGAAACAGAGGCCGGCAAATCGTTCCACAGTCGAACATAAGAACGAGTCGTAGAAGCGACCAGTTCTCATGCATCGAGTGCCGACCATGTAAAAATGTTGGGCACAAGTTACCGACTGTACAATGGTGCCGAAGTGATCAATGACGCAAGTTCCTCGGAGCATCTTCCATTGAAGTAGTGGTAGAACAATGATATCATTCCCAACTGATTTTTGTTAAGATAGGGGAATCATATCAAACAAACCGCCTGTTTCTTCACTAGGGTCTAGGGTTTTTTCAAGGTATTGTGGGGCTCCAGACTAGGCGAGGCTACCAAATTCAACAGTGGGGCGCACTTACGATTTGTAGAAGGTCAGCAGTTATGTATTATTAAAGTATCTGCGAGCCCTGTACAGTACGCCCAACTTTTGGGAGAGATTTACTCAACTCTAGCCTCGATGGAGCCTCCCTGCCTGATCTAGTCGAATATAAAACCTGTTTTAGTGCTTTTACAGTTAGCCAATTTACCTATATACATTAAAAAATAAAATAGTGAGACTTACAAAAAAGTGCACCAAACAAAAATCGAATAAAATTTAAGTGTTGTTTAGAGATAAAAATAAAACAAAACCTAATTGTAAAAATGTTTGAATCAATTGAAAACGAAATCTTTACAATCAACCACACAATAATAGAAACTACTTGGTCCAACCTCAAAAACCATTCGAACTCTACAATCCAATCAACACCTTCAAACACCCTTGGCAACAACGCGTCTGTCGTCCAAGAAAGTTGGCTTGTTTTCAGCCCTTCTCTAGCCCTGTGGATTTTAAAAGCCATAGCGATGAGTCTGTTGATATCTCTGACCATCTTGGGCAACTTGCTGGTGGTGTTTGGGGTCGCTAGAAGTGCAAGGCTGAGGACCCCTTCGTATTTTCTGATCGTCAATTTGGCGGTCGCAGATCTGCTGCTGGGCGTTGCAGTGCTGCCAATCTCTGCCGCCAGGGAGCTGTTTGATTTTCAACTGAGTAAGTATAATATAAATTTTGTTTATGTAATATATAGATTGATTATTTTGTTGACAAGCGATTACGGTGCATTTAAATATTCAAACAACATGGTGACGGCCTCCATGGTCAAGTGGTAAGACGCTCGACTACAAATCCAACGGTCGCGGGTTCAAACCCGGCGTGCGCCAATAACTTTTATTTAGTTAATATGTGTCATAACACATTTAATTCATATAAAAATAATATAAAGTATATTTGCAGCACGTTCCAGAGTGGTATATACTTTATGTATCGTCCTGGTGAAAGACCACCATTCAGAATCGAAACGTTGCTTGAAATGGCTTTAGCCGTGTTTGGTGACCAGATCTGAATAGCCAGGTACTTCCCGACCTTCATCTTCCCAATCTCCTTCCCCTCCCCACTACCTTCAGCCTCACAACATACCCTATTTGTGGATGCCATAGTCTCACTGCCTCTAGACGGTTGGGAGCAGTTGAGACTCTTGTGCGGTTTTCACGTAAAAAAAAAAAGGATAAAAAATCCTTAATAGATAATAACAATAATAAAATTTTATTCCAGAAGGTATGCAGGAATAGTGCAATGCAATACCTTCCATAATTGCTAATGATAAATAGTTACAAAAATAATAAAATACAAGTTGTGACACACACAATAATAATATATATATATATACATATATTAAAAAAAACATAAATTCGTAAGAAAAAATAAATAAAATAGTGAATATCGTTTTAATCGAGCGTGCTTCAGGGTGGTCTTCGCATCATCTGCATCCATCGCTCGTTGAGAGGAGAGCTGAGCCATTCAGATGCAGCCGCGACAATGACGTTGGTTGAATTCCGTGTCCTCCCCCAGAAGCTGGCTAGTCGGTGGCGAAGTAAGGCGGGGATGAGTGCACCCTCCTTTTGGTGAACATTGTAGAGGCACTGCAGAACCTCGGAAGTTGCAGAAGTTGCCTATAGGCATTGTTGTAGCAAGCCCTCAACTTGTTCCATTGCGCTGTTGGGTACTGTGTCCACAGCTCAGATGTATATAGGGCAGTGCAGTACGTCTTAAAAGGCAGTTTCTTGACATTGTCACTACAGTGGTAGAACCTCCTTGAGAGCATTCCAGCCCGTATATTTACAGCTCTTCTTTGTCGTTCCATATCTTCAATATCGCTCAAGTCTTCTGTAAGGATATGTCCCAGGTATTTAATGATGAATGCCCGGTGACTATAGGCACCGTCGGAAAACTAGAGGTTAATATAACATCATCTTCAATGTAAAATTATCAGTCAGTTTCTGTTGTCATCTCAGAGTAAGAATATATGGAGGGATAGATAAATATTTTTACTTTACCTTTACAATTTACGATAAATCACATTCTGCGGGTTTTTACGTCGTAAACCGTGAGAGAGAAAGAGACAAGACAAGTTCCAACATAATAAAGCACCATCATTCGGTACGTAAGCACCTTGAAGTAACAATATATGGAGGGATAGCTAATTATTTTTACCCAACCTACATAAACTTCTCCGGGTTTTTACATCGTACACCATAAGAGAGAAAGAGACAACAAATTTAATTCCCCGCTTTTACGTAGTGACGCAATGATCTTAAGCTACTGGGCCACCGCGGGACTCCGCCCACATTTTTTATTATGGCACTAAACTTGACACAACTAAACGGTTTATTTGCTTATATGCTTTATTTTTATTGATAAAAATACTGTGAAAAAGTGGCTATACGAATAAACAAAAACATTATGTCGACATGTGCTGTGAATGGATATAAAAATACCGCAGCCCCAGTCTTAGCCACGCCCTTTTCCAACCGAGTCAGTTACTTCAAGGTAAAAGCTAGTAAAAACTGACTACAGATCGATCTACATCTATACCTCTTGTATATTTTTGCTCTAAGGTAAGCACGTTCTCCGTCTCCCGCGTCTCCAACGACTCCGCCCACTGCGTTTTGATATGCGACATAACTAGACATCACAGTTTTGTTATAAACAAAAATATAGGATATAACCTCAAAACCATCGTGGCGGGCGGAGTCGCCGGAGATGCGGGAGACGTTTTTCGTCAAACTAATAATTATTCAAACGAATGAAACATAGTACTAGTACATAGTTCTGCATAGATCTGCTGTAGAAATGGTATCTCTGAGGCGTGTGTGCGGTACCTCAGAGCAAGAATACATATGGAGAGAGAGCTAAATATTAAAGTTCCAACATAATAAAGCACCACCATTCGGTATGTAAGCATGTTTTCCGTCTCCCGCATCTCCGACGACTCCGCCCACTGCGTTTTGATATGCGACATAACTGGACATCACAGTATTGTTACAAACAAAAATATAGGATATAACCTCAAAACCATCGTGGTAGGTGGAGTCGCCGGAGACCTGGGAGACGGAAAACATGCCTACATACCAAAAAGTGATGCGATATTATGTGACAACTTGTCTTGTCTCTTTCTCTTTCTCGGTTTACGACGTAAAAACCCGAATAAAGTGATTTGTCATAAATTTGTATAGGTTGGGTAAAAATATTTTGCCCTCTCTCCATATATATTCTTCCTCTAAGGTTTTATCGCACGTACGCCTCAGAAATATCATTTCTATAGCAGATATATGCAGAACTATGTACTAGTACTATGTTTCATACATGATACTTGTATAATTATTAATTGCTTTATTGACTCACTTTCTCTGTTGGAACTTATCCAGTTCAACATTCCTTGCCGTAGACTTAGAAACAATGAATTGCTGTTCCTCAATCATCACTCTACTAATTATGGGTATCATTCTCCACTGTCCAGAATTTCGAGGCTTGTTAACTCAAGCCATGGTCTTGAAATTTTTGGTAGCAGTTTAAATGATTTTGGTCATTCTTTACGACTCTACCAAAACTTTGACTAGACCTTGGCTTTGATTCGAATCTTCTTTCTTATGTATATTTTGTCCTATTTTTGTCATTGCTCCATTTAATATGATGTATGTGCTGTTCTTTCTCTGTTGTTCTTTTTTTCTCATTTCGTTTTTTGTATTCTTTTGTAATTAGACTTTATTCCGTTAATTTATAAACAATCCACATATAGAAGGTTCCACTCGACGGAAACTGGATTACTTTGTAGTATGTTGGATATCACTCTTACCACGGAGTCAGGAATGTTGGCATTTCTTTCAGTCTTAGACATGAACGCAGCTTTCGATACGATTGACCACGGTTTTCTAATCACACGACAAGAAGAAACTTTTGGTTTAAACTGTGGCGTTAAGAATTTTCTGACATTGTATTTATGTAAATAAAAAATACCTCTGATATACTGTATTTTAAATTTGCTCTCATGCCCTGAAAAAAAAACGTATATGTGTAAAAATCAGCTAAATTTTAAGTTATTATGGTATGGGGATTGTGTCCTGCCAGGTAAGTATGTGGCTGTATATTTGAATAATAGACTCAGAAACAATGAATTGCTGTTCCTCAATCATCACAATACTAATTAATAATGGGTATAATTCTCCAAATTCCAGAGTGTCAAGACTTGTTATTTCAAGCCATAGTCTTGAATTTTTTGGTAGCAGTCTAAATGATTTTCGTCATTCTTTACGACTCTACCAAAACATTGACTAGACCATGGCTTGAATGTTCTCTCGTAAATTTATTTTGTCCTATTTTTGTCATCGCTTCATTTATTATTATGTATGTGCTATTCCTTCTCTGTTGCTCTTTTTGCCATTTCATGTTTCATATGTATTTTTTGTAATTGGACTTTAGTCCGTTAATTGATAAAAAAATAAATAAGACATACCCCTATTGGCGATGCCATAGTCTCACTGGCTCTAGACAGAAGCAGTTGGGACTCTTGGGTGGTTCACTATATATTCACTATAAACAAAGACTATCATTCTAGTCAAAATGTTTACAATAATAACTTATAGAAGGATAAACATTTAAAGTTGTATACAATGAATATTATATTTGAAAAAGAGATAGATTCATCAGAAAAAGGTTATATAGTCCAGAGTGTCAAGACTTGTTATTTCAAGCTATGGTCTTGAATTTTTTGGTAGCAGTCTAAATGATTTTCGTCATTCTTTACGACTCTACCAAAACTTTGACTAGACCATGGCTTCAATGTTCTCTCTTATTTTTAGTTTGTCCTATTTTTGTCATCGCTTCATTTATTAGTATGTATGTGCTTTTCCTTCTCTGTTGCTCTTTTTTCCATTTCGTGTTTTATGTCTTCTTGTAATTGGACTTGAGTCCGTTAATTTATAAATAAATAAATAATAAATATTTATATAAACTAGGAATTAATATTTAAGTAGAAATTAAAATTTGTAAGCGCTCTTAAGGTGATTTTTCACAAAAACGGCGCTGTGCAAATTATCAAAATATTAATATTAAATAAATCAATAAATGTAGAATGCATAGAAAAGGAGGTCACAATATTTTATGTCTTCTACGTTTAATCTGTATCCTATTAAAAATCTTTTATATTGCGTTTCTTAAGACGTCTGTACCAAAATAGATGGTGCAGAGGATTGGGTATTACACGTGCGAGCGTGGAGAGGAAATGAAAAGACCGGAAGTTGAGAGATAAGGTGCGCCGGAAACCATAAAACGTGGAGAAATATTTAGGCGGAAGTAACAGAGGGTGAAGAAAATGTAGATTAAATAAGGTCGTACACGAACAGAAGACACGAACTTATGATTTTGTGTATTGGTGCATTTGCACCCCCAACCGTCTGGTGACAGTGGGAATATGGAATACACAATTGAGGTATTTGTGAGGCTGAAGGTAGTGGACAGGGGAAGGAAATGAGAAATAGGAAGGTTGAAAAGTATCTTTCTATTCAGGTCTGGTCACCAAACACGGCTAAAGCCATTACAAGCAACGTTTCGATTCTGTGAGTCCCAACTGCTCCTAACCGTCTGGAGCCAGTAGGAATATAAAATCCCCAATCGCGGTATGTTGTGAGGCTGAAGGTTGTGGGAATGAGATGGAGATGAGGAAAAGTGAGGTTGAGAAGTATCTTTCTATTCAGGTCTGGTCACCAAACACGGCTAAAGGCATTTCAAGCAACGTTTCGATTCTGAATGATGGTCTTTCACCAGGGCGACACTTGATTTTATTTTATTTATAAATTTTATTTGCGTACGGTAACGCGTAACCGATCCTTCATACTTTATATTATGCCACCCGCCACAGGCGGCAATCTACGGCTACTGGCTCGCCAAATGTGTAATCTATTTCACCAACACTAACCAAACTTTTTCAAGAGAGACAAACATTCGCTGGTTACGAATAACCGGAAAATGTTTAAAAAAAACTCCCACTGTCATCATAATAAGCGGAAGATGTTGCTTGTGCAACGATGGAAGACTTAACCAGCAGAGGAATCGAACCCCAACGCCTGTGTGGGAGTCTGACGCGTTCGTCCACTCAGCTACTAACCAAATGACTGACAGTTTTTCGCACTCGGGCGGGTGTCAACTTCTACAATATGTCAGCCCTATTAAACGATTGATTTATTGTAAAGCTGCGATCACAATTCAAGTTTTCAACACATTAAAAAAATATATTGGAAAGAAGAACGGCTTGGTTTGAAAAATTTGGGAGACTGCAACTGCAAAATGTCAGCGCTGACGCGATAAATTTTTCAAATTTTTGACAGCTTAAAAAAATAAAAATTATTGCTCCTTTTGAAAGGTTTCAATTTTATTTTTCAATGACGTTTCACAGTACCACTTCGGTATATTTATCTACCATAAAAGCTTAGCTCAAATTAAAAGATTCAATCCTTTAGGGCTCTTTAGGCAATACGAGGCCTGTTAAAAATAAAAGGTGAATTTTGAATTTTCGCGGGCTGTGTCCATTCGATTATCAATTTTTGTTGTTGTTATGTTGGTACACATATGTTTATCATATGTTAGCATTATCAGCCATTTTGGATTAGTGGTTTGTTTTTGACAACTGGAAAGGTTAGTCACGTTTTTGTGTGTTTTTCGATTTTTTACTTTTGAACAAAATGGATCAAAGAATATGTATTAAATTTTGCGTTAAAAATGGAATAACGTGCTCCAACGCACTTAAAATGTTTACTGTGGCATTCGGCGAGTCTACTTTGTCTCAAAAAAAAGTTTATAAGTGGTACGAGCGCTTTACAGAAGGCCAAGAAGATGTTAATGACGATGAGCGTCCTGGAGTTGTGGAAAAACAAATCGTGGATATTCTTCTTTGATCCATCTTTTTCAAAAGTAAAAAATCGAAGAACACACAAAAACGTGACTAACCTTTTCAGTTGTCAAAAACAAACCACCAACCCAAAATGGCTGATAATGCTAACATATGATAAACATACGTGTACCAAAATAACAAAAAAAAATTGATAATCGAATGTACACAGCCCGCAAAAATTCAAAATTCACCTTTTTCTTTGAACAGGCCATGTATACTCAAATAGCCGAGATCAATAAGGCATTCTGGATTCTTCTCTCTAGCATCTATTTCGGAATTACGAAAAATAGCCGGAGGCTGTATGACTTATCTACGCGATATTATTTTATTAGTTAGTAAGCCGAAGGCTTACTGGCGAAGGGCGTTAATTATCCCTAAAACAGATTTAAATGTCTTTTGTAAAATTATCTGTCTAAGATAAACATTGAAATGAAACAAATTTGAAATAATTACTTTGTATCGGACCAAAGATTTTATTTTAGTTTGTATGACCGACCAGTTTCGCTTAGCCTAAGCATCATCAGGGTATGAAATAAAAGTAAACAAAAAATACACAGTGTGCGGTTACATATACTCGTACATACAGAGAGAGAAAACAAAAAAAAAATAAGAGAACAGTAAGAAAACAATAGAATAACAATAAAATTATAACAAAGGAACCAAGCGAAAGAGACAGATACTATGAAATGAAAGGGGCAAAACGTCAACTGAGAAGGTGACAAAAGACAAGTGATTTTGTAATTTTGACGGTCTCCATGGTCAAGTGGTAAGACGCTCGACTACGAATCCAAAGGTCACGGGCTCAAACCCGGCGTGCGCCAATAACTTTTATTTAATTAAGAGGTGTCATAACACATTTAATTCATACAAAAATAATAAAAAGTATATTGTGGCACGTTCCAGAGTGGTAGATACCCTAAGTATCGCCGTGGTGAAAGACCACCATTCAGAATCGAAACGTTGATTGAAATGGCTTTAGCCGTGTTTGGTGACCAGATCTGAATAGTCAGGTACTTTTCTGTCCTATCTCACACCCCTCCCTACTACCTTCAGCCTCACAATATTCATAATCAAAAGTGGTAGATACTCTGAGTATCACCCTGGTGAAAGACCACTATACAGAATCAAAACTTTGCTTAAATTGGCTTTAGCCGTGTTTGGTGACCAGATCTGAATAGCCAGGTACTTCCAAGCCTTCCTCTTCCCAATCTCCTTCCCCTCCCACTACTTTCAGCCTCACAACATACCCTATTTGGGGATGCCATAGTCTCACTGGCTCTAGACGGTTGGGAGCAGTTGAGACTCTTGTGCGGTATTCAACTAACTAACTAACTAACCATCACGCCATTTCCCGGCAGGGGTAAGCAGAGAGGACGGACCACCATATAACTCTGTCTTGGCACACACTCCTTACTTCACTCACATTCATACATCGTCTCATACGTGCTCTTCTGTTATTCTGACTCCTGCGGTATTCATATAAAAAATATTTAAAAAAAGAATATGACAAAAGATTTTATCTTAAATTTTATGACCGACCGGTTTCGCTTTTCTTTTATCACCTTTTCAGTTGACGTTTTACCTCTTTCATTTTAAAGTATCTGCCTCTTTCTCTCTGTTCCTATGTTATAATTTAAATGTTAATGTATTGTTTTTTTACTGTTCTCTTATTTTTCATTTTGTTTACTCTCTCTGTATGTACGAGTATATGTAACCGCCGACGTTTTGTCTCTTTCGTTTTAAAGTATCTGCCTCTTTCTCTCTGCTTCTTTGTTATAATTTAAATGTTATTCTTTTGTTGCCTCACTGTTCTCTTATTTTTTTTTTAATATTTTGTTCTCCCTGCCGTGTTGTCATTTATTCTTTTTACCCTCCTTTCTTTGTTAATTCGCTCTACATGCCCAAACTATCTAAGCGTCCCTTTCTTGACCACACTCACTACGCTTACATCAGACTTTCATTCTTTCCGGATATCCACATTTTTGACACGGTCATATAAAGTTTTACCGCACAAGGATCTCATCACGGCGGTCCATCCGTTATGCCTACCCTTACGGGGAAACGATGTGATAGTTAGTTAGTTGGTTAGTTAGTTAGTTGCCTTTTTAGTGATTCTGTTCGCCACTAGAAAAACGAGTTTCGATTTACAGTTAAGAAGCCTTAATTTATTTGTTTTGCAGAGAAGGGTAGTAGCGTATTACCTCCTTATGTATCCTCCCTTTCTCTAACGATTAATCCTCGCAGTTCTATCTCCGAGATGTATTCGGTCTCTCGGGAGCTTTGATGGATATTCACGACGAAGGCTGTATTGTGGGGCTTGGTAAGGGATGTTCTACACTTTCGATGTATGCACTATCAATACCTTAATAATACTTGGCTACTTTTTATAAAATAGAAATTAGAAAGATTTTTTGTTGCTGTTATTGACGCTTTGATGGCTTTTACACCTAGAGTACATAGAGTGGTACCTATCCAAGGCAGCGTAGTCAGTTTTTGATGAATTTTACCTCAATCGGCAGTCCTGGGCGTGGCTAAGACTAAGGCTAAGGTCATAGCACGTATCGACATAATGTTTTCAACAAAAATTTAGCATATAACCTAAAAAACCGTTTAGTTGTGTCAAGCTTAGTGGCGTAATAAAAAATGGAGGCGGAGTCCCGCGGTGACCCAGGAGACTAAGATCATCGTTACAGTACATAGAAGCGGTGTATTATATTTGTTGTCTCTTTCTCTCTCATGGTGTACGACGTGAAATCCCGGAGAAAGTGATTTATCGCAAGTTTGTGTAGGTTGGGTAAAAATAATTAGCTCTCCCTCCATATATTGTTACTTCAAGGCTTTTAAATATAAATTCATTTTATGTGTTTGGGAAGTGTGTTCTAGAAAGATGGAAAGGCTGATGAGGATATTGGAAAAAGGATAAATGCAGGAAACTCCACTAATGGAGGACTCAACACTGTTGGCGCAAATAAGAAATTGTCCAAAGAAGCAAAGCTAGCAGTCCGCAATGGAGTGCTTATACCAACCCTGATGTACGGCAGTGAGGCATGGAACTAGCAGAGGAAGGATAAAAGTAGACTAAATGCTGTGGAAATGAGATCCCTGAGACGTATGTGCGGTAAAACCACGTGAGTCCGAACTGCTCTCAACCGTCTAGAGCCAGTAGGACTATGACATCCCCAATTGGGGTATTTTGTGAGGCTAAAGGTAGTGAGGAGGAGAAGGAGATAGGGAAAAGGAAAGTTGGGAAGTACTTGGCTAAATCTAGTCACCAAACATGGCTAAAGCCATTTCAAGCAACTTTTCGGCGATACTTAGGGTATCTACCACTCTGGCGCTAATAAAAAGTCTGAGGAGCGAAGCTAGCAGTCCACAATAGAATGCTTACACCAACCCTGATGTATGGCAGTGAGGTATGGAGCTGGCAGAGGAAGGATATAAGTAGACTGAATGCTGTGGAAAAGAGAAAATGAAATCTCTGAGGCGTATGTGCGGTAAAATCATGTATGAAATCTGGATATGCGGAAAGAATGCAAGGCTGATGAAAGCGTAATGAACAGGATCTAGAAAGGGACGCTTTGATGGTTTGGGTATGTAGATCGAATGAACGAAGAAATGAGTGCGAAAAGAATGAAGAAGTCAGGGATGCCCGAGGGAGACATTGAACGATCAAGCCAATCAAATAATGGAGTCGGGCCATGTGAAGAGTCAGAATAACAGAAGAGTATGTATGAGACGAGAGAGTGTGCCAAGACAGAGTTGTATGGTGGTCCGTCCTCTGTCCGACCCCTGCGGGGAAATGGCGTGATGGTTTGTCATTAAGTTAGTTAACTTGTACAAAAGAAAGAGTATATTAATTACAGCGTTAGTTCAACAATTAGTTTTATTATCACAGTAAATTGCACAAAAGAGTGTAAATACGTGAATGATACATAGCATAATATAGTTTTTAAAAGTTAGTAAGTAAAATGTAACTGTATAATTCCAGCTTAATGTAGTTACGATAATATACTTTCCTAGAAAGCAATTACTTTGTGGTTTTACAAATTTAATGAAAATGAAATAATAACTTTGTAAAAGACCACAGATTTTATTTTAATTTTTTCAGGGTACAAAATTAAACATAACAAAAAATACATAGTGTGTGGTTACATATACTCGTACATACAGAGGGAGAACACAATATAAAATAAAATAAGAGAACAGTAAGAACACAAAATAATAACATTCAAATTATCACAAAGAAACAGAGAGAAAGAGACAGATAATATGAAATGAATGAGGCAAAACGTCAACTGAGGGAGAACACAATATAAAATAAAATAAGAGAACAGTAAGAAAACAAAGGAATAACATTCGAATTATAACAAAGGAAGAGAGAGAAAGAGACAGATAATATGAACTGAAAGAGGCAAAACGTCAACTGAGGACGTGATAAAAGGATAATGAGAAATTTTACGAGTTTACGTGAAACATATCTAATATTGGACTACTGGACGAATTTAATTGATTTAATTTCAAATATATATATAAATTAATAATTAACTAACTAATTAACCAATACAGCGTTTCCCCGTAGGGGGAGGCAGAAGAGACGGACTGCCATATAACCCTTTCTTGGCCCACACTCCTTGCTTCATTCACATTCATTCATACTCTTCTGTTATTCTGACTCTTCACATGACCCGATTCAAGTATTTGATTTACTTAATCGCGCCATGTCTTTCTCGGGCGTCTTCGACTTCTTCTTCCATTCTTTTTTGCATCATATATTAATAATTAATAGTTTTTTTATATATTACGAAGCCTGAGGTCGATTAAAATACAGTTATTTAATAATTTTAATAATACCAAATTTTGAACTTTATTCCACTATTTTTTATTTAGACCTGACCGGTTTCATCTTACGACGGGCATCTTCAGACTGGTACAATTTTAAGTAAGTCTATGAAATATATACTATTGGGTCCGGAACAGATATTTATGGTCTGGCTTATTTATCGGAATTATGTATTTCTGATGATTCCAATTCGCGACAGTCAACCCTTAGATCGGCAATGTCATCGGCTATCGGAAGGTTGAAGGAACCAAATCGCACACCAGACACTAAGTTCGGAGAGCGCGCTGCAGGAGTGTCAGGTCCTAAAGCCTGGAATGGACTACCACATGATCTGAGAGTAATAAAAGACTCAACAGAGTTCAGAGCCAAACTCAAAATCCAATTTTTCAGAAAATCCTATCTATAATCAAGATATAACAAGCCCAATAGATTTTCTGTTCAAACCGAGAAAACTTTTCAGACTCTCTTTCCTTAATTTCATTAGAAGATTTTCATCTTTATCCTTTCCTCACTACGAAAAAATTTAAAATACCTCCAGTATACTATATTTTAAATTTGATCTCATGCCCTAAAAAAAAAGAAAAAAAAAAGAAATGTTTATATTCGAGGCCTGTTCGAAAGAAAAGGTGAATTTAGAATTTTCGCGGGCTGTGTACATTCGATTTTCGATTTTTTTGTTGTTGTTATGTTGGTACACATATGTTTATCACATGTTAGCATTATCGGCCATTTTGGATTAGTGGTTTGTTTTTGACAATTGGAAAGGTTAGTCACGTTTTTGTGTGTTCTTCGATTTTTCCCTTTTGAAAAAAAATGGATCAAACAATATGTATTAAATTTTGCGTTAAAAATGGAATAAAATGCTCCAACGCGCTTAAAATTTTGACGTTTATAAGTGGTACAAGCGCTTTACAGAAGGCCGAGAAGATGTTAATGACGATGAGCGTCCTGGAGTTGTGGAAAAACAAATCATGGATTTTATTCTTTGATCCATTTTTTCTAAAGTTAAAAATCGAAGAACACACAAAAACGTGACTAACCTTTCCAGTTGTCAAAAATCTGTGACTTTTAATAAGGTCTCGGCAGCTCAATTGGCAGAGGCCCTACTCCCGGATAGAGTAGAGGTTCCGAGTTTGAGTCTCGGTAGCCACCGTCGCTCTTTTTAGTTTCTGGCTTTTCTGTTTCACGTTTAAGTGAAAGTAACCTATTTTATTTCAATGATTACCTTTGTTTACGTTTACGCTTAGAGTGAAAGGTTGAAAAGCTCTTGAATAATTCTTCTATTGCTCGTGTATACATTATTTTTAAATAGCGTATCAAAGCTTCGGGAAGCTGCAGAGATAAAAGGCTCCCACGCCACATACGTCATCCGTGAAAGCCTTCGAGATAAAAAGGATGCTGTATACTCCAGAGGGGATAATGCGCAGTACCAGAGAGCCATCAGAGTTAGAGAAATGTTTTTTTTACAGACAGTAAAATAAAACTTCCCAGTTATAACCGTTTAATTTATACCTAGTTTTGCTGCCCGGTTTCGCGTGAGTTTCAACTCGCCACAGTTGCAGAATATTTTACTGTCTGTTTTATCCAAATACCTCACTTGAATCCCAACTGCTCCCAAGCCAGTGGGACCATGCATCCCTCATTTAGGTATGTTGCGAGGCTGAAGAGAGCAGATGGGGGAAGGAAGAAGGAGATGGGTAGGAGGAAGGACGGGACTTGCTTGGCTAGTCGCCAAATACGTTTATTGGCGGATTTTTTAAAATTAATCTATTATCTGAATACCTCATTTGAATCCCAACTGCTACGAAGCCAGTGGGACTACGGAATCTCCGATTTGGGTATGTTGAGAGGCTGAAGGAAGAGGTGAGAAGAAGGAGATGAGAAAGAGGAAGGTAAATACCTGAATAGTCGCCAAACACGTTTACGGCCCGTTATAGGGCCCGCAGATACTTCAATAGTACACAGCTGCTGACCTTGTACAAATCGCAAGTATGCCCCACTGTTAAATTTGGCAGCCACCTCTGGTCTGTAGCCCCTAAATACTTGAAAAAAACCCTTGACTCTGTGCAGAAACGGGCGGTCCGTTTGATAGATTCTCCTATCTTAACAAACGGATTGCAAACTTTGGAGCGCAGACGTCAGGTGGGAATGCTGTCCTTGTTCTACAGGTATTTCAATGGAAGATGCTCCGGGGAACTTGCGTTATTGATCCCTTCGGCACCGGCGAATGGTCGGGAAACTCACCAAACGCGCACCCAACATTTGTACACGGTTGACATTCAATACATAACAAGGCCTCCTATCGTAAAAAAAAAAATAAAGGCAGATTTTTTGGTCTAGAAAGGTATTGAAAGAAGGGTGAATGTAGGAAACTCCATTAATAGAGAACTAACGCTGTTAGCGTAAATTAAACATTTTAAAGAAGCGAAGCTAGCAGTCCAAAATTGAGTGCTGATACCAACCCTGATAAATGGCAGTGAGGCATGGAACTGGAAGAGAAAGGATGATAGTAGAGGTAGTTCTTGTGTGTCAAAACCTCAGAGCAATAATATACAAGAGAGAGCGCTGCTGTAGTCAGTTTTTAGGAGGTTTGCAGGACTCGGCTAGATCTGGGCGTGGCTAAGACTAGGGCAAGGGTATTTATACATCCATTCATAGCTCATGTCGACATAACGTTTTTATTTATTCGTAATACCACTTTTTCACAGTATTGTTAAAAATATATATATAACATGTAACCTAATGAACCGTTGAATTATGTCAATTTATTTCGCGTATCAAAACGTGTGGGCGGAGTCAACGGAGACGCGGGACATGAAGAACATTCTATATAGAGTGGTATCTACCCAAGGCAGTGTAGTCAGTTTTTGATGATGTTTACCTGACTCGGCGGATCTGGGCGTGGCTAAGACTAAGGCTAGGGTATTTATACATCCATTCATATCACATATCGACATAGTGTTTTTGTTTATTCTTATAACCACTTTTTCATAGGATTGATATTAACAAAAATATAGCATCTAACCTAAAAAACCGTTTAGTTGTGTCAAGTTTAGTAGCATAGTAAAAAATGTGGGCGGAGTCCCGCGGTGACCCAGGAGCCCAAAATCATTGCGACAGTACATAGAAGCGGAGTATTATATCTGTTGTCTCTTTCTCTTTCATGGTGTACGACGTAAAAACCCGGAGAAAGTGATTTATTGCAAGTTTGTGTCGGTTGGGTGAAAGCAATTAGCTCTCTCTCCATACATTGTTTCTTCAAGATTCTAACAATACTTTAAAGCGGTGTGATAATTCGGGAAAATTTGTTGACTCTATTTTTTTCATGGTGTACGACGCAAAAACCCGGAGAAAGTGATTTATCGCAAGTATAGGTTGGGTAAAATTTTAGCTATACCTCCTTATATAGTTACTCCGGTCTACCAATTGGATAATTGTGATAGTTTTATGACGATGGCTACTCTCTAAATTGTATTTCAATGGTGTAATGCGATAATAGTAAAGGAATACTGTTGTGTTTGCTACGGGAAACGGGTTGACAGTGGCTGGAACGAGTGAGAAGGGTGTTGAGCGTTATTCGTGTAGAGAAACAGTTTAGAAGGAGTTAAATATTCATATCATTGTTTGCGGCAATTCTTGGTAATTTTGTATTCACTGGTGGCAGATATAATAATTGTTGTTCAATTAGAAATGGTCGATATTCTTGTCCCGGGTAAAAGGAACCAGTTCCGAACCGGTCACTGGAACCGTCGAAATTTTTTCACCGGTTATTTTTGGAACCGGTTCCTAATTTTCGCAAATGAAAATCTTATATTTTTGTCCTATTTTCTTTTCGTTTTGGAAATTGCTAGCAACCCCCTTTTGAAGGAACTTTTCTGGCACCAGGAACCGGTTCCAAAAAGAACTGGGCAAATAACCGGTTCCTCGCAGGTCACCGGTAACTGGAACCGCAGGTACACCTAATTTTGATATCGACCACCTCTATGTTCAACATACACGTTCAGACATCGCGGGGCACGAACCGGGCCCAACTAGAAAGTAAATTAATAAATACTTATACATTAGTGAAAAAGGCCGAATATTTATTTATTTATTCAAATACTAACGGACCATTGTCCAATTACAAAATAAAAACACCCACAAAATATGAAATAGGAAAAATATCAACAGAGAAAAAACAGCACATACACAATATTAAATGTAGCAATGATAAAAATATGACAAAATATACATAAGAAAGCACATTCAAGTCAAAGCCAAGGTCAAGTCAAAGTCTTGGTAGAGTCGCAAAGAATGACAAAAATCACTTAGACTGGTGCCACAAACTTCAAGAGCATTTTTTTTACGTGAATACCGCACACGAGTCTCAACTGCTCAAAACCGTCTAGAGCCAGTGAGACTATTACATCCCCAATAGAATATGGAGAAGGGAAAGGTTGGGTAGTACATGGCTATTCAGATCTGATCACTAAACACGGCTAAAACCATTTCAAGCAACGTTTTAATTCTGAATGGTGGTCTTTCACCAGGGCGATACTTAGAGTATCTACCACTCTGGAAAAAAAAAGTTTAATAATGGTTGCTTGTTTGTTTCAGACCCGATCCTCTGCTCTCTCTGGTCATCGCTGGACGTGCTCTGCTGCACCGCCAGCATCCTGTCTCTCTGCGCCCTGGCCGGGGAGCGCTACCTGGGCGTGTCGCGCCCCCTGCGCCGGGCCCGCGTGCTGGGAGGGGCCCGCGCTCGCGCAACCCTACTTAGCGCCCCCTGGGCTGCGGCCGCGCTCATCGCCCTTGCGGCCCCCCTCGCTTGGCCCGGCGGGGAGGAGGGGGATTCTTGCACCGTCAACAAACATCTGGGGTGAGTTCCAAATTTCGTGACACCATGATTCCACAGCCGCTATCGTTGGCCCACTGACAACTGTTGAATAAAACAAGGTTAATTATTACCTCCCTACCACTGCTGTGCGTTACAGATCTAAAATAATTATGTTATTTATTTGTCTCTATTTTCATTTATACACAGTATGTTGTGTTTATTTTTATTTATTTTTTTCTTCTTTATATTAATAGTTTTATTCAACTTCATACATACATATAATTCTTATTTGTTTATAATTCTCACATTATTATTATTATTTTGAATATTTCATTCTGCATTTTAATAACCTTCCTCTTACTACGCTGAATCATTCTTCGCGTTCCGGTGCTGTGTAATCATTACACAGGTAAAAATTTAATTCATTCCCGATTTTCACAAAATATCTCGTATGTGCCCGGTAAGTGCTAATTGATATAAACACTATTGTTTCATCCAATGCGTTAATGTATGTATTATGGAGGAATACCTAAAATCTGAAGCCAGTATTTATGATGGTTATAGAAATATTAAAGTTATTAGAAGCTATGTGTAGTCATTACACATCATAGTTAAGGTAAGGTTTAAAAAAAATTATTAGCTGAAACTTCACTGGTTATGCAACATAACAACCTTTTCCTTTCCTCATCTCCATCCCCTCCCAACTACCTTCTGCCTCACAACATACCCCTATTGGGGATGCCATAATCTCACTGGCTCTAGACGGTTGGAAGCATTTGAGACTCTTGTGCGGATTTTACGTAAAAAAAACCTTACTCAACCATTTCACTATATCTGTTCGATCCAGAAACTGCGATACAGCTTTGGAAGGACGTGATTGAATTATAATGAACTGTAAAAACGATTATACTTTGTGAATGATTCGATTGTATTTGTGAACAGATAAGAAGAATAAATTTATGCCAGTTTCGCTCACCTGTTAGACGTCTAGCGAGAGGTCACTGACTATCTGCCCGGGCGATGAAAGTTGAGTGGGGCGAGTCCTCCAGAGACGGTTGCGAAGCGAGGCGCCGTTCCTGAAGGCCCGAGCGATTGTAGACGACTAAGATGGAGTCAAAAACGCGCCGCTCTTGACGTCCCGATCTTTGTGTTTGTTGCCGGGTGGTGGGGGGTCGCTGTTACCGGTTGTTCGACACACTTTACGTAGCAATACAAATAATGCGGCAACAGAACAAACTGGCAAAGGGAAGGTGGGAACTGGACAAAAGTTATCAGGTTAGGACCTATCAAATTGTTGATTTTAGGATCCAACAATATCCGTATTCAACAACACCGAGTTTGAAAACAAGCGACAATCGAGAAACAAGATAGTGATGTGAGAAAATGTATTTTGTCTGTTGGTGTCTCGCTTGGTCGTAGTTTAGCTGTTGTTATTCAAGTAAAATTGAGTTAAGTGTTGTGTAAGAAGAATCAAGTTTATCGGTGAGTGAATTGGTTTCTTTACTTCCTTCACTCCATAATCTCTCCACATCCATAATTATACACTTCCATCAAGTAGTATAGTTATTCGTTTTACAGTCCACTATTTTCAAAATTCATCTGAAGCTGAAAACACATCCGATGATTTATTGCAGCTTCGGATCCAACAGTTACAATATTTTGCCTTTTTGTAACTACTATCTTTGTTAGAGTACCCACGTCAATTTGGGTTTAAATCGTTAGGTCATGTAAGGTTAGGTTAGATTAATTCAGGTACCTGGCTATTCAGATCTGTGAACCAATCTCACCAGAAACCTCTGATGAAAGGTGACGCGACGTAATATAATTTTATTGGCGTTTTAGTACTAAGGTGACAATTTTATCACTAATCAGAAATGAAACTTTAGGAAATAACCCTTAAATACTTTATTATCCCGTGGTTTGAGCAATAAAAAATTCAGCGAGGCTGGGCAATCAAAGCTTTTATTCGATTTGTGATACGTCAGAGATCTCCAAAGTTACGTATGTCAAGTTAAAAATATTTTTGAAAAGACATTCTTGTAAAACAATAAGACGAAATATATATTTTTTTAATTATTTATAATTTTGAAACTGTTAATTCGTGGTGGAATTCCATTTTAATGATTTAATAAAAGAAATTTAAAACTTTATTCCACTTTTATTTTATGACTGGACCGGTTTCAGCCTATGACGGCCATCTTCAGACTAGTACAAGTTGTTATCAACCTACGGCTTATGTACTATTTATGGGGATGTCAGGGGTAGTAAACAATGATTTTACTTTAATTATATCCTTATATATATATATATATATATATATATCCATTATCCATTATATATATACTTTAATTATAATTTACTACCCCTGACATCCCCAAAAATAGTATAGAAGCCGTAGGTTAACAACAACTTGTACTAGTCTGAAGATGGCCGTCATAGGCTGAAACCGGTCCAGTCATAAAATAAAAGTGGAATAAAGTTATAAATTTGTTTTATTAAATCATTTTTTTAAATGATTATGATCAAAGTAGGCAGTTGGAAAAACAGCGGATTAATTGATAAAAGAAATAGGTACCAACCTCAGAGCAATAATATGCCAGGAGAGAGCGCTAGTGTAGTCAGTATTGGTGATTTTTGCCTGACTCGGGCGTGCCTAGGGCTAGGTCTAGGGTATTTATGCATCCATTCATAACACGTGTTGACATAATGTGTTTGTTTATTTGTACAACCACTTTTTTACAGTATTGTTATAAACAAAAATATTGCATAAAACCTCAAGAACCGTTGAGTTATGTCCTGTTATGTCGCATATCAAAACGTAGTGGGCGGAGTCGCCGGAGACGCGGAACATGCTTACATACCGAATGTCGGTGCTATTTAATGTGAGAACTTGTCTTGTCTCTTTCTCTCTCACGGTTTACAACGTGAAAACCCGGAGAAAGTGATTTATCGTAAATTTGCATAGGTTGGGAAAAAATATTTAGCTGTCTCTTCATACATTCTTGCTCTGAGGACAAAACTCTGTGCCAATATATGTACAGGTACATCTAAATATATCTAAGGTAGATGTAGCTTCGTTGACTAGTTCCATCGCTTTATATATTGGCGTTATACATGGCCTGTTCAAAAGAAAAGGTGAATTTGAATTTTCGCGCGCTGTATACATTCGATTATCGTTTTTTTTGTTTGTTATGTTTGTACACATATCTTAGCATTATCAGGCATTTTGTATTAGTGGTTTGTTTTTGACAATTGGAAAGGTTAGTCACGTTTTTGTGTGTTCTTCGATTTTTTACTTTTGATAAAAATGGATCAAAGAATAAAATCCATGATTTGTTTTTCCACAACTCCAGGACGCTCATCGTCATTAACATCTTCTCGGCCTTCTGTAGAGCGCTTGTACCACTTATAAACACTTTTTTGAGACAAAGTAGACTCGCCGAATGCCACAGTCAACATTTTAAGTGCGTTGGAGCACTTTATTCCATTTTTAACGCAAAATTTAATACATTTTCTTTGATCCATTTTTTTCAAAGGTAAAAAATCGGAGAACGCACAAATACGTGACTAACCTTTCCAGTTGTCAAAAACAAACCACTAATCCAAAATGGCTGATAATTCTAACATATGATAAACATATGTGTACCAACATAACAACAAAAATCGATAATCGAATGTACACAGCCCGCGAAAATTCAAAATTCACCTTTTCTTTTGAACAGGCCTCGTATATAAATATTTCTCTTTTTTTTCTTTTTTTTTAGGACATGAGATCAAATTTAAAATATGGTATATTGGAGGTATTTTTTATTTTTTCGTAGTGAGGAACAGATAATGATGAATATTTTCTAATGAATTTAAGGAAAGAGAGTCTGAAAAGTTTTCTCGGTTTGAACAGAAATTCTATTGGGCTTCTTACATCTTGATTATGGATATAATTTTCCGAAAAAAAGAGTTTTGAGTTTGGCTCTGAACTCTGTCGAGTCTTTTATTACTCTCAGATCATGTGGTAGTCCATTCCAGGCTTTAGGACCTGACACTCCTGCAGCGCGCTCTCCGAACTTAGTGTCTGGTGTGCGTATATATCTATATTATGTATGTTTGCAGTATATATATATATGATTTGATAAGAGTTGATGTAAAAGCTCTGACGAAGCTTGATAAAAGCGAAACCCGGTTGGCGGTTAACTCAAATAAAGAAGTGTTTTACAAGGTTTATTGTTTTATTTAATATACAATGTCACACCCCCAAGTTTTTCCTAATGACATTAAAAATAACATGTTCCATTGCTGGACTGAAACAGAGAGAGGGAGGCAAAAAGGGGGTTGATATAATCAGAATAAAATATACGTCGTGCAGAGAAAAACGTATCGGATAAGCCGCGTTAGTACTCCACGTGAATTTTTAATTCAAGGACGTGAAATTTTGACTTGAAAAGGCAAGCTGACAAATGAATGAGCATTTTTTAACGTTTTATTTATTTGAACTGTTTAAAGCTTTCACGTTACAATGCGTTTTATTTGTTACGTGTATTTACACTGTATAAAATTATAACATGTGGAGCAACGGCCTCCGTGGTCGAGTGGTTATGACGCTAAAGCAGCAATCCAGAGATAGCGGATTCAAATGCCTGCGTGCGAACATAAATTAAAATAAATTAATATGTAAATCAAATCTCTAGCAAATACCTGAAAAAAACCCTTGACTCTGTGCTGAAACGGGTAATCCTTTTATTTAATTTAAATGTGTTATTTATTTAATAATAATAATGATATTTGGATGATTTGTATAGCGCCGTTTTTGTTAAAAATCACCTCAAAAGCGCTGCACAGATGTTATTTTCTATTATTACATATTAATTCCTAGTTTAAATAAGAAAATATTTAGGAACATACTTACCTGGTAGGTCCTATCAGATAGTCATACTTATTGACTTAAAATTATAATTATGATTATTTTTTATTTATTATGTGTTTTATAATAGTAATAATAATAAACTATCAGATATTTGGATGATTTGTAAAGCGCCTTTTTTGTTAAAAATCACCTTAAGGGCGCTGTACAGATGTTATTTTCTATTATAACATATTAATTCCTATTTTAAATAAGAAAATATATAGGAACATACTTACCTGGCAGGTCCCATCAGATAGACATACTTATTAATTTTAAATTATAATTATGATTTTTATATTTTATTTTTATTTTATTTATTTTTTCCGATTTAGGGCATGGGAGCGAAATTAAAAATAGACTTTCAGAATTTGTCGTACAGTACAGGATTTGGTTAAAATTTGTATATCTAAAGGTGATTCGTCGAGAGATAGATTATGTTGAGATTCTTTTAATGAATTTAAGGATACGAGAGTCTGAAAAGGTAAGTTTTCAGTTTGGACCGTTATTATATAATATATAATACTTATAAATTAACGGACTAAAGCCCAATTACAAAAATGACATATAAAACACGAAATTGAAAAAAGAGCAACAAAGAAGGAACAGCACATACATAATAATAAATGAAGCGATGACAAAATAGGACAATATTAACATAAGAGAAAACATTCAAGCCATGGTCTAGTCAAAGTTTTGGTAGAGTCAAAGAATGACAAAATCATTTAGACTGCTTTCAAAAAAACCAACAAGTCTTGACATTCTGGACATTGAAGAATTATACCCATAATTAGTATTGTGATGATTGAGGAACAGCAATTCATTGTTTTTGAGTCTACGGCAAGGAATTTTGAACTGGATATGTTGCAACAGAGAAGGTGAGTCAGTAAAACAATCAATAATTTGGTAAATGATAATTAAATCAAAGTCTTTCCTGCGCTTTTCTAATGAAGACATTTTCAATAATTGTTCAATTTCATCATATGAATAATCGCTTCTTTCTCGCCCTAATCTCCATGCAATACCGCGTAAGAAGCGATGTTGTACGGATTCAATATGATGAATATGAACGAGAGTTATTTATTTCTGGATTATTTGCTATATTTGTGTTGATTAAAATACTTGCAGTGATTATACAAATAAATTTAACATGATGGTGATATGTACCATGCGTAAATATTCAAATAAGACAAAACAAATGTTAATGATTTAATAAAACAAATTTGTAACTTTATTCCACTTTTATTATTTTGACTGGACCGGTTTCAGCCTATGACGGCCATCTTCAGACTAGTACAAATGTTTGTTAACCTACGGCTTATATACTATTTTTGGGGATGTTAGGGGTGGTAAACAATGATTTTACTTTAATTATATTCATCAGTATTGTTGCATGATTTTAATAGTTACAGGGTAAAAGTTACTTTTAATTTATTGGTATTACTATTTTATATATCTATCTGGAATATTTATTTATTTTATTTGATATTTAAGATGGGTTACAGTTGCATTTCTATAAATATGAATTGACAATGTATTTATATAATGAAAGGTTGGTGAATACTGATTGTTAATGAGTTTACTTTAGGTTTTCCCATCTCAATTGTGATGTCCAGATGTACAACATAATTTTCTAATTATTGGGTTACTCCCAGCATTATGGTATATTAGTTTTATGATTCTATTCATTATGCACTGTTAGAGTAGATTACTTCTATTATTATAATTTCTCGGTATCAAGGAATTTTTGAGTGCTCTGCACTTTTGGTAATGACTTACATTTATTGTTATTACCTATTGATTGTTTGGGGATTTTTTATTTACATTATGATATGTTTTTTAGTTAGGAATATACATTATTACATTGGATCGGATGATAAAATTATAATGGGTATAATAGCGGTGACTTTACAAATGATTCTAGTTGTTTATTCATGACAAATTGTGGGTCAACTTTATTAGTTAGACGGGTTATTTCCATTGATTCTAGTCTGTCTAATTTTTGTCCTTTCACGCACGTGTGTAGGACTTTCACATCTCTGTCTTTGTCAAACGAGTGTTTGTTATCTAGTAGGTGCAATGCAACGTTCGAAAGTTCACCTTTATCGTTAACCCAATTGGTGAAATGTTCTTTAATGCGTGTTTTGAACGCTCTACCCGTTTGGCCTATGTACTGTGACGGGCAATTAGAGCAATTAACTTGATAAACCCCTGAGTTATCTAGTTTTTTCTCTTGTCTTTATTGTTGATCAAAATTTTTCCTAAGGAATTTACATTGTAAAAGGCTGTTCTACATTTATCATTATTTGTAATTCTCGAGATTTTAGTGGATAATTCGCCAATATATGGGATTTTTGCCCATTGTTTGGTGAGCAAATCATTTTCTGTGTAAGGCCTTGTGAAATTAGTTTTAATGTTAGGTTTTTCCTTTTTCTTTATTAAATTATTAATTGTTCCGCTACTATATCCATTATTGTTGGCAATATTTTTAATAACATTAAGTTCATTATTAAAATTAATACAATTTAAGGGTACGTGTAAAAGTCTGTGAATGAGTGAATGGAATACTGATAATTTGTGTGAGATGTGATGTCTGGATGTATTGTGTATGATATTATCACTATATGTTGGTTTTCTATAAATGGCAAATTTAATTTATTATTGTTGATTTCGATACCTATGTCTAAAAGTTAATTTTGTTTCCCCATTTCCATAGTAAACTGGATTGACCGATTGATTTTATTAATTTCTTTTTAGAAAAATATCTAATTGTCTATGCGTTCCTGTCCAGATAATTAAAATGTCATCTACATATCTCCGATAGAAGAACACATTTTTAAAAGATTTTAGTTTTTTCAATTGATTCTTCCCATGTAATCCATGAAGAATTCAGCTAGAACCGGTGTGAGATTGGGCTGCCCATGGCTAAGCCAAT